>CM031236.1:223538429-224027677 GCA_018340775.1 Taxus wallichiana var. yunnanensis | reverse complement strand
TTACAAAGTGAAGTGAGTCAAATATTCTATACACTTAAGTTTTATGCTGATGATGCACTTGAGAATGAACCTTCAAACAATAAAGAAGACATTTTCCTAGACGTAGATGTACTTTCTATCCGACTTACTCATGCACTTGACTCTTACATAAACTAGCTTGCTATTGACTACTAGTTGTAATATATACTGGAAAATCAAACACAAGGGAAAGGTTTCTAGGGAGATTCAAATGTACTCCCATGGCCCATGTCATCTCTACAAGCATACTCCCATGTGAGGATGAGGAGGGTTCCTATTATGCTTTCCAAAATGGGGGAATTCCATATGCTCTGCTCTACCCCTTATGCGTGAGCTCTAAATCATTCACGAGCCATTTCTCTCCTCAATGCCATCCACTATGCAATATCATACCACTTCTCTATCTCCCTCTCGCATGCCTCATTGTACTTAAGCTACCTTTATTCTCACTACATGTAGTCATTTTTTGCACCCACCAAGAACAAGGGAACCTCATGCACACTGGCCTATCACCCAGTAGGCGCTGGGCACTCACCCGAGGCGTGCGAGAGGGAAGATTATCTCTTTTATGTGAGTTTAGTGGAAGGCATCATTCATGATCTTGAATTAGTGATTTAAAGGACATGAAAAAGCTATAGAGCTTAGAATGGCTTCTATACCCTTTCAGTCATATCAAAAGTAAAAGCGCTTAACAAAATTAACAGAACTAGGAAGTTGTAAATCCCCAAATAGACTTAACATTCAAATAAGGTTCATGATTATACAAGAACAAAAGCATAATAGAAATATGCAGGTAATACAGAGAAAGGATCTTAATACAATTGTCATGGTAACCTTATCATATTCATTCATAACATTACTTATAAAATATTACAGAAGGGGAGACCATAGTCACGCACCATATCTGGATCCATACATGTATGATCACAAAACAAAATTTTCATTCCCCATTCCCTCATTACATCCTTCCTATAATCATCTACCCATTTTATCCCATAGTTCTCGCAGTAATTTTGCAGAGCTCGCTTCCTTACTTGTGTCCTTTACTTTGCTAAGGGCGCACATATAAATAGGCATCTGATCTCTAACAAACTCCTCTGCAACCTCAAATCTAGCCCCAAGTGTCAAGGTGTGGATTTCCTCAGCGCATGCCTCTCCATGTCATGATTAGCTTTTTGGATCTTCCTATCACAAGGTATATTCCTCCCAGGACACCCTATTGCCAGGCTAGAACCTTATCCAAAATGGAACATGTTCTTCATGTGTTTTGTCCAAAAGGCCGAAAATGGCTAAGTCCCGAATTGTACTTTGTGGGCATGCATCCTTGGTTCTCCAAGAACCCCTTTTGAATCCTACCTTACATGCCTTAATTTGTGTGCTTCCTCCGGCCATGCACACCTATGCGCACCTTTAAGATTTGGAAGCTACATTAGGGGCCCAACATTACCCCACACTTCACCTGTTCTCCACCCTTGGGAACCTTTTCAAAGAATGTAGTACAAAAATGACAAGGCCCTACCTTGGAAAAGAATGGAGGGAAAGAATAAAGAATGGGGGAGAGAAAGAATAGAAGGAGAACTGCTTAAAGAAGAAGAAGGGGAAATTCTTCCTGCAGTTAGCCTCCAACGTATTCCAAGCACTGACTTCATCCTGCACCCTTTGGCAAAGGTCGTTGACCAATGCACTCACCTTGTCGAAGGTTAACCCTTCCCCTTTTGTGTTAATGGTCTCTACCATCATCTCCAGTTCCTTTTCTTGGTCCTCCAGGGCATCCATTTTTCTTGTAATGACCGTATAGAGCTCTTTAAGTTGGGTTTTAATTGAGACCCACAGGGTCTCAATAGCTTCATATTTTCTTTCTACCTTGGCTAGGATATTTTCTCGCTCAGCTCTATTGCTTTTTTTTTCTCCCTGAAGTCTTTTAGCTCGGCCTCATCATTGGCAAGCAACATGCTTGTCACCTTGTCTGATCCATGCAATGGTCGTAGGCGACCCCTTGTGGTTTGTGTGGCTATCTTCACATCAGCAAGCACCTTGTTGTATTCAGCTACGAGTGCGATGACTTTCAACTTGTCCTCCTTCTCCAAGCATGTAGCTACCTCCTCTACCAACTCCAAGGCCAAAGGTTACCTTTCCATGGTGAGGATCTCGAGTCAAGTCCTCTAGACACTCTAGGGAGGATCCATACTTTTGCGGGGGTTAAGGTTCAGTGTGTTTCATGATAATAGCTTGGGAGATGAGCTCCACCTTCTTGGAAACTTCATGTACCCTGGCCTTTTCCTCCTGAAGCTCCCTCTGTAGTTGAGCGCTGATTAGTTTCTCAAGGCTAAGGTCCTTTGTTAGCTTAGTTATTTCCTCCTCCTTTTTCTCCATCAAATCTTCCAGGGCCCTAATCCTATCACTTTTGTAGAAGAGCCTAGCCTCAACTTCCATAGAGGATTTGTTGAGCATGTTACATACTTGCTCATCTTCGATAGTTGTTGCGTGTTTATAATGGGGTTGTCCCCCTTTCCTTCGGACAGCTAGTATCACTCCTTGGTTTACCTCAAACTCTGGCTCATCAATGTGGGAGTCGAAAGCCCACGATAGCATCTTTCTTGTGCATGGGTATCCACCCTCAGGATCAAAGGACTCCATGGCGGTTAGCTCCTTGGTGGGCATAGTACTCTGGAAACACGTGTGCAAAACTTTGTTGGGGTCATCAACATAACCCATCATTATTCTTCCCCCTTCCACAGCGTTTACTCCCCATGCACACACCCTTGGGAATGGTTACCATTAGAAATGGGCCTTTTGTGCTACTGAGGCTCTTCTCCTTTTGTTCTTCCTTGAACTCACCAAGCACAAGCCCCGTGCTGTGCTCCAATTCCTCATCGACCAAGGCATTAATCATCTTCTCTACCTCCCTTGTCACTTTCTCATCTATTTCCTCCTGAGTGAGCTTGGGCATATCTGGCTCCTTGGTACTTGCCCCCTCACTCCTTTCTTCATCCTGCATGCCCTCCTCCTCCTAGGTACCCTTCCTTCACGCAAAGATGAATGCATCAATTTCTTCCTCTCCTTCCTCCCCTGAGTCATCTACATTAATCAACTCTTGATTCACCTCTAGCTCTTCTCCCTCGTCATCATCCTTCTCACCTATAAAGGCACTTGTGCCTTCTGTCTCTTCTACCTTCTTTTCTTCTTCTTCCATTGAAGACTCCGGCTTGGGAGATGTGGTTTTCTCATCATCTGAGGATTCTTCCTGAGGTGGTGGCTTCACTGGTTCCGGGGTCTTCTCCTTGACCACCATCCTCTTCTTCTTCGGACATAGGTACTTGGCCCCGTGGTATCTACATTCTACGCTTCTCCACCACCCTTTGTTCCTCTTTCTCTTCCCTCTCCTTGCGCTTTGGCACATTCTTTCTACTAATAGGGTCATCCAGGGATGGATATCTCATTCTCCACGTACGTGCCCTTTTCAAATTTTGGCCTTATGTGTAGGTAGATCCTAGTAGCAGCGCTCTTAGCAATAGGTAAGGTCAAAGGCCTTACAATGTGCACATCATGTGACACGTACCTTTCAACGTATGCGCACTTCTCTGGGTAGACCAACTTCTTCCTCATTTCCCTGTGCTCTCTGTCAAGGGTGGATAACTCAAGGTTTAATTTCTTTGATTCCTTGTATCTGTTTACTCCCACTTGGAAAAATTGGGTAGTAAAAAGAATGGGAGTTTGCACCATGGACTCCAACTACCATCCACCAAAATGAACCTGCCAATGTAGAAGTGCTGGTAGACCGTGAACTCTGCTTCTCCTTTGGTCACCACAGGGAGTTGTTTAGGGATCTACCATTCAGCCCCGAATGTGTTCCTAAGGCGTGTATACCATTTTTCTAAGTGTGCCTTGTGTACCCTTGTCATTGATTCACATGTGTATTTCTGAAACCTCTCCATGGGTGAAGGGTCTTCAACAGGGTACTCCCACACGAATTTGTCAGATGCATCTGGCACCCCGATTTCTGAGAACACAATTGTCAATAAAATGTTTCCAAATAGGATCTTTCCTCCCTTCTCCACGCTGCTTATGATTTCATCTGCTATGTATTGGGAGATGTTGTATACGGTGCCTTCCGTAACCTTCCTATAGACATTCAACTAGGCTTGCTCACTTGGTCCACCTCTCTTGTCCATTCAGCTTGGAGACAAGGTGTGTGGCCATCTTCATCACCGGATCACTGATATCCAAGACGTCATAGTACCTTGATCCCTTCTTCAATTCCTGGGATGTTATGGTTTCTCTGATTTCCTCCTCATCTAGGAGGTCATCTATGAGCGCATCCCCTTTACAGTTTAGGCTTATGAAGTGTGAAATTAGTTGGGGAGTTATGCACATTTTGCACCCTACGAAGTAGAAGAAGTCTTTGTGTACATGTGTCATCAACCATTGGTACAAGTGCTTGGGCTTCCCGAAATATGGTAACTCGAAGAGTTGGAGAAGCCTTGCCTTCTCCATTTTCACCTTGACCACATCGTTGTAGATCGGAAACCCGTCAGGTGTTCATTTATTTGTGGGGTGCACCAACTCTAGCACCATTTCCTTCACGATTGTACTGACCGGTGATTGTAGTCGATCATGACCATCTTTCTTATGTGGGACTCCCACTCTTGCCCTAGTAAAACCCCATCCAGGTATTGCATCTCCAAGTACCATTCTTTGTTTGTATCCAAGGGTATTTCTTCTTGTTTCTTCTTTCTTTTTCCTTTTCCCTTTCCCTTCTTGGATTGTTCTATAGGTTTATCTACTGGTTTTGTGGCCTTCATTGCACCCTTTGCTTTCATTCCTAGGTTAACTTGTGAGTTTGTTTGAAATTTTTCCTCGTGCGCCCCGTGCCCTAAAAAAAAAACCCTAATCTCAGATTTTTCTCCTTTGATCAAGACACTTATTCACAACGTTCCTCACACCCATGAATCAATTTTGCTCTGGTTTGTAGATCCAATGGATCGATTGAGCTTAAGTTTTGGGATTTTCCTTCACACGAGTCAGTTCTCGAAATCCTAGCTCTTGAAATAAAATCACTCTTCTTGTGTTCACAAAGTAAAATAATGAACTGCCCATTCTTGTATTTATAGCTTTTCCGCTTTTATGTATTAAATGCTAGGCTACCTACCACTATACGATAATGTTTAATGTGGTGTTTTCAAACAAAACCGACTTCAATGTTGCTTCTCTTATGCGCCAAATGCTTGCATGAAAACTTTTCCAACCTTTTGGCATGTAAATAATCCATCTTGATAGAAGACTCTTGCGTGCGTGTTATTGGCACCAAAGGCACTTCTTCCATCCTCATGATTCTTGTTTTTTCCTACCTCGTGTTTTTGTGCTTTTCTCCTTTGTACGTGGATTTCCAATGTAACCTTATCTTGCCACCAATCTGCCTTCTTTTCTCCTAATGCATATTTTCAACAGGGCCAATTCAAATGGTCTACCAACCCAATCCTCCTGGTAGAATAACTCCATGCTTCTCTTTATCACCTCACCCCACACTAAAATGATGTGTGGTCCTCTACGCATTCATAAGTGTAAAATTAATAAGGTTACCGGCGCCCAAAGCACAAAACAAAACAACAACGTAAAAGGGAAATACAGAGAAGGGAAAAGCATAACAGAAATTCTAAACTAAGTAGCAAAACTGCCTTATTTACAAACACCGAGAAGCATTATTTATAGTAGGGCTTCAGCCTACTCCCATTGAAGTGTCTAGGTAATTTTGTCCCATCCAGTGCTTGTAACTAGCATGCACCTGAATCAAGGATGTATGAAATTACATAAGGACCCAACTAATGCACCTTCAAATTTCTAGGATGGCGTAGAAATTTAGAATCATATAGTAATACCATCTGGCCAACCTCAAACTTTTTGTTCTTAATATGGCGGTCATGCCATGCCTTTTGCTTAGCTTTTTTAGTTGTTTGGCTCCATCTTGCTAGTGAGTACCTTTCATCCAACTTTATAAATTCATTTATTCTTTCGGCGCTTGTTCATCATCCAATCGCCCCGCACGCACTATACGCTGCGATGATGGTAGCATAAATTTGACCGGCAAAACAGCCTCCACACCGAACACCAATTGAAATGGTGTGGCCTTGTTCAATATTTTATACATTGTTCTATATGCCCAAAGAACTACTGACACCTTGTCATCCCAATTCTGTCTACCCACATCACATATCTTAGTCAATGTGTGACTAAGGATTTTGTTAAATGCCTCTGTAGTCCCATTTTCTGAGGGGTGATAAGGGGTAGTCTTGTGATGGGCTACCATGAATTCTACCAATAGAATCCTGATTGTTTCATTTAAAAGTGAGTGCCCCTATCACTTGTTAAAATTAATGGGCACCCATACCTACTTATAATGTTCTCCCATAAAAATCTAGTAGTCGTGGCTATGGTGCAATCCTTAGTGGGCGTGGCCTCTTCCCACCTTATCGATACAATCGTAAGTAATGATATTCCATGAGTTAGTCCTTTGTGTAGCTGGTGAGATTGGTCTGACAAAATCTATTGCCCATTTCTCAAAAGGTTCCGCACTGGTGATGGGGTGCAAGGGCATCTCATCCCTTCTTCCAAGTTTTCCAAGGTGCTGGCAGTGGTCACAGGCCTTGCAAAAATCAATGCAATCTTGGTGAATCGTCTCCCACCATATTCAGGGACTAGGATCTTGTGCGCTGTTTCATTCCCCGCATAGTGTCCTCCAACAATCCCACCATGGGCTTCTTCTATTATAGCTATGCGCTCATGTTCTAATACACACCGGCAAAACCTCATCGCAGCCCATTTTATATAAATCCCCATTGATCAACATGTAGGGTGCGGTGCGTATGGCTAGCCTTTTCCTTTCCAGTGCTTTCATTCCTTTAGGCGCCACACCTTCCTTGAGAAAAACAACAATGTATTCTAACTCCGAGGGTGTGCAACCTAATTTGAATAGTTATACATCTCGGCATGGTTTCCTTGATACTTTGTGCATCCTCTCCCGAATCAATCCTTGATAAATGATCTGGCCCACAATTTTTCTTTCCAAGTTTTACCACCACTCTGAATTCAAATTCCTAAAATAAAAGTACCCAATGACATATGTGCCCTTGCAACACTGATTTGTTTACTAGATACTTCAAGGCCATATGGTCGATGTAGAATATGAAGGAGTCACCAACAGAGATATTGTCTAAACTTGTGGAGCACATAGATCTTTGACAATGCCTCACACTTGGTCATTATATAATTTTGTTTTGCTGGTGTCAACTTTCTACTTGTAAAACATAAGGGATGATCAACAATCCCCTCTCTGGTTGAGCAAGAATGGCTCCCATTGTTGTACTAGAGGCATCCAAATGGACATGGAAAGGTTTATCCCATGATGGGAATCGTAGAATAGGTGTGGTGATAAGCCTTTCTTTTAGAGTGTCAAATGCCCTCTGCTACGCCTCTCCCCACTGAAAGGCACTCTTATGTCTGAGCAATATTTCCAAAGGTGCGCGATCCCGGCGTATCCCTTAATGAACTTTCTATAGTAACCTCTATGTCCAAGAAATCCTCGCATGACACTTTGGCTGGTGGGCTCCCCTAATCCCATGATAACTATAACTTTTGCGGGATCCACCAGTAAGCCCTCTTTACATATGATATGCCCCAACAACATTCCAAAAGGAGTTGCAAAGACACATTTCTTGATGTTGAGGGAAATCCTCAACTGCCGACATCTTTCAAACATCAATCTCAAGTTATCACAATGGTCCTTGACCAATCCATACACTGTCCAATCATCCAAATATACTTGAAGGAACTTGTGGATGAAGTCTTGAAATGCTTGTACCACTATGCGTGAAAATACAGTGGGTGCATTCCTCAATCCAAAGGGCATGACCATGTATGCAAAGCTTCCCCACTCGGTGGTGAAAGTTGTCTTTTCTTGGTCTTCCTTGGCAATCCTTACTTGGTGATATCTCGAGAATCCATCTGTGAAGGAATAGACCTCACGCTAGCAACTCCTTCCAAAATATCTTCAGTGAAGGGGGTGGGAAAAGGATCTATGATACAAATAGTGTTCAACTCCCTGTAATCCACACATATCCTAATCCACCCATCCTTCTTTATGTTGATCACCATTGGACTTATCCATTCTGATTCCTCCATAGCCTTAATGATACTAGATGCTATCATTTTGTCTAGCTCTTCTTTAACCCTTACGCGCATGTTGGGATTCATCCTATAAGGCCTCTTCCTAACCAGGCACACCTTCTTTCAACTTTATCCTCATTTCCCCCAATGAATGGTGGACGCATTTTAACTCATGGTATCCGCGTGGGAATAAATCCTCAAATTCATGTAAGAGATCGATGATATTTGATACTTCCTTGTCCGACCAGTAGTCCCCAATGATAGCTTCCTTGGGCTCCTTCTTCGAGCTGATGTTAACTTTCTTGGTCTTGAGTGGTTTATGATACACACGCGCACATGCATCTGCAGCCTGCTGTCAACTACCTCGTGCATCCTAACCAATGATCAACATTCGGGCTCTCCATCTCTCGCCATCAATTACGTATACCATCTTTCCTTTCTCCTTTTCTGCACACACGTGTTCGAATTGAATGTCTTCTAGTTCCTCCTCTTCGAACCATGCTTCTAAGCTAGGTCCACCAAGTAAATCTACTAATCTATCTTCCGCCATGGCACAACCTATCTTCCGCCATGGCGTAATCCCCAGAGTGAGGTGCTTAATAGCTGCAACACCTCATCAATCGTTTTCTTGGTACTTCGGTACCGAATGTGTGGACCAGTCGCTTCTAATTCTGCCAATTTCCCATCTAGTGGCGAGTTTCGAATGGATGTACCAGCACACGCACACACCTTGTAGTGTCGAATACGGCTTGTGCACCCAAAGGGAGGGTGGTAAATCTTTCGCACCTTCTCCCCAGACCCTCTCACATGCCTAGATGTGGGAAGAGGCAAGTTCATTGCCATTGTAATCCTTGATAGCGGTGGGTATATTACTCTTTGAGAATCAGACAGTGAACACAATTCTAACTTTGACTCATTCCAACGATTTTTCACTATGCACGGCCCACCACCTCGCTGATGTGCCTATCAAAACATAACCCAACATACCTCATCGCTCGTCCTCCCTCCATTGAGCTTCCATTTCTTTCAAAAAGACCTTAGGGTATATATCCCTAGAATACTTGGTTATTGCCTTTCCTCCCGTGCACCAAACTATACGCACCATGGTTACCTTGGTCACCGATCCTTTCAGATGTCACCCAATCATTTCATAAGTCCCATGCGCCCAATTATCACATGCTATACTAGTAGTATCACTGATAGATTGAGCATCATCAAACTGGATGACTCCTTCTGTAGGGTGGATGGTCTCTGGATCTCTTATGGAGCGCACATATATTCTTTCCAGGACTTCCTCTCCAAGGGGTTCAATATAGGGTGTGGACTTTCCATCAGTAAGCGGTATAATCACCCTCTCTTCCTTGTTTTCAAAGCTTATGTACCCCTTGTTAAACCAGAGATCTGCATTATTCTTATAGCACCATGGGTGCCCAAGTAATGCTAGGAAATTATTTGCCTTGGCAAGTGCCAAGACTTCAAAATCCCCAGTGAACTTAGTCCCCTGAATGGTAATGGTCGCATCCTTTAAGACACCTATGGGCATTGCCTTTGTCTTATTTGCCATATACATCACATTTGAAGATGGCTATAAGGTAGGTCTTCCCATTTAATGTCAGGCATCCAGAGTGAGAACATTAACCTCCACACCTGTGTCAATGAGGATTTTTCTAAGCATTCATCCATCCACTATTGCATTCAAGGTGATCTCTTTGTCATAATCAAGGCTATGAGGTGGGAGGTTTGCATGCAAGATCTGCATTTTGTGTTCTTTCCTGGTGCGTGGTACCTTTTCCCTCAACCATGATCCTATTAGGGGAATAACATTCTCTTGCCTCGCATAGTTTACACACCTCCTTAACCTCATCCAAGTCATCCCTTGGTGCTTCTACTAGTCTTATTTGCTCATCTTTTCTAGTTTGCTCTTTTAAGCATTGATCCGCCCTTATAAACTTTGAATTACATCCTATTATCTTGTAAAATTGACAAGGGAAATTTTGCAGATAACCATACCAAAATTTCATTTTGGTCCCCTGAGAAGGTCTACTAATGTTCAAAATGGCTTAAAATTCCTTTCCAAAAATCAAGTTTTAAGAACTTAGCCATTTTTCAGCCTTTTTGAGCTAGGCGCAAAAATTGTTGTGTCAACATCAAGAAATGTGCGCCCCTTTGAAAATCCTTTGGCACGCCAAAAAAGACATGTCAACATGAAAAGAGTTGCACCCCTAAGGCGCTAAAAGTGGCATGTCAACGTGCTCAAATTTGCACCAAAGAAACGTGCTTAAGGCACAAAATTGTCATGTCGACACATCAAAATGTGCACCCCCTTTTCCCTTTGGCATTGAAAACTTTATGTTAGCATATCCAAATGTGTGCGCTTTAGGTGCTGAAGCTTTAGTGTCGACACCAACCAAGTTGCACCAAGGCACATTTATACTCATGTCAACACTTTAAAAAGTGTGCCAAAGAAAGTTGGTGGGGAAATAAATGCGGTATTTTCCTATAAATATGTGGTTAACACCTGTCATTTTCACGAATTGAAATTGAGAAAAGTTATTCCTCTGCGCCTGTCAGCCTTTCCTATCAGCCCCACGTGTTTGTGGATCCCACGTCATTCCTTCGTCGTTATTTATCCTAGGTAAGTGGTTTTTATCACTCTTATGGTTGTTTGTGGTTTTGTTTCTTGGTTGTTATGGTTTTAGGATTGTTATAAAAGGTTAAACCTAAAAATCTAAATGAATAAACTTAACAATCCATAAACTATCTGAAACACCTTATCCCTCCTTCCAGATCTACAAATCTGAGAAGGCTCTGCCTCTGAATAAACCATCCTTTGTATCTGAGAAGGCTCTGCCTAGCTGCAAATCCCACAAACCCTCTCTTTGTCACTTTGCAAAAATCAAAAAGAGAGAAAAGGGTCATGCAAAGGGAAAAGAAATCAAACAATGCAAAATCATTCTTTTTCCTTTGACGCCTTATTTGTCCCCACCTGCAACATATTTAAAACCTCCACCCGGTATAAACACTTAACAAATCTCCTCAAGGCGCAAGTGCATCCCAACCAACATCAACATTTGATGTTGTGTTCCCCAAATCTGTGCCCTTTATAAACCCTTTGGTGCATTAAGCTTCTATGCAACACATTCCAAAATCGTGCCTTGGGCGCACTAAAAAGCCATGCAACATCATCTTTTGCAGTGCCCAGTTAAAGCAATTTTCCAAAGGCACTGAGCGCATGAACCTTAACACCAACACTGCATGTTGTGTGTTGTAGACCCGCACCCATGCCTTTCTCCTTGGCGCTAAGATATTTCATGCAACACTCCTCAAAAGTGTGCCCCTCTATAATCCTTTGGCATGGCTTTCCCCCTTTCAACACAGGCACATCTTTTTGCATGTTGACATCCTCAAAAGTGTGCCCAACCTATTTAAGCCTCTGCAACATGCTATAAACCTGCGCCTTGCACCTTAAGGCTTATAATAGCTCTTTTTTCATTCTGCAAGTTGTTATTATGGATAACATGACGGCTGACATGGCTCTTCTATGTTGGACCTCTTTGATTCTCCATGCAGAACAACAATGCCATCCTCGAGCTCACACATGTCTTCATCGAGCAAGAAGCCAACTAAAGGTAAAGCCAAGTCTAAATTGACAGAGCAGGAAATGAAATACAAATATCAGAGAGTCAGGATGCCTGACTCACTTGCAGTGTAGTCTCGACATCAGAGACTCTGAGCTGGGACACATAGATATGGATGACTTCTAGGAGAGAACCAAAAAGGTTACGGTGGCCCATGGATGGACAAACTAGTAGGCAACGGGCTACACTTTGCAGCAGGACTCCCAGTAAGTGTAATGAACAATGAGTTCATCATGTTGGTGGCTCGTTGTTACAACAAAGACACAAGATGTGTCAAAGATAAGGAGGGCAAGGTGATCATCAACCTCACCGCCCGCCACTTTGAAATCATGTTGGGCATTCCTCACCATAGCCAATATGTGGCAGTAAGCATTGAAGAATGCTTAAAGACATGGACCGAAAATGAAGACAAGTGTATGCAGATGATGAATGAAGTCTACCTAAAAACAAGAAGGTGGTGAGTAGATGGCCCTAGACCATCCATCATGCAGTGACTTCAACAAGGAGCTGAGTGATACCATCACCTTCCTCAGCAGAGTATTTGGGCTTCCTGATGCCCACTACTTTCACAAATGGATGCTCAGATATCTAGAAAATATGAGCAAGAATACTCCCAATCAACGCTTCGGCTGGGGGGAGATCATAAGTGATACTATCTCGCAGCAGCTCCAATAGGTTTCGACAACTGGGAAGTTCTACATGAACTCCTATGTGGTATATGCAGCCGCATCAGAGAGAGAGTTCCTAGGACTAATTCAGAGTGGAACATGGCCCTAGGTCAAAATATATGAGTACTACCTGGAGCTAAGGCTCGAGGCCAGTATCGCCTAGTTCAACAAGATCAATGACACCTTCTTCTATGAGGTGATTTGCCTATTGAGGCCAAACATGAGACACGGTTGGACCAACACGAGTGTGATCGCTACCACCAAGAAATGGGGGCTTTGTTTACACAATTCCCCACCTTCATGTATCTCAGGGCTGCCAACTTTCTAGGAGAACCAACAAGGTTACCAAGGTACGCAGGGCCCAAGCTGATCCTCCTAGAGCTGTCAAGGTACCTAATTACATATCATGATAAGTGTATGAAAAGGAAGAAGGGAGGAACTGTATCACCAAATCACAGCACCCCTATGTTTATACAAGTGCATATACTTGAACTCACGGTGTGATTGGATAACATGGGTACTATCTCTAAGTTGTGGGACTTGCTACTTGAGATAGACCTCCAGAGAAAGCTGGTTCTTGCTCCTAAACTACTTGCCACAATCTACTCTAATGCAAGGGAAACTAACTATTCTAATCTAACTTTCCAAGGGACCAAGGAGAGAAAATGCATAAAATGAAAGCCTACACTAAAGTGGTGATACACCAGAAAAGGAGGGTGTGAGAGTAGTCTTCAAATGTGTGAGATACAGAAGCAAAGTGCACACTAGAAGGGGTGATGACAGTTCTCCACAATCTAGCAAAATGCATTCACAAAAATATTTCAAACATACACAATGATAATGGATCCCTGCAAGAGCATAATAATAGACACAATATTCTTGTAATCAAGGTTGAAGGGGCAAGAAGAATGCAGAAAACACAGCAGGGGAAGATGCATCCACAAACTTATATTTTATTGCTTCCTGATATGCACAGTTCAATCGGTTACAAGAAAAGGGCCTAGATCACCATGCAAGGAGTCCACAACAAGGGCCTGCAACACATTATCTTCACAAAGCAATTTTGGCAGAGCTTTGCTACAAAAACTACCTCCCCTTACAATGAGCCCAACACTCCAATTTATAGAAAAATGAGAAGGGAAAGAGAAGGGAAAATGGAAATCCCAAAATCTTTCCTTCAACCACTTGTAAGAGACATTAAATGGAGTAAAATGATTATATTTTACTTGTAAAAGGCTACCCATACTTGTCCTGAGTGCTCAAGAGAAAGAATGATGACCATGCCTCTTTATTGCACTCCCAACTACCAAATAAAACACTGTTATGAACCCGGCCACGTTTTCTAAAAAATATCGATCAATATCTCATCAAATATGGAATTTCTTGATTATTGTGCATCGGCCTCAGAGCCACAATTCCAACGGTACCAATTTTGAGTGATTTTGTTGAGAAATGCAAAAGTTATGGCCTTCTGAGTGTGGGCAACTATTTTGGGTTTAGCAAGTGTTTTCTGTCATTTGACGGGAATGAGCATTAACTGACTGGAGCCGAATATGTTTATTTTATTTAAATATATATACCCTCATTAACAATAAGAAATCTAATTTTTGTGGCGTAGAGGACGCGTGTGTTCGTTCGAGAAAGTCCAATTTTGTGAAAATCAGAGCTCAGAGTCAAAAGTTATGGCCGTTTGAAGTTCATGGGTCAAACGTTGACTTTTCTTCCTTGCCTTCACCGTTTGGATTTTCACGTCGCTCGCGTACTTTTGTCCCGCTGTCCCGAGATGAATATCTCTGCATCGGCCGATTCGGGCTTCCTTGTCCCTTTGCGCCTCTTCACCTTTTCGTGTCCTTGCGTCCCTCACGTACTTTTGTCTCATCGTCCCGGACGAAAATCTCTGAACTACCCGAAATGGACCGTGTTGAGGCAAATCGGCCGATTTGCTTCTCATGCGTACTTTTTTCTTGGCTGTCCCAAAACCGCGTGAAACAAAAACTTGACTATTTTCCCTGCTCTCGGCCATTTCGGCTTTTAAAGCGTCCTCGCGTCCCAACGTCCCAACTGTCCCGCGGACCGCCTGGGACAAAAATGTCCGACTTAGCCGATTTTCTTTGTTTTTCGGCCCCCAAGTTAGTCGATGAACCTCGATCACGACCGCAAAGCTCGATACGACCGAAATGCTTTAAAATAGTCCTGAACCTTTTTTTTTTTTGCATTTTTTCCATTTTTTCCAACTCGTTGATTTCTTCTTGGATGGGAGAGTTAAAGAGAAGGCGAGGGCCCCCCAAAAAACATGATTTCGGGCCTTGAATCAATCTATTTGCTTGGGACTGAATAATTTGATGCATGTTATCAAAATTACCTTGAGGGGTGAATTTTGGATAACAGAACTCCATTCCCCCTCACGGTTGGTAGATACACCTGCGCCTCATTGGGTAAAGCCCAGAAATGTATGCGGAGCTGGAATTACTCAACTTGAAGCATGATTTCCTAGCAAGGCCAACCTTTGATTGCTGGAGTTACCTCCCCAAGGCAAAGATCAATCCCATCCATGTCCCAGAGATCAAGGACATATGGATAGATGTGAATCATGAAGTTGAAATCAGGTGAAAGGATCACTCTCGGCTGGCTCTGGCAGAGATCGTCCACTATGGAGTTGCCATCATCCCAAAAGATTTCCAAGAAACTGATCAGGAAATTGATCAGGTTTACCTTGACACAGATGGGGATGATTGGCCATTTGCAAGTATCGATAGGACCAAGGTGCCCAAGACCATAGAAGAAAGGGTCCAACCCACATTTACAACACACCGAGCATTGGTGCAAACAAAATGGTCTCATCTACCTTGGAGTGGATTTCACTACTTCCCCCTTAGGAAGTGCACCTCCAAGGCCAGATCACTTGCCAAAGGGAAAAGGAAAGGATAAAGTTGGAGAGCCAAGCAAACAGGAGAAAGCTCCTGATAGCCCTCCTTCGCTTCAGAGAAAATAGTGGACTTAGTGTCCCCAGGAAAAGAAGAAGCGGCAAGTGTTCCAACGGACACATCCACTCAGGATGTTGTCACAGCTACAACTATGGAGGTGCCCACCATTCCCTCTTCTACTCCTCCTCCTCCTCCTATCACTCAAAACCGCTCCTATGGTTGTGTCTTCTCCTCCGTCTTCCTCCCTTCCATCTCCCACCTCTTCCATCTTCTCCTCTCTCACGGATCTGTCCTCCAGCACTTTTCCTCCATCCTATCGCAGATCCCTTCCATCTCCATGTCCTTCTCTTCCCCTGTAGTGACTCTGAGCCCTATAAGCACTAGTGCATTGGACTCTTTATCCATGCCACCACCAAGTGTTTCCACTTTCTTCCTTGAGTCTGCTACTATTTGCTCCCCTTTCACCCCCATTTCCTCTTCTTCTTCCAATCCCAATCCCATAAGTCCTGGTTGGATCTCTGACCACCTAAGTCAACACAAGAGGAAGGTCCCCATTGCAGCTATGGACTTCTCTGTCATTCCGAAAAAGGGACCCAAGAAGCAAAAGCAATAACTCACTTCTCAAAAAGTGCCTCAGGAGAAAGGGTCATGGAGATAGCCTACCCGATCCCATAAAGAAGAAAGAAGATCTGTCTCCTACAGACTTCACAGTGACTCAAGTCACAATGGGAACCTCATCAAAAAGTCTGCAAGGAGAAGCCTTGTCAGCTGTAGATGCCCTCTGCAAGAAGCTACAAGAGGCCAAAGAGGAGAAGAGAGTGCTTAAAGAACAGAACAAACATCTCCTCCAAGATTTGTAGAAAATGGGCAAAGCTCCTTCAAGACTACTTCGATGCAGAACCTATTCGAGCTCTCCCCAAGAAAAATAAATGAGTACATAAAGATTGCTGAACAGGGTCAATGTGTCATCCTAGATTGAGAAGATCCTCCAGGATGGTCAGGTGATAATTGGTAGGTTCACGTTGCTCCATCAAGATATAACTCAAGAAAATAAAGAGCTACAAGTAGTAGCAGGCTCCCTTTCTGAGGAATTAGATAACACTAAGTTGCAGCAAGGAACATTCTAGACAATGGTCAACTATTTGGCTGATGACACTGTTAAAGGTCGGTGTTATCGATCACCCACGGCACATTATAAATCTCTCACTGCTTTAGATTACCAGGTTGATCAAATGGAATTCATCCTGGAAAGAATCGACAAATTCAAGGAAGAAGCCTTGGAAGCACTACACAACATGGAGAAAATAGTTTCAAAGATGACTCCTAGACTGCTCAGAGCATCCTATGAATTAAGAGAAGCAGATGATACATTCTAGCGCTTTAAGGCTATTGTCTCTCAAGGTCTGGCACAAGAGGTCACTTTCGATCAGAGTCCATCAACAACCTCTTAGCCTGCCGTGACTTTATCGGCTCTTTGATCGATGCAAATGAAGAGTTCGCTGATTTTCGACAAGCTAAAAAATGAGAAAGAAACTTGCGAAGTAATTCACGACCATTTCAAAGGTCCTGATCAGTATCAACTTCAAAAAATAATCAGCAAGTTTGCAGAGTATCGGGCACAGTGTCATATCGACTCCCTGAGCCACCGCCAGATACTAAGTTCGAGCCGAGAGATGATGATGAGTAGCTTCTTCCTCCTGGATAATTCCCATTTTTGTAAAATATTTAAAAGGCATGTTGGCACACATGATGACATCATCCATGTTGCACCATGGGATGTTGCCATCCACAAACTTGCCCAAAGTCAACTTTTGACTTTTTAGATATTTTGTGGATATTTTGTAAATAGTGGTTGGCTTCTTTTTGTCTTCTTCCTCCTTCTCCTTCTATAAATACTGGAATACTTGTTGTATTCCGGTTTGGACCATTTTGTATAAAAAAGAGGTGAAGAAAGAAAGACTTTGTGCCTTCTTGTAACAGAAGAGATTTTAATATATATGTTAAGACTTTGTGCTCAATATATGTGTTATTTACATTAGATCTTTCTTAAGTTAGATTTGTGTTTCTATTCTATTGGATTCATTCTTTTTATTGTCATATGTTCATCAGTATTGCTTTATTTTTTTATGTAAGTAAGTTTGGCTCTGTTTACTACCAGCCCAAAGCATAAACCCTCTGACCTTTCTGTCTTGGAATTAATTTCTTTTCTCCCTTTAGATCTATCCTTCCTCCATTCTTTCCCTCTTTCATTTCTGTTCATAGATTAGAACTACCCCTCTTTGGGATGAGATCGCAAACCCACAAGTTAGAATATTGTAGATTTGCATAGTTTCTGCTTTGATAGAATAGCAATAAACCAGTTTCACTTTGTTGTCTCAAAGAGGGGCTATGCCCTGCACACTGTTGGCCTGTTTCCCCACGATCTGTAACCGATAGATTTTCAAACCAATAGTTTTGGTGACTCCACTGGGGATCGAACTAAGGAAATAACTAAAAAAAAAAACGCATGTAAAAATCACTACCAGTTGCAAATTTTAACTTTTTGTTAAAAATCAATTTTTTTGCAGAAATGATCAAAATCAAAAATTTCCTTATACAAATCCATAGATCTGGGCCAGTTAGGAGCTTTTAGTTCACTGAGTTTTTACAAAAATTTGTATATTTCTGTAGATATGAGAATCTGACATTTTCTGATATTTTCAAAACCTTGCAAAATTTAGTTCAAAGATCCGAAAATCAGCTTTCTAAATTAAACCACCTTTTTATCCTTGTTAGTCTTTGTCAAAAAACCGCAATCGGTTGTTTTTAAGAGGATAAAATTTAAATATTAGAAAAGTACATGCTGCTGATTTTTGCCAAAAATCAGAAAATCAGCAAGTACAAACAAAAATATTGTTGTAGATCTACTCTTAAATGTTGCAGATCTGAATGGATACACTGGTGGATGAGACATTTACTCATGGTAGGAGAGCTTGTGGAGAAGTTGATCCAATATTCGATCTACTTCAAAGGCACAATTTCAGTATTACTCCGGCATGATTCACATCACTAAATTTAGCGGATCGATTAGCAAGAAGTGCCTTGCCTCCACGAAGAAGCCGGGTTTCATAGGGTGCTTCAACATCTATTTGCAGTGCTCTTTTGCTAAGCAGAACCACACTCCCTACTCACGTTCTTTTTCTGGCTTTTCAAATGGTAGTACCATGGGGAAATGCCATGGGCCCTCTAGCATTGCCACATCCAATTCATGCCCTCCCTCATGGAAATCACAAGAATTTCCCAAAGTTTGATGGGAGTGGAAATCAAAGCACGGATGCACATATTGCTACATTTATTATGTCATGCAGTATTCTAGACGTGACTCACGAAGATGTATCTAAGTCGTCTCTTTCTCGAGACCTTGCAAGGGCCTGCATCAAAGTGGTTCTAGCATTTACCAGCTGGATCTATCACTAGTTGGGCTACATTACGAGACTACTTTTGAAGACAGGTATAAGCCTTAAAAGACACATTTACGTTCTTATCAAATATCACTCACTTGAAAAAAAAGGTAAATGAAACCATGCATGATTTTATCACCCATTTCAATTCACTGATCAACCATGTGCCGCCTGCCATGTTTCCAACACTAGAAAATCAAAAGTGTTTCTTTGTGAACGCAATGAGTTCAAGAGTAAGTTTCTTGCTTTTGCAAGAACAAATCACCACCTTGGTCCTCGCTCAAGCTACGGCCATTCGGATAGAGGAAAACCTCGCTTATATCTAGCAAGTTGAGATGAGAGCCGTCAAAATCAAAGGCTTTGACTCCTTCTTAGGCCACCTCATCAGATCCAACATTCTAAAAGATGGCAAATGACTTGCTCGCATTAAAGAAGCAATTAGCTCAAGCTTCATCTACCACTCCGTACCGGGATATCCCACGGAGGAACTTCACTCCCAACAACGCCCCCAAAGGCCATGTTTTCCTACTACTGCTCTAAGGTTAGCACTTGAGGCCCCTCCGTTAATGCCTTGGTTGAGATCGAAGAAGATGAGAAAATTTATGAAGAACCTTCATCGCAAGGCGAAGATGATCAAGATGTCGGTGAACCGACTGACGACTCTACAATCGGGTATATGGAATTTGAGGATGAGGAATCTGATGAAGAGGAAGGTACCCAAGGATATGCAAGTGACAATCATACGTTGTTTTTACCCACTCACAAGGAAAAGAAGCAGAAGTTGCTGCTAAAATACAAAAGGAAAAGGCTATATTAAATATGCCTCCAACCATCGCTAAAAGAGGTAATCCCCTTCCTGCTCAACCTCCTATCAAGCCTTTTGTAAAGAAATATTTTCCTCCTATCTCTCCTCCAAATCAACCTCCCTCCATTTCTATAAAGACCAGTACCACTCCTCTACCATCATGAAACAAAGGACTCATTCCTTCATCAGCACAACCCTTGGTCGCATTCGATATAGTCGATCATGCCAAAAGGACCAAGATTTTAATGTCTGAAGCTAAGTACCTTCATTCTAACCCCGAGTAGCTTGTTAGATTAACCAAATATATTCAAAGTCAAGTTGCCATCTCTCACCCCATTTCTCCAAAATGAATTCTTTCCACTCATCAGATAAATGTTGCCTCGACGTCCACGTTAGGTAAAATTGAACCTTTCTACCTATCTCTCCTAATTAATGGTTACAAGTTAAGCAAATGTATAATTGATTATGGAGCGTCTAACAACATCATGCCAGCAAAGGTTTCCCATGCTTTGGGCCTCACACTCACTAAACCTTTTGGCAGATGTTACTCCATGGAAACCAAGTAGGTACCATTAATAGGTCAGATCAAGGATGCGCAGTTTGCATTCATAGCATTCCCAGAGAAAAGAGTAAAAATGACTATCCTCATAGCTGATATTCCAGCAGCATATGGAATATTACTGGGGAGAATTTTTTTAGAGAAGTTAGTGGAGAAATCCATATGGATTGGTCCAAATCTAGAATCCTGTCAAAGGAGTAATGCAGATGTTGGAGCCTGAATCACAAAATAAATATCTGGTTACCAACTCACAATACCCCAAGGCCTAGATTCTCTTTGAATCATCAGGGATGGGGAATTACTTCTTGTCCACCGACTCTGATAAAATGGAGGTTCTTGTCCAAGAGGAGGACCTCAACAAGATATGGATGCTACAGTTTGATGGCAGTTGTGCAACAAGTGGGTGCGGTGTTGGGGCCATTCTGATATCTCCTGAAGAGGAGATTTTCCCTCTTTCTTTCAAATTGTAGTTTTTCAATACAAACAACACTGCCGAGTATGAATCTTTTCTACTTGGCATGCAAGCTGCAAAGGAAAGGGGAATCAAGAATTTGAAAGTATAGGGTGATGCTGAGCTAATTGTCAATCAAGTGAAAGGGGTATACCAAGTAAAGAATGACAGGCTCAGACACTACCACAATGCCATGTGGGACAACATCGAGGAATTTGACACTTTCTCAATCAAAGTAGTTCCACGGGCTCAAAATGACATGGCTGATTCTTTGGCTATCTCGGCCTCTCTCATGCTCCCTCACCTAGGGTTAAAGATGGACACATATACCATTGAGGTAGTTTTCCACCCAAGTGTGCCAGATAATTCACAACACTGGCAGGTATTCAATGATGATAATCAACTTATCACTTTTCTGGAGAAAGCTGAAATTTCAAAGAGCTCCATTTTGATGGATCGACTTTTGCGTGTCGTGAGTCTCTCATGGGCCAAGTGCAGGAATCAATAGAAGGTCAGGGCATATGTCAGCTCAAGGGAAATAAGATTCCGAAAGGTTTAGTTTCCCTAGAATGATTATTTGATAAGCATGACCGTTTTGTCAAGAAAAGGTGACAGGATAACCCTGGCTCTTCTCTAGAAACCGAATCTATCAATTTGGGTACTACAGAACATCCTCGGTCTGTGAACATCGGGAAGTGTTGTACACCCGAGGAAAAGTGGAAATTTGTCAAATTGCTGAAAAGATATATGGATGTATTGGCATGGTCTTATTCGATCTGAAGTCATTTAAGCAAAGGACATTTGGCATGACATCCCGCTCAAAGATGACGTTAAGCCTTTCCATCAAAAGAAAAGGCACTACAACCCCAAAATCTCAAGTACCATCTAGGCCAAAATACAAAAATGTTGGATGCAAGAATCATTTTTCCAATTCATCATAGTACCTGGGTTGCTAATATTGTGCCTGTATGAAAGAAGAATGGTGAGATACGCATATGTGTAGACTTTCGCAACCTAAACCAAGTCCTTAAAGGACAACTATCCACTGCCCATAATGGATCAAGTTTTACAGGTAGTAACCGGTTCAGAAATGTTGTCCATGCTTGATGGTTTTTTGGGCTACAATTAGATTGAGGTCACACCTGAAGACCAATTCAAAACAACATTCACCACTCCTTGGGGCACCTTTGCCTATAGCAGGATGTCGTTTGGTTTAACCAATGTTGGTGCCACCTTCCAATGAGTGATGGACTTCATGTTCAAAGGTATGATGGGAAAGGTCATCATAGTCTACCTAGATGACTTAACCATGTTCTCTAAAAAATGAAGTGATCACTGTGATCATTTGGAGCAAGTCTTGATTAGATGCCGAGAACACGAAATTTCTCTAAACCCGAAGAAGTCAGTTTTTGGGGTCACCAAAGGAAAATTGCTGGGACACGTCATCAGCAAAGAAGGGACAAAGATAGACATCAAAAGAGTCAAGGCTATTCAGAGCCTTACCTTGCCCACAAGCAAGACCGGCGTTCACTCTTTCTTCGGAAAGGTAAATTTTCTCAGGCACTTTGTTCCTGATTTTGCTGAGAAAACTCATCATATATCCAATATGATGAAAGGGTCACAAACATTCCATGGAGTGAAGAAGGAAAGATGTCATTCGAGGATATAAAAGCCTCTCGTTGCTCATGCACATGTCCTGTATGTCCCGACTTCTCCAAGGATTTCATCATGTACAATTATGCATCCGCGCATACTATATCGGCTATCTTAATGCAAAAGAACTCTGAGGATGTTGAATCCCCAATTGCTTTCATGAGCTCTCCTCTAAAGCCTCATGAACTAAAGATGTCACAACTAGAAAAGCATGCCTTCACCGTAGTAAAAGTAGTCAAGAACTTCCGCTACTATATCTGAATTCTCATACAGTAGTGCTGGTTCCTGACACGGCAGTTAAGTCTATCCTGACTCAACAGGAGTTAGGAAGCTTACGAGGGAATTGGATTGCGAAGGTCCAAGAATATGATCTGGACATCAGACCAACCAAGTTGGTAAGGGGTAAGGGACTGTGTCAGCTAATGGCTGAAAATAAAGACCCAGAAGCACCTGAGGAGCAAGCTACTCATGTTGATAAAGAACAAAGTGAACTAGAGAAAGTGGATTCTTTACCTATGGTTTTGTTTTTCGCGACCAATGATGAATGGTATTCTGACATTGCTTTCTTTCTCACTTATGGAGAGTTCCCAACTCATCTAACCACAAAAGAAAAGTGAGCAGTAAAGCTTAGGGTGGTGAGGTATGTCATTTGGGATGATGGGTTGTACAAGCATGGAATTGATGGCATCTTCCTACGATGTGTTGACAAGCCACAACAGGTAAAATTACTAGAAAGATTTCATGACTCAACCTGCGGTGGTCATTTCTCCTCTTCCATCAAGACATAAGATCATTCGGGCTAGGTACTACTAGCCAATGCTATTTCAGGATGTAGCCACCTAGGTAGTGAAATGTGAACTTTGCCAATAGTTCGTTGGCAAACCAAAGCTGGTTGCATTTCCTCTCAGGCCCGTCATTATTGATGAACCATTTAGGAAATGGGGAATTGACTTTATTGGAGCACTCCATCCTCAATCGAGTGTTGGACATAGTTATGTCCTGACAACAACAGATTACTTCACCAAATGGGTGGAGGCCATACCTGTCAAACATGCCACTTCTGAAGTTGTTTGCAACTTCATCAAGGAAAATATCATCGTGAGATTTGGCATTCCACACAAAATCATTGCTGAAAACACTTCTAACTTCTCTTCACGGGAAGTTATTGGTTTTTTCTATGGATACAAAATAACTTTAGCTCATGCCTCTAATTACTATCCTTAGGGAAATGGTCAGGAAAATCTAGCAACAAGAACCTGGTAACCATCATACGGAAGCTAGTTGATGAGAACCAGCGATCCTGGCACAAGTCATTATATGATGCCTTGTGGGCAGATCGTATCACTCCAAAGAGATCTCTTAGCATGTCACCTTTCCAAGTATTATATGGGACCGATGCCAAAATCCCTATCTCCATAGAAATTCATACTTTCTATACCAACTATACGCATGTCCTTGTAAGGTTGTTGCAAATTGACTAACCTTTCGATCCCGGGTCATGATCCCTTCACGCGCCATAGCGGAGCTCACACTTATGTACATGCTTTGTGGCATCTTCTATCCCAATGTAATCTAGTAAGTGCGAGACATCTCAAAAAAGAACTTGAGGAGGTGGCTAAGGTCCTTGTCCTCTTGACCCAGTCCCATGATTTCCTCTAGTGTTTCCTCCTTCGAACCCACTAGATTGTGAGCCACTAGCTCCGCCACTTCCACCTCCAGATTCTCCTATGTTAGGTACAGGGCATGTGTTTGTCGTGCCAATGCTCCCATCATCCCACTGAATTGTGTGCCGATAGTTTGTGAACTAGTGCCACTCCCAGTCATATTTCCTCCACCACTTCCTGACGCGCTCCCAAAACCACCTGTATATATGCCTTGCCCAAAACATTCCACCAAATATTGGAATAGTGTGTGAAGCCATAGAGGTCCCAAATGAGAAGTTGTATCTTACGAACGATCAATTGCTTCCACCGATATCAAATGGATCAACTATACTTTTCCTTTGTTTAAACAAACCAAGTGCCAGGTTCAATCACTAGGTGGGGTGATGCACACCAACTCTTCTTTCTATGTGATGGACTCTCATCTAAGCCGTAGGTTTTCTCTCCCACGCTTACCAAGATGGGGTATCATAGAATATTCGGGTTCCACATCCTTCACGTGAACCTCAACTCCTTTCCACCATGTTTGGCTCCATAACCCACTTGTAATCCCACGTTATCTATCGATCTCCCTTTCACGTGCTTCGTTATACTTGAGCCATCTCTCCTCCCTTTCCTTTTCATTCATTATATCAACCATCTTTCCCCAACCTGCTTCCTCACCAAGCACTTAGAGTGGTTTAGCTAGCCATAGGAAATGCCTCTAAACCCATGGTTACCATCAAGATTTTGATCGTAAGGGGATAACATGTAAAAATGATCCTCTAGCCTCCCGTAAAAACTCAAACTCAACAACTTCTAGACATGAATAAGTGGAAATGGCGTATTCCAAAGTGTAGCTAGTCAATACTCCCTTCCACCAATGATCTATAGCACGGGTCCATGTTAGATCAACATCTTGGAAGTTCGATATGTTTTTGGGTCCAAGGGTGTGACTTATAACACCACCACCGATCTAGATGTATAAGCGAGAGCCATTCAAATAAATCTCTTTGGGAAACAACAAAAAGAAGGTTTCGTACAACTCATGATAATGAGTGTCTTCCACCCATCTTCACGTTCAAACCCGAGTCCAGATTGAATCTTTAAGTGAATTTTCCTCCGTGATTTTAAACCAATCTTCAACACCTTCCATGGTTAAGTTCTCTGTCATCACTTTTTACGCGGACCACGATGTATGCCATGTTCCACTGACTTCAAAAGAGGTCCCCACAATGGAACCAAGATGTAGTCATTTTTTCACCTACTAAGAACAAGGGAACCTCATGCGCTCCGCCTATCACCCAGGTGGGTGCTTGGGCACTCACTCGAGGCACGCGAGAGGGGTCGAGTCTCTCTTTATGTGATTTTAGTGGAAGACATCATTCATGATCTTAAATTAGTGATTTAAAGGACATGAAAAATCTATAGAGCTCGAATGCTTCTATACCCTTTCAGTCATATCAAAAGTAAAAGTGCTTAACAAAATTAATAGAACTAGGAAGTTATAAATCCCCAAATAGACTTAACATTCAAATAAGGTTCATGATTATACAAGAACAAAAGCATAATAGAAATATGCAGGTAATACAGAGAAAGGATATTAATACAATTATCATGGTAACCTTATCATATTCATTCATAGCATTACTTATAAAATATTACAGAAGGGGAGACCATAGTCATCGTGCCATATCTGGATCCATACATGTATGATCACAAAACAAAATTTTCATTCCCCATTCCCTCATTACATCCTTCCTATAATCATCTACCCATTTTATCCCATAGTTCTCGCAGTAATTCTATAGAGCTCCACTTCCTTACTTGTGTCCTTTACTTTTCTAAGGGCACACGCATATAAATAGGCATCTGAGCTCCAACAAACTCCTCTACAACCTCATATATTTGGCCCCAAGTGTCAAGATGTGGATCACCTCAGGTGCATGCCTCTTCATGTCATGATTAGCTTTTTGGATCTTCCTATCACAAGGTATATTCCTCCCAGGACACCCATTTCAAGTGGAACCTTATCCAAATGGAACACGTTCTTCATGTGTTATGTCCAAAAGGCTGAAAATGGCTAAGTCCCAAATTATACTTTGTGGGCGCGTGTCCTTGGTTCTCTAAGAACCCCTTTTTGAATCTTGCCTTGCGTGCCTTAATTTGCACACTTCCTCCATTCATGCACACCTACGTGCCTTTAAGATTTGGAAGCTACATTAGGTGCCCAACACTACCTCTCTGCTACTGTCTTCCATCCTTAAACAAACTTGCTCCTTTTGCGTGTGGTGGGGTTTATCTAGGCATTGAATTCTCTTCCAAGTTCAAGGTTACCATCAAGATTTTGATCATCGGTGGAATTCCTTACAAATAAGTTCCCTGGATAACATAAAAATTTAAACTCAACTACCTTTGGGAAATAAATAAGTGGAAATGGCGTACTCCAAAATCTAGCTACTCGAACACCATAATACCAAGTGTCTACAACGCGTGTCCAAATAAGATTAACATCATAGAGGGCCTGAAATTCTTCGTGCATCAAGAAAAGTGTGCAATACCTACAATTCCTTTTAGATGCATAATAAAATATCCAATCGTATACGATCTACTAGAAATATAGTAAAGAAGCTCTCATACAAATAGTCATACAAATTCCACTCCACCCACGCATGTGTGTTAAACTCGAGATCTAGTCTTTGAACCTTTGAGCGTACTCTTATTTTAGATATTTTATCCACTCCTGAACACTTTCTAAGGTCAACCAAGACATATTCATCACAAATCATCCTGAAAACAAATGAAAAAGAGGTCCCAAGAATAGAACCAATGATGCGGCCTATAATCCATTATATAAAACCCAGTGTGTGTTGACACATCACCCACCTAAAATGAGTACTCACCCAAAGCACACAAAGGTTCTAGGCCCCTCTTTAGAGTTACTTATGTAGGATGTTAGTGTGATGAAGAGAAAGCATATTTAGAACCATAAATAGCCATAAATATTCCACAGAGCATATTCCAAATCTAGATCTTAGAGAATCATGAATTAAACAATAAATATAATAAGATCAACCATACAAGAACCAATTATAGTCATGTTTAACACCATTATCCAGCCAATATACTCCATTACATTAAACACTGTAAAACATAGAAGCTTCTTACATTACAAAGTATTACCATAAGTCATGCGTGCATCAGATCCAACAACATAACTCTAAAATAATTCACTACTACTAAACTACATAGTTCAATACATACTTATAGGGGTGGGGACTTTCCCTTCACTACCTACACACTTCTCAAAATAGGTCGCATGTTGATAATATCCATGTGCCTTTACAATAACATGCACACATGCAAGTGTGTTAATAATAGATGTCCTATAGTTAACTAGAAGAAGTAATCCTATTATTAACTCAAGCTCATGCATGGCACTTATTAGTCACTCATTCCTAAAATACCATTTGTGTGTCACACAAGTCTCCATCCCAATGTGTACTCTATACACTATCTCCAAAAATAGCCCATATCCATAAAAATAGCTAAGTCCTGAGTCAACTTGTTCTGGCATGCATTTCCTTTCCTATCTTTCCACACCTTCAAATGCACCTTATTCCCACGTGTGAATCCTATATGTGTCTTCTCCTTAGCACAATATTATGTTTGTTTAACACAATGTGCTTGGGTTATTCATGAGAAATTCTAGGCTACATCATTGGTTCCATTTTGGAACCTCTTTTCAACTATTTTCGTGGATGTTTCATGATGAAGATGTACTTGATTGACCTTATCAAGTGTTGTGGAGTGGATAATAGATCTAGAAGAAGAATATGCAATGCATTCCACTGAATCAAATATTTATGGTAACCCTAAATTTGGAAGAGAAGTCGATGGCTAGCTAAACCCCACCACGCATGGGAGCAGGAGTAGGTTTGGTGAAGGATGACAGACCTAGCGGTAGATATGTAAATAGAAGAAAGGAAAATTAAGTAAACCGGGGCACGCAAAAGGGATTTAGGAAGTAATGCAAGATTCCACAATAAATCACATTGAGGAGAGAGATGGCTCGTGAAGGATTTAGAGCTCATGCAGAGGGCGTGGAGCTAGAGAATTTGGAAATCCCCCATCCAGAAAGCATGATAGAGAACCCTCATTGGCCTCTTATGAGAGCATGCTAATAGAGATGACATGGGCTACGAGTGCACATCTGAATCTACTGATAACCTATCCCTTGTGCTTGGTTTTCTAGTTTTGAGGACAACCAATAGTCAACAAGCTAGTTTAGACAGTAAAATAACAAAAGTAAATAGAAATAGAAAGTACATTTATGGTCGAGAAGGCATCTTCCTTGTTATTTGGAGGCACCTTTCTAGGCATGTCATCGATGTAGAACTCAGAACATAGAATTTGGACTCACCTTTGGGAGTATTACCACCTCACAAAATGTAGGAGTTTAGTTTAGTACCATTGTTGGGACACTAGGTAGTACATCCTCTGGTCCACTTCTTACTACAAGTGAAGGATCATGGGGCATAGGTGGCTCTGGTTCTAGTGGATCTGGTGGGTTTGGAGGCAGAGGTAACACAAGAGGTTCTAGATCTGGTGGCAATCCTCACCAACCCTATAATATTTATATGGAGATGTTGTTTTGTCTTCTAGAGTATAGGGAATAGAATATGCTACCGATAATGTGCACATGTGTGAGAGTGTGGTGTGAAAAAGGGATCATGAATTTTGAGTGTAAGGCAAGCTTGTTTGCAACTACATTGTACATGAAATTTGAACCTAATTAGACTTACATAGATAGTACAACATTATGGGATGCTTTCCTTAAGGAATTTAATATCCAAGAGTTCGAGAAAAAGAGTATAAGTTCACTCAAGGATATTAAACAAGGAACTACTAAGAGTGTTTGGGATATGATCACAATTTTGTCTAAACTTTTGTATGATATCCATGCAATCTAGCATGCACACTTGGTTCGTCGGAGGCCTCAGCTCACACCTTTTAGGAGGGAACTGTTAGATAAGACATATATGGATCCGTGAAGTGCTTGAAGAAGAACTACATCTTTGAGGAAGTCAAAGTATAGACATTGGAGTGAGCCTATTCTTGGAATCTTAGATTGTAGCTATGGAAAAATAGTTGAAGAAACTATCGGCCAATTCAGCACATGAGACACACACTGGGATTTAGTGTACAAATTATGAAGTTGAGGGGCACACTAAGGATATTTTTCCCGTAGGTTAGTGCATTCATTATTGCTAGACTATGAGATATGTCATTTAAACCATGATGCAAGCCACTTCCCATTATTACAACACACGACAAGGAAAAATGTATCTTTCTACTATAATATTTTCCGATCAACGACTCAAAATACCAAAGATTATAGGTTGATTGATCAGATCCATGATTTCATTGATATTGGTGTACAACAGACAAGAGTATCAGATAACTCTAAAGGTAAAAGTGAGCACCATGATCGTGATCACATTCAAGGGCACTATGATTAGAAAAAGGATGCTTTGAAGGAGGTTGTGGTAGAGGTTGAGGATACCATGGTGGATTCGGGGGCCAAGTCCATGGTGGTGGATGAGGTGAGTTTCCTTGTGTAACATGTTCTACATGTGGATCTCCTGAAAACTACAGGTGTGAATGCCCTCAAAATATTACTTGTTTCTTTTGTGGGAAGAATCATAACTATGAGGAGTTCCCAAACTTATATGGGCATCTTAGCAAGCAACATAAACATGAGAACAAGGGTGTAGGGATGATTATAATACATCATGCCATGGAAAAGCAATGGATTTTAAATTTGGTACTAGAACTTGAGGTGCTACCTGTGAAAATTACTACACATGTTGAAGCTACGCTACTGCAGAGAAGCATTGTAACAAAATCCTACCATTACCAAGGAAGAGGTATTACATGCAAGATACCCAAATCCTACACATCAAAAGGAGGTTTATCAAGAAACCATGGAGGTTCTCATAAATATTTAGGGTGAGATATAATGTTTAAAGGAACAGTAACATAAGGTGGAACAAAAGAGGTTAGTAGAGACGGTTCAAACCCGGATGTTGATGATTTGAAAGAGGTATGCAAGATGTTGTGCCAAGAGAATATTATTCCATTACTAGGGAATTGGTTAAAGGGAAACACTCCACACACAGGTATTGAGAATGGATGAACAATCCTCGCATGCTAATCTCCCCTATCATATCTTGGATTATGATAAGGAGATCACTCGAATTCTGTGGTGGATGGGTGGATTTTGAGAATTATATTAATTGACACGGCGTGGAAGTTAATGTGCTTAATTTAGATGCATTGGTATGATGGGAAGACCTCTATTACAACCATCCTCTAATGTAATGTTTATGGAAAATCAAACTAAGGCCACTCCAATAGGGGTTTTAAAGGATGCATCCATTACTATACAAGGGGCCAAGTTCACTACGAACTTTGAGGTTTTAGTGCTTACGAGCAAACAACTTCCCAGATCTACTTGGGTGCCCTTGGTGTTATGTAAATAATGTTGATCTATGGTTCAAAAATGGGTATATAAGTTTTGAGAACAAGGAAGAATGAGTTATTATCCCTTTGACATATGGGAAATTTGTACCTTATGTTGAACCTTTGAGTGAGAAATACTTAAATAGAATTTATGTGCATGCCATTCAAGATCCGTATACTTGAGCCATCTAAGGAAGGAATCCTCTAGTGGGAAGCTGTACAATGTCTATTAGTGATACTAGTATTATCTTTGATAATTGGGCACATGGAGATTTTGATATGGTTGGGTACAAAGTAAGAAGTGCATCTGCGCGAGGAGGTAAACCTCACTGTATTAGGAGGATAAGTAACAAATTTGTACCCGGTACACTAGAGAAGGAGAACTGTGGTATTCTTATGCACCATGGAGGAATAGTGGAAGGATCAAGTGGAAAAAATAAATATGTTAGTGTATACCCTACGCGGGATAGTAACATGTTGGTGGATGGTTCACAGGGATAATCTCATAGAATGGAATGAAGTGAGAATTTCTCTAACAACCCGGTTTCTCAAGAGAAATGTGCCTACTCAAATATACACATATCATGGTAATCATCCTATTCAGAACCATGTTTAGCAATGTGAGATACTCTGGAAAGAGGGTTAGGAAGCTTTACCACCTTCACTGTGGGTGCACAAACTTTATTTCACTTTTTGGGGTAAGCACATGCACTTGGTATGTTTATGCGGAGTCAGTATAGGAGACCGAAATTGGTAAGACTTAACTATAGGAGTGATCTAAACTTTTGACTTCTTATCCACTAAACCTTTGGTGAAAGAGGCATTATGACTCATGGAACACTTGAATATGGGAGATAGTGCAAAGGATTAAAAGTCATTTAGGAGTTATTTGGAGAGGAAGACATGGGATCACGTTTTACTAAAGTAGATGAGACCGATGCCGAACTAATAGAGCATGCTTTCCTTGAAAATGAGAAAGGAAATATGGTCTACATAGTGGATGATGAATAAGTATAAAATTTGGACATAGATCATTCAGAGGGTATGCGCAAAGTCTTAGATAGTGCGGATAAGAAGGTATACACCTATCATGAACCTATGAAGACAAAAAGTAAACATTGGAATAGATGTTGAACCCAAGGAGGCCATAATTAGAGATTATTGGTCTTTTCTAAGTGGCTAAATAATTGAGTTACTACACATTTCCGGACTTATTTCCTAGGGGATATCATGAGTTAAAGGGAGTGCATGAGTCTTTGGGTGAGATGAGGATTAAGTTAAAGGAAGGTGTGATTATTAAGAAGAGACCTTACAGGATGAACCCTAACTTACATAAAAGTTAAATAATAAATTGACAAGATGTTGAAATATAGCATCATTAAGCCCCTAGAAGAATCAAAGTGGGTCAGCCCCATGGTAATCAGTATAAAGAAATATGGTAGGATAAGAATTTTTGTGGAATACAGGGATCTAAATGCTACATGTGTGATTGATCATTTTCCTACACCTTTCACCGAGGAAATATTAGAAGGCATTGCAGGGCATGAAATTTACTCTTTTACAAATGGATTCTCTAGATATCACTAGGTAAGAATTGCAAAGGAGGATTAAGAGAAAATAACCTTCACCACTGAATGGGGAAATTTTACATACACGATGATGCCTTTTGGACTAAAGAATGCACCTGCAATATTTTCGTGCATCATGGTTCAAGCATTCCAGGAATTTATTCACAAATTCTTGTATGTTTAGTTGGATGATTGGATAGTATATGGGCTTTTCAAGGATCATTGTGATAACTTGTGATTAATGTTTGAGAGGTGCAAATAGTTAAGCATCTCTTTAAACATCAAGAAGTGTGTATTTGCTACACCTTTTGGAACTTTGCTAGGGAATATCATCTGCAAGGAGGGTTTGTTAGTAGATCTAGCCAAGGTTACAGTTATCTTAGGCCTAGAGGAACCTACCAATCAGAGTGAGGTGCGTGGATTCTTGGGCCACACAGGGTATTACAGAAAATCTATCAAAGGATATGTGAAGTGTTCTCATGTTTTATTAACTAAGCTATAAATTGAAACTAATATCTACATAGCTTCAAAAGCAAATGCTAATTAAACAATGAACCATCAAGATAAGAGCTTAAAGGAAATGATTCTTCAATGCATAAATGAAACTACATGCTAAGCTATTTCCTACTCTCTATGATTGCTAACTTAAACTATGAACCTATGAAGAACATAAGCAATCAAAGTGGATTGTTGCTTGATCTCAAGGATTGAGAATGGAATCTCACCAAGAATGGCTACAAGGCCATTTTGGATCTTCCCATATTACTCAATTTTGAGTGAAAGGATGCAAGATGGAGAAGCTATTTCCAACAATGGAGAATGGCTCAAGATCAAAATGCTTATAGTTTTCACTATTCAAAGCATGGTGTAAAGAAGAAAGGTAAGAAGGAGGGTTCTTATATAGCTTTCCTGAAGAGGCAAGGATAGAAAATTGATGAATGTGGGATAAAGGTAAAACAAGATTAGGAATGGATAAGGTTGTTTTATAAAAGGTAATCTTGATTTAGAAGAGTTTAATTTGTCATTAATAAGTCATGGGAGTTGGGGATGTTTTAATTAATCAAAGGTGATTAATTAATAGGTAGAGGTAAGCTTATAGAAGCTAATTAGAGGAAAATTAGTATGATTTGCGGGATGTAAGAGAGGAATTTGATCCAATAAATGGTAATTTATTGATTTAGAGTTGTGAGTGTAATTAATTAATAATAATTAATTAACCCAAGTAGAAGCATGGATATTAATTAACAAAGGTCATTAATCAACATCCTTAATGATAGGAAGGATAATTAATTAATGAAAGGTCATTAATTAATGAATATGAAGAGGAATGTTAGCTAATTAGTGGAAAAGTGCTAATTATTATAGAAATGACAAGAAAGAGGATAATTAGTGCAATCTTAGCATTAAAGCTGTGTAAGCGATTTTAGGTGTCTACATTTTCCCCTCTTTGGGGTGGCGTAAGTGATGCCACTTCAAAGATAGTAGACAAGTACAAAAAAATAATTTTTTTGAAGAGATAGAAGAAAAAATTAATATAATGAAGGATGCCCCCTCGAGTGTCGATGGGGTGATGAAAGAGGGCGATCGATGATCAAAAAGATGAAAGAACATAATAGAAGAAGTAGAATAATTGATCCCTATTGCCCCAAGTTGCTTTTGAAGAAAAGTGTTGATAGAAGGAGAGTGATATGGAAGAAAAATGAAGATGAAAAGAGATGGATATAGCTATCATCTTGCCGATGTAAAAACCAACTTTATTTCATCATTTTTCTTATGATCGACGTCATCGGTCCTTATTAAAAAGAATGAATAAAAGTGTAGTATGACATGAAAATCCATATATGAACAAATGTCCATAGCTAAAAACACCAACTCCATGCAACATACAAAATGCAATGCAATACGAGAAAGTAAAATATGCCTAACTCCTACAACATACATAATGCAATGCAATACGAGAAAGTAAACAAACTAACCTAATAGAGAAACATAATGCAATGTTTTTTATCAAGATTTGATTTCAACTTGTGTAAATTAACGAAAGGGTTAAAAGATGGTGCCCCAAGAAAGGATACATGCAAGGGGAATAATGGAGGACACTTGGGTCCTATGAAAAGTAGTGCACTATGAAACAGTACCAAGTAACTCATTGTGCCCCAAAGTATAGACATAGTAAGCAAACCAATTTTTAATGGAGGTAGATCAAGATGATCCATGAGTCATGCACAAGAAATAAGAGAACCAAAGAGTGATGTTTTAGTAGGATGATTTTTATTGTTTTTTATTTTTAGAAACATATTTGAATGTTTTTTATTTTGAAAGTTTTCTAAAACTATGTATAGAAGATCAAAGAAACATGGATTCCCCCAATGATAGATGGGATGTACAAGGGCAGAATGCCACACGTATGTGCAAGAAAGTGAAGATGTAAAAATGCCCTAGCGATTAGGTGGGAGTATTCAAAGGAAAAATCTTCACACGATTGAAGGGGGATCAAGGCCAATATAAAATAGGTTCAATCATGAGGAGCAAGGATTCCCCAACATAAGTTGGCCAATAAACACATGAGAGAAAGGAAGTAGAAAATTGTCTTATTAAAAGGGGACAAAAGTTCTTGCAAACATGGAAAAGAGGACATCTAATACACATGGATGTTCTAAATTATTTTCAAAGAATAGAGGATGCTATGAAAATATTTAGAAGGCGGTCGATGAAAAAGTGATTAGCCCAAGGTACAAATCATGAGACAAGACATGCACTAAAGCAAGAGTTTGAACAAGGTCCAAAAAGTAACACTTGATAACATACTAATCTTGTTTACTCATCGAGATCCCATGTGTGCACATGGAAATGAATTACCTCTTGAAGGAAAGAGTTGATAGACAATAAGTGAAGACACTAGCCAATGTGTAGGAATGATTTAGTTTGAAAGGTGATTTGTGAATGGATTGTGGAAGGAGAGTATTCATACATTTCTCGCTACTATCCAGATGTCCATAGCCTTGATGGAGATGTATTTGATTCTAATCACAACATTTCTCTACTTCTAGTCAAGTGTCCATAGCCCTGATAGAGATTATTAGAAATACCCCAAGAGAGAGTTATATATCAATTTGTTTTTGCTTTTAGATTTTGCTTTTTGATTGATTGATTTTGATTCTTTTTCTTTCTGAAAACTTATTTCAGCTCTCTTGTTTGATAAGGGGTTAAGAACCACTTGATGGCTTGATGGAAGGATTTGGAAGTGATTGTGATGATGACATTGGCTAGTGTCAAAAAATACACCCAAAAATTCTTCCCAACAAGTTTATTATATGTAGATAGTGATAGGATCTCTAAGAGGTCAATTTTTTAATTTACCAAGGTTATGAAAGACCAAGGTCAAAATGGATACCATAGAGATAAATGTCACAAAATGTGTATGAAATAAGCTAACCAAAATATCATCAAGGGATGAAAATGGTGGATGACTTGTAGAGGAATATGAAAGAAAGGGAAGAAAGAACATCCATGTGTATATAATACCTGATTGCAATGTTTGATCTTTGTACCTTTGATTTTATTTTTGTAATGTTTTAATGTTTTCTTTTTTTGTATTTTGAACTTTTTAATGATTTTTTTAGAATTTTTTAGTTTTTTTATTTAGGAGATGGGACCAACATGTCACTCTATGTGATAGGATCCAACAATGATGTTCATGATTTCCTTGATAAGAGAGACTAAGCATGTTTTTTATCAAGTGTAATATTATCCCCGATCTCGATGATCATGGTGAGCTCACACTCAACAAATGATTGTGATTTGTTTTGAAACATGGGTTTTCATATGTGGAGCTTGAGTTCCCTATCCATAGGTTTTTGCACTTTGCGCCATACTTGATGGGTACATTGGTGTGCATTCTGGAATCACGTTTGATTTTGAATTTTATAATCGTTTGAGTTGTTGGGAGATTTGGAGCTCTTTGGAGTTTTGATCTTAGCTTGATAAAGAACTTGTCTAGGTTTCTTATAAGCTAATGCTTGAATTTTCTAATCTCGAGAAGTGGGAGAAGAACATGGACATTTAGAATTGATATGAGAAATGACGATGATGGGATTTCCACAATCATTGGTAGAAGGATAATGTGATGGATGAAAAGGATATGGTCCAAGAATTGAAGAAGATGGGCTACCAGGTGAGCCACATATAGAAGATGGAAGGCTACTTGGATGTGGCCCCAGTATAGAGGAAGAAGGGTTACTAGGAGGTGAGCCATAGATAGAAGATGATGGATTATTAGGATGTGGCCCAAGAATAGAAGATGATGGGCTTATCAAAGGTGTCCCATAGATAAAATACAATGGTGGGATATTAGGATGTGGATCATGAATAAACGACAAGGGGCTAGTTAGGACCCCAAGAATAAAGGTAATGGGCTACCGAGGATACCCATAGAAGATGATGAAGGAAACTTAGAGGTGGCCCATATATAAGAAAGGGGATAGTTGGACATGCCCCAAGAATATAAGATAGTGGACTACTTGAAAATGTCCCACAAATAGAGAGGGAGGGATACTAGAAGGTGACCCACACCTAGATGAAGATGAAGGGCTACTTGGCATTGACCCTATAAGAGATTGTGATTGAGGAATTGTGATAGACAAAGAGTGATTGGGTGATGAGAAGATAGGCCATGGATCAATGTAAGACCCAGGAGTTTCATCACGTAATGAAGAATGTGAAGATGGAAGAATAAGAGGAGGATCAAGTTTGCATGATCTGAGGCTCTTCCTCATTTCTTGATAAAAGGAATCAACCTTTTCCTCACAATATGCAGACACATCAAATTCTAAAGAGAATCCTTGCTTGTAATATTGTTAGAGGAATATCTTCATGTGCCCCTATAAATGCCATGATTTTTCTTCATTCTAAAAGAGATCAATCGGTATGAGTTGTTGATCGACCACCAGGGGTTGATTGGAAGAAAGAGGTTCAATTGGTGTGGAAGACTTAGAAGATGTTTGATGATGATTGATAGAAGAAGATGACATGGGGGAACAAATAATATGTGGAGCTAGATGTCTCAGGGAGTAGAAGAAGGTGGTGTGGACCTACCTATATGATGGTATATCATTTGTAAACTAGTAGGATTAAGTCCAAAGTCTGTAGATTGCAACCCATGGTTGATTTAGACATTTGAATAGAAGGAATTTGAGTCACACAAATCTTCAAAGAAGGAAGACTTCATGGGGGTGATTGATGAAGAAGGTCTTGTGAAGAAGGGGAGGACCATGATTCAAGAATCACATTAGATGAATAATAACAAGGGTCTTATGAAGAAAGAGGGGACCGTGATTCAAGAATTGTATTAGATGTTTGATTGGAGGGATTTGGAGTCGCGCATATCTTCAAAGGAAGAAGACGTCATTGAGGTGACTGATAAAAGGGGTCTTGAAGAAAGGGAGGACCACGATGTAGGAGTCATATTAAATGTATGATGAAGAGGGTCCTGTGAAGATAGGGAGGACCAAAATAGGAGTCGCATTAGATGAATGATGAAGATAATTTCATGGTGACAAAAATATTTAGAGGAGGAGAACATGTTTTTAGGTGACTGATAATAGAGGTCCTATGAAGAATGGGAGGACCATGTGACTTAGGAGTCAAATTAGATGAATTTGAATAGTAGTTTGGATCTGAATCATCAAAAGAATTGAAGGAAATATTTGGATTGGAATCCTCAGAAGAAGAGGAAATGTTTGGATTAGAATCAGAAGAAGAGTGGGGGAACCCAAATAATAATTTGGATCAAAAGTGTCCAAACCATACCACCGACTATGAGATGAAGGTGGGGAATGGGTTACCCAGATGGGTTCTCTAGTGAAAGAACCAAACGAGGTTTTGTCATGATGGGTCATTTTGATGTGAACTCCAAAAATTTGATTCCTTATTGTCATATGTATGTATAAGAGACCTTGCGATAATCATTCATTTTTGGTGTGTGTTGGGTTCAAAGGTCTAGACCTAGATTGTATGATCAAACTTCTTCAAAGTGAAGAAGGTTTCATGTTGATTTGGGCAACATAACGACAACCAACTAGACATTTCATAAAGATGGGGATGCTTGTGTGATTTTCCAAAAGGGAAGCTAAGGAAAACATACATCGTGATGACTCAAGATTGATAATCCAACAAGGTTTGGAGGCGTAAATGTCAAAGGATTGATCAAAATTTTAGCAACATAAAGGATACAAAGGAAATATTTCCTATGTTTGATTGATGCAAAATTTTCTTGATAGGAAATGTTTTTGCCAAGGTTTGAAATATGTGTTCAAAAATGATCATGAACTTAGGAAAAAAAAAAAGATCAAGAGGATCAAAGACCCAAAGGATTGTCCTAGAAATGAGCTTATAAGGTAGATAAACACAAGGAACAATCATGTGGGTTCAAAACATAAAGCCAAATTAATGACCAAAGAATAATGAATGATAAAGAATCAATGGATCAAAGTGATTGTCCAAAATGGATAAATCGATGTGAAAAATGAGGCACAATCAACACAATTTTTTTGGTAAACCAATCAATCAAATGAGTTAATTCCTAAGTGTCTGATCAATCAATAGTTTGATGTGTAAGATGACCAACAAAATGTCACCACTTATGCCAAGTTCAAAAAAAACAAGACGTAAGTAATAACAAAAGGTTGATATGATTTCCAAACAAGGTATACTAAAAGTGAGTTTAGATCCAATCAAGACCTAAATCTCAAAAAGTAGAAGTTACAAACATGAATGACACAACAATACCACTAAGATACGTTAACCAAAATTTATGGAAAAGTAAGGTATTAGTATCGAAATAATATTATTACAACTGCACATAAAGGTAACAACAACACTTTTCAAAATCAAGGTAATGTTTGAAGGAAAACTAAGGCTAGAGTATACCAAGGAATTGTTATGATGTGTGTAGCCTAACATTACAATCTAGACACTTAGGTCAAGTTTGCAAGAAACAAGACGTAAGTATCAAAAATTGTGGATATGATACAAGCAAGATAACACCTCAAAAGAGAATCAAGTGATGAATCAAGCCTAACTATGATGACGATCTTGACTTGGGTATCAAGATCAAATGGTTACCAATGATATGAGTACATGTTCACACACTTTAGATGTTTAACAACCCATAAACATGGATGAGCATAAAAAACATAAAAGTGGTGACACCATCAATTGGAAACACACATGTGTGGTCACTCCTCTTTTGATCAACAAAGTGTCAAAAGAAAGTGAAGGAAGTAGTACAAGTGGGGATGAAAAATGTTGGCCTCACTTTGAAGAGTTTCACCTCACCTTAGGGTGAGTGAAAAACTAAGAAAAGTAATGCTTCACACGTTTTGTGATGAATGTTGGCTCTTTACAACAAATTTTTTGTCAAGTTTGGCTCAAAGATAATGGATTTCCTAGGTGGTTCACTCAACTAGGTGTCACAAAGTTATCTAAGAGTGAGCTCAGTTTTCCAAGGTTTCCCAAGGATTATCCTCGACTTTACTTTACCCCCTTCAAGCACAATGGGCAAATAAATGCATCCATCGTGTACTCTCACTAGGGTCACGATATGATAACTTTGATGCTAAATCTCATGTGTATACTAGTCAAGTAGGTGTGTGGAGCACTTCCCATTTTTCATCCACAAGGTTCCCTCTTGTGTGACTACTTTGGGGTTCCTAGGACCACCCCCATTGTTTGTAGCTTAAGGCTTATGCCAAAGGGGTTATGTCCTAGTTTTAAGTGGATGGGGTCGTACCCTTATCCAACCTGTAAATCAAGTGTTTTGAATGTGGTGTGTTTTTTATCTTTTAGACTTAATGTGGTTTATTCGTTTTCCATTTGGAAACCTTACAACACACGTGTAGTTAGAAAAGTTTGTTTCAACTCCTTTCTTTGACAAGCATTTTTAGGTCTTGCACTCAAGCGTTAGTAGTTCTCCAAGAAAATCACATTATTTAAAAGAGGATTAAGAGTTGCTTTTGATTCTCAAGATCATCCAAATATGCAAGAGAAGATCATACACAACAAAAATAATCCAACTAAAAATTAAAGGAAAACTTTGCAATTAATGAACCATACAAAAATCTTGATAAATGTTCATTCCCTTAAACCAAAAATGAAAGATGAAGTTTCCAATTAACCAAATGTTAGAAAATGAAGACTAAAGTTGCTTTTGATTCTCAAGATCACCCTAAGGTGCAAGAGAAGAGCATACAAAAAATTTATCCCAACTAGATAGAAATGGAAAACTTCAAATCAAAGGACCATAAAAAATGCTTTGTAAAAGGTTCATTCCCTTAAGCAAAATGAATAATCAAATTTCCAAGTTAATCCAAATGTTAAAAAGATAGAGATCAAAGTTGTTTTTTATTCTCAAGATCACCAAAAGGTGCAAGAGAAGAGCATACACAAGCTTTGGTCTAAATCAAGTAAAGCATGGAAATACAACATTCATCAAAACATTAGACATGTTAGAAAATGACCAGTTTTACAATAAAGGGAAAATGTAGATTTTGTAAGTATAAATCTCAAATTTATGTTTTCATTGCATATTTCACTTCAATACCTTTCCAATGCAAAAAAATGAGTCATTTCAAGTTCGGGAGAAAAATTTATGGCCTTCGGAAGATGGGTTACACATATGCTCTTATGCTCACGGGTATGCACTTAACATGTACCCAAAAATGTCAAAAAATGTCCCTTAATCTACAAAATGGTCACATTTTTCCAACCAAGATTCAATTTTGACAACAACCCATCACATTAATATATGAATAGAAGACTCAATACTATCAAACATTAACATTCATGATAAAAAAAACTTAACATTTTCAAGAAATTGACAAAACTAACATGTAGAATGTTGAAAAAGTAAGCTCTAAAAATGAAAACATGATGAAATCTTGAAATTTTCTCACCAAGATTCAATTTTGATAGAAACCCACCACATTAATATGTAAATAGAAGACTCAACACTATCAAACACTAACCTACATGCTCAAGAATTTAATATTTTCAAGAAATTGACAAAACTAGCATGTAGAATGTTGAAAAAGTAAGCTCTAAAAATGAAAACATGGAGAAATCTTGAAATTTTCCCATCAATTACAATTTTGACAGCACTTCACCTCCTTTATACCTACAAGTAAGACTCAACACATGCAAACTCAACAAAACAAGTTAAGAAAAACAAGTTATGTCAATATATGCAAAAAGAGGGTTAGTAACCAAAATTGAAACTTAACTACAAAAACTTGAAATTAAGTGCAAAGGACAATGGAGTAAGTCCCACCGGCATGCCAAATGTGCTCATGTTTTATTAACTAAGATATAAATTGAAACTAATATCTACATATCTTCAAAATAAAATGTTAATTAAACAATGAACCATCAAGATAAGAGCTTAAAGGAAATGCTTCTTCAATGCATAAATGAAACTACATGCTAAGTTATTTCCTACTCTCTATGATTGCTAACTTAAACTATGAACCTATGAAGAACATAAGCAATCAAAGTGGATTGTTGCTTGATCTCAAGGATTGAGAATGGAATCTCACCAAGAATGGCTACAAGGCCATTTTGGATCTTCCCATATTACTCAATTTTGAGTGAAAGGATGCAAGATGGAGAAGCTATTTCCAACAATGGAGAATGGATCAAGATCAAAATGCTTATAGTTTGCACTATTCAAAGCATGGTGCAAGAAGAAAGGTAAGAAGGAGGGTTCTTATATAGCTTTCCTGAAGAGGCAAGGCTAGAAAATTGATGAATGTGGGATAAAGGTAAAACAAGATTAGAATGGATAAGGTTGCTTTATAAAAGGTAATATTGATTTAGAAGAGTTTAATTTGTCATTAATAAGTCATGGGAGTTGGGGATGTTTTAATTAATCAAAGGTGATTAATTAATAGGTAGAGGTAAGCTTATAGAAGCTAATTAGAGGAAAATTAGTATGATTTGTGGGATGTAAGAGAGGAATTTGATCTAATAAATGGTAATTTATTGATTTAGAGTTGTGAGTGTAATTAATTAATAATAATTAATTAACCAAGTAGAAGTGGATATTAATTAACAAAAGGTCGTTAATCGACATCCTTAATGATAGGAAGGCTAATTAATTAACGAAAGGTTGTTAATTAATGAATATGAAGAGGAATGTTAGCTAATTGGTAAAATGAGGAAAAGTAATTCTTATCCATACCACATATCAAGAATTCAATCGGGAGAGGATGTGAAGACAATTAAAAATACAATGTTAGATGCACAAGTTAAACCATGCATCCTCGAATGGAGGATATTGTTGTCTTTTTACACACATGTATGGCGCTAGAAGGAATGAAAGCATTGGAAAAGAAACAACTTGCAATTCACTCTGCGCCTTTCATGTTGATCAATGGTGACCTATACAAACTAAGATGAGATGAAGTATTGCGCCAGTGTGTAATGGAGCATGAGCACATGACAATCATGGAAGAGGCTCATGGAATAATTGTAGGTGGACACTATGTAGGTGACGCCACTGTACACAAGATTCTACTTGTTGGTTTATGGTGGAAACCTTGTACAAGGATTACAAGGAGTATTATAAGGTGTGTGATCACTTTGTCAATGCCTTGGAAAACCTAGGAAAAGAGATGAAATTCCTTTAAGACCTATTACTAGCACAAATCCATTTGAAAAATGGGCAATAGACTTTGTGGGTCCTATTTCCCAAGCTGCATGTAGAACTGGATTGTGCTACATCATCACTTATACAGATTATCTTACAAGATGGGAAGAATAAACACCTACAAAGGATCAGTACAATGACTACAACAATAAGGTTCTTATGGGAAAATATTATTACTAGGTATGGATGTCTGTTGAGTCTGACAAGTGATAGGGGCACACATTTCTTGGATCAGACAATCAGGATATTATTGGATGAATTTATGGTCATGCACCACAAGACCACACCCTATCACCCTCAAGAAAATGGGACTGTTGAGGTATTTAATAAGATATTGAGCTAGACCTTGAAAAATATTTGTGATGTTGGAAGGAAAGATTGGGATGATAAAGTTTCTTGTACTTTGGGCATATAGAACAACCTATAAAAGGTTGAATAAAGCCACACCATTTCAGTTGGTGTTTGGCACATAAGCAGTTCTTCCCATAGAATTTATGTTACCTTCTTTGCATATTACACGTTGGAGGTCTAGCTAATGAGAAATCTTTGGAAGAGAGAATTAACAACTTAATACAACTAGATGAGATGAGCCATAACACGTTGGATTCATAAGAAAGAAAAGGCCATACATAAGGCATGGCATGACAGACATATCAAGGACAAGAAGCTTGAGGTTGGGAAAATGGTGCTTCTTTATGATTCAAAGTTTTTGTGCCACCCAGAAAGCTTATAGTGCATTTTTGGGACCATATTTTATCACTCATATACTTGAATAAGGTGCTTTCCAGTTAGAGGCAATTGATGGAACATGGTTACCTAGTTACTTCAACGGGAGTAGGCTGAAGCCCTACTATAAATAAGCCTTTTTGGTGTTTATAATAAGGCAGTATTTCCATTTAGTATAGATTTCCCTTACGGTATTTCCTTTACTATGTTTCCTTCTTCATTGCTATGCTTTTTCAATTTAGTTTAGTGTTTTGTGTAATAAGCACCTTTGTGCGCCGAAATTTAATTATAATCAGTGTTTTTATGCATATAGGACTACACATAACTTTAGTGTGGGGTGGTTTTCATTCAAAAATGGGTACACATAAGGAAATATTGTTACAAGTGATTTCTCTTGATTAAAAATTACAGATAGTATGGAAAGACCTCCGCTTGAGAGAAAATTGCTCTCTAAAAATGACCATAGCTATAAACGAATGAATGAGCAATATAACGTAAGGTAAGTCATGTGGGTAAAAACTACTTGAGGAAGGTGTAGTGGCGAGGTACTTTGGTGCATTAAAGTGCATGGAAGGAGGTCTCTAGATAGAAGGTACGGAAGGCTCACTAAAAGGTTATAACTATGGCACGTAGGTGTATCACAAAAAAATGGGAAAATGGTCAATTAATGAGAGGATCAGTGGTAGGTAAAGGAGTAATAAATGTGTTAAATTTTTGCAACTCTATATAAAGATGTGATGCGGGTTCATTTCTACCTTTGTGATCATAAGTATTTGAGCAAGCTAGTTGTGACCAAACCGAGTGAAACGTGTTGAGGTGTGGAGAGCTATGAAACCAGGCAAGGAGAGTGGATTTGTGCACAAAATTGGCTTGTGTCCCCATTTGAGAAGGGTTTGAGTGAAGAAAAAGCATTGAGAAGGAGCTAGGGTACATAGTTTTGAGCTAGGGCATGGGAGCTTTCTTGACAGAGGAAAAAGGTGCAACTTTTATCATGGCACCAAGGAAAGCACCTGAGAGGAGCAAAGGGGAAGAAGAAGGTGGAAACCAAGGTCGAGGATGCTCTCGAGAGAAATTTTTCAGAAATGTAGTATCCAGAAGAAGTAACTATCGATGGGATTGGGATTCCCATATCCGTAGGTGCAAGGTGTGTGACTATAAGCATCGCACCACCAAGAACAAGGAGGAATTGGATGCATTGTTGAATAGGAAGACCAACAAGTGAATGGTTGATGACATGCTAGTATATGACGATGTTGGAGAGAAGTTTCTGAAGAAGGTAGGAGTATACCAGTTGTATGAAAACTCCCATACTTTGGAAAACTAGAAAATATATACTAGTGGCTGATGAGAAGAGTCCATGAGGAATTCTTCTATTTTTCTAGACAACGGGTAAGGATCACAGTGCCCTTAATTGCTACGTTGACAGGATTGAAGGGCATAGGGACAAAGGTTAGTAGTGATCTAACTGATAAGGAAGTTGTCATGGCCACTAACAAGGAGTTGGGATACACGAAGGGTCTACACGGATGGATATCTACAAGTTGAGGAAGTACCCTGTGATATAGGCAGCCGCGCATTTACTCACTAAGTTGAATGATTAGGAAAGGTGGTCACAAGTGAACACCATGTGGCTACAGGTTCTTTAAGAATATTTCACGAGGAAAAGTTTACAAATTAGTGGGTATATAATAGATATAATTGTTTTTAGAAGCACACACAGTGAGAAGATAAGTTTTGGTGTTATCTTATTATCACTTGTGTTTATAGAAATTGGAGTGCCCGATGGGCCAAACAATAAAATATGGGAATACCCTATGGAAAATAAGTCCCTCGTAGAGAGGTTTGAAAAATATTTGTGTGAAGGATCAATGAGTGGTCATTCAAGAAAAGGGAGGAGTTAGGGCATGAATGACTTCGTGGCCTTTGAGGAGGAATGATGCATTCCAAAGGAGTTACCCTCAGTGGTGGGTAAGGTCATGCAGTTTGCATTATATCAACATTTTTACATCACGCGGTTCACAATGAAGGATGGGACATGGAGTCCTTAGTGCAAACTACCATATGCCTTCACAACGTGATTCTTCTAGGTAGCAGTACAAAAGTTTACAAATGTACACTAGTTGAGCTACAATGCAGACAAGGTAGACTGTGACTACCATACTTTAAGGAAAACTTATGTTTATCCATTCAGATCTTCCTATATTGAGAGGTTTATTTATGATGTTATAAGTATGAAGCTAGTAAGTTTGGATATTGGGGACAGCTTAATCTACGTGCTTATCTATCTTCTACTTAAGCCTAGGATGGAAAATGGAAAGTATGGGAAGAATTATTTCATGCTACTGGGTTGCCTAAAGGCAAGCATACACTTGAAAATGTGGTAGCTCTAAATCCTGCCTCGACCTTAGAGGAAGATGAGGAAGAAGAAATCAACGAGGATAGTGAAGGCTTGGACCACGAGAGGCCGGAGACAACCCACTAACAAAGTAGAAATTGAGCACACAAATACTCCTCCAAAACCACAAGAAGAAGAGGAAGACTTAGACGTAAACATAGTCTATGAGGAACACCAGTTCAAGAGGTGTTTAGAAGGACCAACCCAAGGTGTAGGAACATCTCAAATTTTATGAAGGTCACCTCAAATCTCCCCTAAAAAAGAAACACCTAAGAAAAAGAGGATGAGGAGGAAAGTCGGGGAGAGGAGGAAGAACCTTGATTTAACCTAAAGATGCAGATCAGAAGCCCCGGATGAAGAGATGAGAGATGATGAGAAAGGGGTGATTTTGACGTGTGTGAAGAGTTCTGTCTCACGCAAAGTAGGAAGGCAACCGTTATCCAAAATTTCCCCTTGCACATTTTGTGGCTAACTCCTTTGTTCTTCCCTCCCTTATGCCTCGATAATTTTTCCTTTTTGGGCACCTTTTGAAATGGCACCATTGATAGAGATTTTCTCGGCTTTCCGAGAAAGGTAAAGTTTTCCTCCTAACTCCATGTATTTTTGAAGTTATGGCTCGGCGGAGTTTTGTGGGAAATTTTCCCCTGGAAGGCCCGCAGCTAGTAATATGGTGCCACGTGTCAAAGGAAGTGGCGGGGGTCGGAGGAAAACTTGGATTTTTTACCAAGTGTTTGGAAAATTTCAAAAGAATATTTCACCCCAGAGCCAGCCGCGAATGGATCGTGCCACGTGTCCAAGGGGGAAAAATTTGAAAAAATTGACTAAGTGTTGGTGCCATGGAAAAATCTCTGAGGAAAGGCCCGCGCCTAACCACATTGCGCCACGTGTCCTTAGGCCAAGAAGTGGTGGAGGGTGGAGATAAAGTTAAAATTTTGGTGAAATATTTTGCGAGGCGCAAGGTAAAATTTTTCCCGCGGGGTCCGCATCCAATGGCTTCATGACACGTGTCTCAAGACCCATGGACCACGGGGAAGATTTAAAAATTTGGTGAAGTGTTTTGGTAAAAGGAAAGGAGAAGTTTTTGGCCCAGCCCCCGCCAATGACCAGTGAGATCAGTGTCCACGTGTCCCGAGGGTCGGAAGTTTGGAGCACGGGGGGGGAGATTGGGAATTTTTTCCCAAAGGTAAATGAAAAGAAAATGTTTTCCCCCAAGGGCCCATCGAATGAGATCTTGCCACGTGTCACCGGAGAGCTTGGAAGGTGGGGAAAATTTGGGAAATTTTCCCAAAGCAAAATGAAGGAAATTTCAAAAGGAAAAGTCCCCCCCAAATGCGAGCCAATGGAATCTTGCCACGTGTCCATGTGGTGGCAAAAAATATAGGAGAGAGCCCGCGAGAAAAAAGAAAGGAAAGGCCCACAACCAATGAGGTTTTGCCACATGTCCAAGTCAAAAAATGGTCAAAAGTGATGAAAAATTTAGGAGGAAAGGCCGCGGTGAATCACCTCTTGCCACGTGTCCTCAGATCATCGGCCGGCGAGATAAATTTTGAAAAATTTTCCAATGGCCAAAAGAGTGGAAAATGAAGCACACAAAGCCCGCATCATCAATCGAGAGTGCCACGTGGCACCCAGAATGGTGGAGCATGGGATTTTTTGGGAAATTTTCCCAAATGCAAAAAGTGGAAAATTTCAAATTTTTTGCCCGCCAATCCGTTTTGGCCCTGTTTTTGCCCTAAAATTTCAAATGGCCATAACTTTCGATCCAGAGCTCAGTTTTTCACATTCTTTATATCAACGGAAAGCTGGTGAAATTATCTACAAGATTCTAGGGTCATTTTTGTATTTTGATGGATTTTGGAGAGAGAAAATTGAAAAACACCTCTGGCACGTGGTAATGAACAAAAATGACGTTTCAACCACCATTTTTAATGAAGAATGGCTCGCATTCTCTCCCAGCATGGTGAAAAATGTCGGGGATGGACCTGTAAGGATGCCCATGCTGTTTTATTGCATTTTTGGTTGGTGGTTGAAGCTCTCCCATGTTTTCCCATGTTTCTCTCTCCTGGGGTCATTTTTGCATTGTAAAAGCCAGATTTGGCTCATTTTTGAAAGGTTGAACATTTTTCATGTATTGCAGGCTCCCTTTTTCACCTTGAAAAGTGATTTTGTGGAATATCAGACCTTTTCCAAGACTGCAACCTATTTTTCCTCTCAGATGTTGTAATGCAAGTGTTTTTGATGTTAAAAATGACAATGCAGGCTCTGTGAATGAGTTTTAATCCTCTTGTTTGTGTTGTTTGATTCATTTCTGACCTTCCATTATAGTTATCAGTTTGTGCATGAAGTTTTTTTGCATTTCTATGATTTGTGTCAATCTGCAGAAGTAAAAATGCTCACCACTCCTTTGGTGCATCACCTTATTAGCACTAGTTTCATTTTTTTTACATTCTCTATCTCTGTCCCCTTTGGAATTTAGAGTAGGATTTTGAGCTTAAAACCTCATAACTTGCAAGTAACCCCCTTATCAGAGGAGTTGAGGAACCAGCCTCTAACCTAGAGATTCTTTTCCCATTTTTACAAGTCCCACACTTGGGGAAAAGATTCAATGTTGTGCAATCACACTGGATGTCCAAAATGTCAAACTAGAAGCCTGATCAACATCCAGGGGTGTTGCTGATTTGCACCAATAGTTTTGGCACACCGATGGGACCTTAGAGGTCTTCATCTTCATTGCAACAAAATTGATGTGCATTTGTTGCAAGTTTCTTGCTTAAAAGAGCCCTAAATTACACATTTGTGACTCCAAGGAAGAAGAATCAGTTGGTTTTAGCAGTGCAGACCTGAAAACTCATGAGAAGAATCACCACAAGGTCAAGAGTTGGAGAAGAAGAGGTGTTGTTTGAGTATCTATAGTTATCTCCAAGAAGAAGGCAAAGAGGGAGGAGAATTCAAAGGTCTCCATCTCCACCAAATAGAACTCTATCAACTCCTCCACCTGGTAGGCCTTTCATTCAATCAACAAGGGTTCTAAGGCCAATCAGAATGGCACAACACAACCCCTATGTCAATTTCACTGGTAGCAGCCCACTTGCTCTCAATGCACAAAATCCAATCCCAATTGCAGCATTGAAGAACATTCCATACTTTACTGGAGAGAATCAGACCACTCCTGGTGATCATGTTAAGGATATTGCTAATATTTGTGCAATCCATGAGATTAATGAGATGCAAGTTGCTATCAAACTACTGGCATCTTCATTCAAAGGGAAAGCTTTGCAATGGTTCAGGAGTCTTGCCTCAGGTTCTATCCAAAATTGGAACCAACTATGTATAGCCCTCCATGAGCAGTTTGGAGAAAAGGGAGATAACTTGTCCCTTTTGGAACAGTTGACAACCATCAAGAGAGCTCCCAATGAGCAGCTGACTGACTTCAACTTCAGGTTTCAAATGACTTGGGAGAGAATTCCAGTGGTAGTAAGGCCAGCAGCAGAAGGTGCTTTTCTATATTACCTTAAAGCTTTAAATTCTGATATTTCTATGTTAATTCAATCCATGGGAGGCACAACTATCCCTGTTGCTTATAGCATTGCCATTAGAGCTGAAAATTGTTTGATTCAAGCTGGCAAGCTAGCTCCTAGGCCTCCAATGCCATTGTATCCAAGTTTAGAGAGCCCAAGTACTAGTCAAGTGCCTATTTTAGCTCCTATTCCCACTCCTAGAAATCAGAATTCAAGTGAAGCTTCTACTTCATCTTCTAGTGCCTCAAATGAACTTCAAGAAGTCATGAAGCAATTGCAAAATTTAGGTAATGAGCTGGTTACACTCAAGAGGCAGCAAGCCCAAGGTTTTAGACCTTCTTTCCAGCCTCAAGCTCAGCCTAACAGGCAGCCATACCAGCCTCAAAGACCACCCAATCCAGTTGCAAATCAAAATCAAACAAGACCTCCTGCCAATAGACCATTTCAGCCCTATAATCCCAATGCTATATCTGCCTCTAAGGCATTAGTGCCAGTGCAAAACAACATAGCTCAAGAGTATGATTGGTGTTTCCCATGCAATGAACCTCACAACCAGTCTATGTGTTTCAACGGTGCCTTAAATCAAGCATTAATGGTGACTACAACTGGTGTGGAGGGTGAAGGTAGTCAAGGAAATAACCAACAACAAGAAACATTCTAGCAACAATCAGCTCCAAATGATACCACACTTGTAAACTGGCGGCAGGTAAAGATTTTTGTGGCATGAATCAAATGATTCCCCAAAGTGTTGCAGCCAACACAAGGTCAAAAAGGAGAAATTTGGGTGAAGAACAACCATTGGCTCCAAGTAATCCACAATCTTCTATCACTCCACAAATTATTGGCAAACAAAATTCAGTTCCAAACACACAAGGGCTGCCTAAAACAGCTCCTAGGCCAACTCAAATGCCAGTTGTTGCTGCCCATATGCAAGGAATGAATGTGCAGGCCAAGGGACAACAAGAGATGCTTCATCTCCATTCAACATCATTGATCAGATGAAGAAGACAAATGTAAACATATCAATGTGGGAATCACTATCCATCCCAAGCCAAAGAGATTTGCTACAAGCTGCCATGAAGGACTTGGTCAACTTCAAATCAGCAAGTCCAAATGCAAGAGAAGGTGCTCACAAATGCTGCCCAACCTGAGGGAATCATGGAGGACAGCAAGGTAAAATGTTGAAGCCCCCTCCATTCTATGTTTCATTGATCATTGGAAACCATTTAGTACACAATTGCATGATTGATTCCGGGCAAGTAGTTCAGTAATGCCCAAGCAAATAGCTGATCAATTGGGAATTCAATATGAAGTCATATCCAAAGGGGTAGTGCAATTGGATGGGACAACATTAACAATAGTTGGAGTGATAAAAACTTGAGTCTTACTTTGCATGCATGCCCCAACGTTGTTGTTTTGCAAGATGTCTCGGTAATAGACCTTCCACCACTCTTTGCCCTATGTTTGTCAAGGGATTTCATAGCCAAGATTGGAGGTTACTTATCTGCTGATTGGTCACACATGTTGTTCAGAACAAGATATGGAACTAAAGCCACAATCAGATCTGAGCCTATTGCAAACTTTCACATTGAGCCTTACACTCCAAGCCAAATCAATACCAATTGTTCAGCGTTTGATCAAGAGGATTATCCAAGCACTGATGAAGCTGACACCAAGGTTGGAAGTATCCCAGATCTAACTCTTGATGAATGGGAAAACAAGGTGCATGCTTTTGATCCTTATCAAGAAATAGAAGAATCTGAGCTAGGAGTCTATTGCATGCATGAAGAAAATCAGCCTATCCTAGCATCACCAAGCCAAACCACAAGGATGACAATGAGGTATGGCAGTTGTTTTTGATGGATCAAGGAGTAGACAAGGTGCAGGAGGGGAGCTATGCTTGTTTCACCTCAGGAGTTAAGTATTATTCAACTTTTAGATTTCAGTTTGCATGCTCTAATAACACTGCTGAATATGAAGCCTTGATACAAGGATTGCATTGGTCAATCAAGAGAGGAATAAAGAACTTGCAAGTCTTTGGTGACAGTGAGTTGATTGTCAACCAAGTTAAGGGGCAGCATGCTTGTCAAGAATGATCTACTCAAGTGCTACAAAAATAGGGTGTGGGACCTCATTGAAGATTTTGAGGGCTTTGGCATCAAATCCATTCCTAGAAAAGAGAACCAAGCTGCTGACAGGCTTGCAGCAGTTGGGGCAGCCTTTGACGTTGTTGAAAGCATTCAAAAAGACAAGGTACAACCAAACATCCATGTGATTGTAAGGCCTTCAGTGCCAGGACAACAATGTAAGTTGGCAAGTGTTTGAAAATGATCAACAAATCATCCATTTCTTGCAAGAAGAGGCTGAGTTCTCAGCTAAAAATCAGGAAAAGTTGGAGCAGCAGTATGGTGACCAAGTGGTACAGCTGAGAACCAACAAACTACCAAAGGGACTTATTACTTTGGAGTCCATTTTCAATCCTAATGATCAGTTTAGGAAGGAGAAAGCAAACATCCAAGTCAAGGGAGAAGATTCAGTGTCCATCTTGGTGGAAGAAGGCAAATCACTCCAAGTTGGTAAAGTGACAACTGAGCAAGAAAGGTATGAGTTCATACAACTTTGTCAAGAATTCCCTGATGTGTTTTCTTGGAGCTATGAAGATTTGAAAGGTTTCATCCCAGTTAGCTCAACACACCATTGAATTGGATCCAAGTACTAAACCCATCAGGAAAAAACAAAGGCCAATCAATCCACACATGGAGCCTCTCATGAGAAAAGAATTGAATAAGTTGATAGAGTCAAGAATCATATTCCCTATCAAGCATTCTAGTTGGGTGGCCAACTTGGTTCCAGTTAGAAAGAAGAGTGGGGAAATCAGATTGTGTGTTGACTTCAGAGATTTGAATAGAGCATCTCTCAAGGATCATTATCCACTTCCTTCTATGGAGCAGATTTTACAAGTTGTTGCTGGCTCTGAGAGGTTTTCATTACTTGATGGCTATTCGGGTACAATCAGATTATGGTGAAAGAAGAGGATCAGTTCAAGACAGCCTTTACAACCAAATGGGGAACTTATGCATATAGGAAAATGCCATTTGGGTTGTCCAACGCTGGAGCTACTTTCCAAAGAGCAATGGACATGGCATTCAAGGATTTGATTAACAACATGGTGCTGATATATCTTGATGATATCACTATTTTTTCAAAAAATGCAGCAGACCATCTCTTTCATTTGAGACAAGTGTTCCAAAGGTGCAGAAGATTTGGAGTATCCTTGAATCCTAAAAAGTGTATTTTTCTAGCCCATGAAGGAAAGCTCCTTGGCCACATTGTCTCCAAAGAAGGATTAGCAATTGATCCAGAAAGAGTTGAAGCCATAAGAGCACTACCATTGCCAAGCCACAAGAAGGCCCTTCAAAGTTTCTTGGGGAGAATAAATTTTGTTCGGAGGTTTGTCCCAAATTTTGCAGCCCTAGTCAAGCCTATCACCAAGATGTTAAAGAAAAGCATAGCTTTCAAATGGACAATAGAAGGCAAGAAAGTTTTGAAGCAATCAAAGAAGCCATCTCTCAAGCCCCAACTCTCATTAACCTAGATTTCTCCAAGGATTTCATCCTCTATGCATTTGGGGGTGATGATACTATTTCTGCAATTTTGGTACAATAGAACAAAGACAATGATGAGCAGCCAATTGCTTTCTTCAGCCAAATCCTGGAGGACTATGAGGTGAGATATTCTTTCATTGAGAAGCATGTTCTTGCAGTAATCAGGAGCTTGAAGAAATTCAAGCATCTAGTTTCAAACAACAAGGTTCAATTGTTGGTTTCTCATGTGGGAGTTAAAGACTTCCTCCTCAACAAAGACTTGAATGAAAAGAGAGCAGGTTGGATTACTCGTGTCATGGAGTATGACATTGAGATCAAAGTCACCAAGTTGGTCAGAGGAAAAGGATTGTGTGAGCAGCTGATTTTGAACAAACACAAGGAAGCATGCAATGAGAAGGAGGTTGTTTTGGCGTTGCAAGACAGCCATGAGCAAGGAAGCACTCAAAAGGAAAATGATGGTGTCCTCACTCCTTGCTGGACCCAAGACATAATGCACTTCCTAAGCATAGGTCTATGCCCTCCAGAGATGAACAAGACCAAAAGAAGACACTTCAGATTGCAGGTGTCCCATATGCCCTTGTTGATGGTGTTTTGTTCAAAAAGGATGTGAATGGAGTGTTGCTGAGATGCATTAGTACAAATCAGATTCATAGGGTGTTGGAAGAGTTCCATGGTGGATCAGCTGGTGGTCATTTTGCACCAAGAGTGACAGCTCTAAAGATCATGAGGGCTGGCTATTATTGGCCCAAGATTTTCAGTGATTGTTATGCATGGATCAAGAGGTGCAAGAATTGTGCATTCTTCACGGGTAAAGAGAGGCTAGCTGCCCTTCCATTGCATCCAATTTCAGTTGACCAGCCATTCATGCAATGGGGTTTGGACTTCATTGGAGTCATTAATCCCAATTCAAGCCAAGGACACAAATGGATTCTAACAACAACATATTACTTCACCAAGTGGACTGAAGCAGTAGCACTCAAGGAAGCAAATGAATCTAGCATCCTAGATTTCTATGAGGGAATAACAACCAGATTTGGCATACCTGCTACAATAATATCAGATAATGCATTGGCATTCATTGGGTCCAAGGTAACTGAATGGGCTGTCAAGAATGGGATCTACCTAAGCACTTCATCAAACTATTACCCTCAGGGTAATGGCCAGCTGAATCTACAAACAAGAACTTGTTAAGGATCATTAGGAGGACTCTTGATGAAAATCAAGAGATCTTGGCATACTAAGTTGAAATCAGCCTTATGGGCTGATAGGATAACTCCTAAAAGATCTACAGGTAACTCCCCATTCAAGCTTGTTTATGGAAGAGAGGCAATTTTGCCCATGTCACTTGAGTTGCCAACATTGGAACTCATGAAACAGTTGGAGTTGTTGGAGTTTGAGCCCATGGAGGTTAGATATGCAGAATTGATGGAGCTCCAAGAAATCAGAAATCAGGCATCCCAAGCAATGGAGAAGGATCAAGCTTTGATCAAGAAGACCTTTGATAGGAAGGCCAAGGATAGATCTTTCCAAGTTGGAGATCTAGTGTTAAAATGGGATGCAGACAGAGAAAAACCGGGAAGGCATTCAAAATTTGATGCCATTTGGAGTGGCCCATACATGGTCACAAAGTGTAAGGACAACAATGCTTTCCAATTGTCTTCATTGGATGGTGAAGAATTATAGATTCCAGTCAATGGAATCCATCTAAAGCATTGCTACTGAAGGAAATTCTCCACCTTGTACATATTAGCTTAGGTTTTCATTCCTCCAAGTGCTTGTGCACATTGTTTTGTTGTAGATTAGCTTTGCTTTCCCTAAGTGCTTTGGCACAAGCTTGTTGTTCTTAGAAATGTGTTTTGCAGGCCTTGCTCCCAATCAGATGATGTTCCACCCTCCATCTTCCTCCTTGCAGTGTTCTAGTCAGTTGGGGTACCAAGCAGAGAATTTATGACTCCATGCCCAATGGATTGCTTCAGGAAACTGGTAACTTCATCCAGCAGGCAGATGACCCCTCTGAGTCACCAAAATTGTTATCCAAAATGTTCCCCTTGCTCATTTTGTGGCTAACTCCCTTCATTCTTCCCTCTCTTGTGCCTCAGTCATAATTTTTTTTTTTTTAGGCACTCAAAACTTCTAGGAAATGGCACCATTGGATAGAGCTTTTCTCAGCTTTCCAGAAAGGTAAAGTTTTCCTCCTAACTCCATGTATTTTTGAAGTTATGGCTCGGTGGAGTTTTGTGGGAAATTTTCCCTGGAAGGCCCATGAGCCGATAATATGGTGCCACGTGTCGAAGGAAGTGGCGGGGGTCGAGGAAAAAACTTGGATTTTTTACCAAGTGTTTGGAAAATTTCAAAAGAATATTTCACCCCACAGGCCCGCCGGTGAATTGGATCGTGCCACGTGTCCAGGGGAAAAAATTGAAAAAATGACTAAGTGTTGGCGCCATGGAAAAATCTCCAGGAAAGGCCCACGCCCAACCACATTGCGCCACGTGTCCTTAGGCCAAGAAGTGGCGGAGGAGAGATAAAGTTAAAATTTTGGTGAAATATTTTGCGAGGGCGCAAGGTCAAATTTTGCCCATGGGGTCCGCATCCAATGGCCTCATGCCATGTGTCTCAAGACGTGGACCATGGAGGAAGATTTGAAAATTTGGCAAGTGTTTTTTAAAAGGAAAGAAAGGAGAAGTTTTGGCCCACCCGCCCCCCACCCGACTAGTCAAGAGATCATGCCATGTGTCCCAGGGGGGTCGAGCTTCGGAGCGCGGGGGAGATTGGGATTTTTTCCCAAAGGTAAAATGAAAAGAAAAATGTTTTCCCCAAGGGCCCACATCGAATGAGAGATGCTTGCCACGTGTCCGGAGAACTTGCGGAAGGTGGGGAAAATTTGGGAAATTTTCCCAAAGCAAAAATCAAAGGAAATTTCAAAAGAAAAAGTCCGCCCCCAAGCGTGAGCCAATGGAATCTTGCCACGTGTCCATGTGGCGGAAAAAAATATAAGATAGGCCCGGGGAAAAAAAAGGAAAGGAAAGGCCCATAACCAATGGGTTTTTCCATGTGTCCAAGTCAAAAAATGGTCAAAAGTGATGAAAAATTTAAGAGGAAAAGGCCCACGCGGTGAATCACCTCTTGCCATGTGTCCTCGAGCATCGGCCGTGAGAGATTTTGAAATTTTTCCAATGGCCAAAAGGGTGGAAAATGAAGCATCAAAGCCCGCATCCAATCAGAACATGCCACGTGGCACCCAGAATGGTGGAGCGCGGGGATTTTTGGGAAATTTTCCCAAATGCAAAAAGTGGAAAATTTCAAATTTTTCACCCTGCCAATCCGTTTTGGCCCTGTTTTGCCCTAAAATTTCAAATGGCCATAACTTTCGATCCAGAGCTCGGTTTTCACGTTCTTTATATCAATGGAAAGATGGTGAAATTATCTACAAGATTATGGGGTCATTTTTGTATTTTGATGGAGTTTGGAGAGATAAAATTGAAAAACACCTCTGGCACGTGGTCATGAACAGAAATGACGTTTCAACCACCATTTTTAATGAAGAATGGCTCGCATTCTCTCCCAGCATGGTGAAAATGTCAGGGAATGGACCTGTAAGGATGCCCATGCTATTTTATTGCATTTTTGGTTGGTGGTTGAAGCTCTCCCATGTTTTCCCATGTTTCTCTCTCCTGGGGTCATTTCTTGCATTGTAAAAGCCAGATTTGGCTCATTTTTGAAAGGTTGAACATTTTTCATGTATTGCAGGCTCCCTTTTCACCTTGAAAAGTGATTTTGTGGAATATCAGACCTTTTCCAAGACTGCAACCTATTTTTTTCCTCTCAGATGTTGTAATGCAAGTGTTTTTGATGTTAAAAATGACAATGCAGGCTCTGTGAATGAGTTTTAATCCTCTGTTTGTGTTGTTTGATTCATTTCTGACCTTCCATTACAGTTATCAGTTTGTGCATGAAGTTTTGTTGCATTTCTATGAATTGTGTCAATCTGAAAAAAAAATGCTCACCACTCCTTTGGTGCATCACCTTATTAGCACTAGTTTCAGTTTTTTTGCATTCTCTATCTCTGTCCCCTTTGGAATTTAGAGTAGGATTTTGAGCTTAAAACCTACATAACTTGCATGTAACGGAACCACCTCTAACCTAGAGATTCTTTTCCCATTTTTACAAGTCCCACACTTGGGAAAAGATGTTGTGTAATCAATGTCCAAAATGTCAAACTAGAAGCTTGATCAACATCCGGGGGTGTGGATGTCCAAAATGTCAAAGGAAGGAGGGTAGAAGATGGATCTCATGGAGGGAATGTTGTTAGGTATGGCCAATGTTGTCAGGTGTTACAAAATGAGAAAGAGAAGATCACACAGGATGAATTGGATGCAATAGCCACAGATATTCTAGAGAAAACAAGGAATGTGCTAAGTGATTGGTAGACATTGGAGGCTGAAATAAAAACTAAATATCTAGAGTTAATCCTTCTAGTCGAAGAAGAGGGTGTTGTAGAGTAAATTTCATTCTTTTGTACAATGTTTCATTACTTATTCTTTATTATTGGAGACATCAGAAAGAATTCTAATTACTGGGATGATAATGTACTTTAGTGTGGGGTAATGTTGAGTAAAAAAATGTTGGTCTAAGGAGAAGACACACACATGATGTGCACATAGGAACCAAGTGCATTTGAAGGCGTGGGAAGATAGGAAAGGAAATGCATGCTAGAACACTTTGGCTCAGGACTTAGCCATTTTTATGGATAAGGACTATTTTTGTACATAACATGCAGAGCACACATAGATATGAAGACTTTTGCTTCACACAATGGTATTTTGGGAACAAACGATAGATAAGCACCATGCATAGTTTAAGCTAATAATAAGATTTCTACTTAGAGTTAACTATAGGACATCTATTGTTAGAGCACTTGCATGTTGTGCATACTATTGTAAAGGCACATGGATATTATCAACATGCGACCTATTTTTATAATTACATGGGTGGTGAAGGGAAAGTCCCCACCCCTATAAATATGTATTGATTTGTGTAGTTTAGTAGGTGGTGAATTATTGTAGAGTTATACTACTAGTGGAGATACCGATATAGTATAAGAGGCTTATGTGTTTTACAGTATTTAATGCAATGGATTATATTGGTTGGATAATGGTATTATACATGAATGAATCTAGTTCTTGTATGGTTAATCTTATCATAGTTATTGTTTAGTTCATTTATTATGATTCTCTAAGATATAAATCTAGATTATGCAATGTGGAATGCTTATGTCTAGCTATGAATCTGAATATTCTTAAACATCATCATGCTAACATTCTATACAAGCAACTCTAAAGAGGGACCTAGTGCCTTTGCATGCTTTGGGTGAGTGCTCAACTTATGCTGAGTGATGTGCCAACGTGCCTGGGTTATTCACAATAAATTCTAGGCTGCATTAGGATAGTCTACTTGAATATGTCATGAGTTTGTGTTATGGAGTCAAGTTATTGACAAGATAGTTGGAGTAATATGTAAGTGTTTTGTTCTCCATTAGCATGCTCTAAATATTAGAAGTATGGTCATGGAATGTGGTTGCTTTAAAATAGAGAGTTAGGTTTGTGTTTTAAAATTTCAATGTGCCGTATCACAGGTTTGTGTTTTTGACATGACCGCATCTCAAATTTCTCTGTTTGGTCCGAGTTATCGAGATGATTGGTAGTCAAGATGAGGATGTCTAATTGAAAGTGGTTTGTGATTTTAAAGTTGGTGTCTCAACAAGCACAAAGAATGGACCTTTTTCCCTTTAAACGTTATGCTACAATTTTCATGAAGATGAAGTTGTTGATTTAGGACATAAAGGTATATTGAAGTCTTTCATCTTCTATAACGGTGACTTATACAAGTTTGTAGGTCTATAAATGAGATGATTTGAAGATATATATGTGTGTGATCACATTGTTGAAGCAATGTAAGGGTTAATTAGAACTCTAAGAGTTGATGGAATAAACTAGTGCATTTTAAGGTCCAATGCTTCTTCTTGAAGTTGAAGGTCTGAGAAGGTGTTAGGAACATAAAAAGGATGTTAAATGAAAAAACTATTAAAGGTGTGAAGGGTCGAAGAAGTTTTATTTTATCCTATCATGAGTGTAAGAGAGTGCATAAGGAAGAAATATGAATCCAATCCTGTGGATCGAGATGAAATTAGATTGCAAGGTTTGATTATTGAAACCCTAACTATAGAACTTCATAATTTTTGCTTCATAAATGATGCACATGATCGATACAAAAAGGTAAAATTTAAGGTATAAATATGTTGTAAGGCATATAAGTCTTAACTATACAAATTGGGCATGATGGTGTTATATGTAACTCAAATTATAATGATGATTATTAGATAACCAAAAGGTATGTGTGTTAACAAAAATGTTCAAAGAGTACAAAATATGGTCATGAGATGTCTTGTGCATTCTAAGATCTTATAGAAGAGTGTTGAAGGTCTGAAGGACCATATTAGGTAGAGAATTAGTATGTATTCTAAAATATATATATATTCAAGTGTGCACAATCATGATTAGGTAGAAGAATCGATGATTATGGGTATATGTGGGAGAAAGAATGTGATATAAGGAAAAGTGTTGTTTTTGGAACAAGATATGGAAGATAAGATCTATGATTAGAAATAGGGTATTATGATTTCATCATATTAAGAAAATTCTATAAGGTTGAAGTCCTATAAAGTGCATGACATGGTAAAAACTATAAAAAATGAGATCATGGTGTCAAGAAATGTAACCTACGGTGAAGTTTCATCAATCAAAGGACTTGATGCATGACAATTCAATGGTGTCAAGATGGAAAGTGTTGAGCTACATGTTGTCTATTACGGGACTTAGACCTTATACTTGAGCAAAAGAGGTAACAAATTTTGACCAAGGCTTAAAAGGTAATTTGTTTATCCAAGAAGATTGAAAGCTCAAAATAAAGGTATCTTGGTATTTAGAAGTATGAGATAATGAACTATAGGTAATCAATGAGGATATTTAATCCTTTAAGAAGATATGTTAGTTAACTCTTTCAAAATGATGTGAGAGAGTCTTCTATAGGCCTAAAAGTATATTCTAAGGCCATTATGGTGCTTTCCAGTTTTCCATGATATGACGAGGTCTACCCAAGTTTATATGATATGTCTACGATGCTCTCTTTTGATAATGTACTTATATCTTGAGCAAGAAAAGTATGATAGGTGTTCAAAGTGTAGGTGAAAAAGGTATGAAAATGGTTTCTACAGGTCTTAGAAATATATTATACTTCAAAAGGGGTTGTAATAGGTTAGTGAAGTCCATTAAATGCAAATTTTAGTATATCTTGACACCGTCAAGTTCATACTTTCATGATGGATGTAGAGTATGCATAATTTGACATATACTTAGGTATATTGGGTTTCAAGAATGTTTATTTGTTGATATTAAATGAGAAGTATCGTATGACAACTTCTATGGCTAGGTATATGGATTTGATGCTTCTTGAATCACAAATGAAAATGATGAAATAGGTTGAAGGATCACGACACATTGTGAACTATAAGTATAAGTGCATGTAGACCTTAGTGAGTATGAATGAAGTGTAAGGTACTAAGGTCTACTGTGGATTGAAGTGAAGATTCCATTCACTACTCTTTTCATGAAGAGATTTACCAAAAATCTATGATTAATGAAGACCATCAAAAATTTGTGTCATCATATTTGAAGGATAAGTTTGATTATCCATAGAAGTAAGACGGGTATAGGTTTGTCTGACAAGAAGAAGAGGTAGATAATTCTTAGTGCAAGAAGCTAAACTCAAAAGCACTATGTTTAGACTATAATGTGCTTGAACATTGACTATAGATAGTATATTGTTAAGGCTGTGATATTTTTATATGATTGTCATAGAGTAAGATGGAGAATGTGTGTTTGTGAGTCTAGTTGAGGCCTTATGGTTTGATTCACTTCATGTATGAGCAAGGGGGGAGCTTGGAAAACTTCTACTAGGTGTTTCTTGATAAAACTAAGACATAGAAGTTTGAAAAAATATTTTAAGGACAATGGTAGGTGACTTGGACATTTACAAGGTATGAAAACATGGTATGGTGCAACTTTTTGTGTTTTCCACTAGATATAGGCAACATAAATCCAGGGGAGTTATAAGGAGTTATGTAATGCGAGCATGTGCTTCTAGAACCTTGATTTTTTTCCAAAATAGCAATGAGAAGGTTGGTTATGGACAATACATGAAAAGTGTTGATTTGATAGTTTTAAAGGAAAATTTTTAATCTTGAGCATTGGTTTGACCTAGAAGTGATGTAAAACATGAATGAAGTCAAAATAAGGAGAGTATCACTCGGGGGAGCCTTTTCTAGGCCCAAAGGATCTTGTTATGTTACTAAAGGAGTCAAAGTGAAGAAAAATCAATCCCATGGGGAGATTATTGAGCAAGTAAGTTAGTTTTGTCCATTTTCTCCATCATGTGTTTTCATTTCCATGTAGTAGAGTCATTGTAGCATTTTTATATATGGAAAAGGGGGAGAGAAGCATTAAAAACATGGGAATAAGGTCATGTAGGTGTTTGTCATGTTGGTTTCCATCAATGTTTCTAAATGATGGTTGCCATCAATGACAAAGGGGGAGATTGTTGGCCATTGTGTGGTTGTGTTGTCATTGATGTTAACCCCATTGATGGAAAAGGGTGTCATGGTGTTGTATGTGTCTTCTTATAATGTTGTTCAAGTGTCAATCATATTGATTGTCGAAGGTTGGTGAAGTCCTAGGAGGTCCTAGTGCATGGTTGAGCTACTATAGTCACTATTTGAGCTCCCTAGTGCTGGTTAGATGTTTTCATGAGGTCATTCATGGTCCATGAGGTGTGTTATAGGTGTCCATAGGTTTATATTGAGTCAAAATGTCATTCAATTTTGAGTCAGGTCAATCCAGGCTTGTTTCTATCCTTAGAGCATGTAGAATGAGGTAGAGATGTGATATTTGGACAAGATATTTCTTTTTGGAGCATGGTTATAGCATGGTGGAAGTGTACCTAAGGTGTATGATGAGTTTAATGCCGAATTCGAGGTTAGATGTATATTTGAGGTCCTTGGGAAGCTACATGTGAGAAACAAATAGGTTTACATAGGTAAGTCATTGTGGATGGAGTGTTTGAGAGATATCTAGGATATATGGTGAGTTTTATAAGCTAGAGGATGTTTTCATGGTGCTTCATGCCAAATCTCAGTTGATTCTGAAGAATATTTTTGAAGCTATGAAAGTTTTGGCAAACCGGGTAAGTTGCATAGTGTTATTTTCAAGCCAAGTTGAACTTTCTCGATGCTTGTTGTGAATTGTATGCTTTGAATGCGGACATGATATATTTGGAATATATTATTAGGTCAATTAAAAAGGTTTAAAAAATATTTAGGTGGTTTTATTGTCACATTTTTATGAACAATCGTTAAGAAGCTAAGTTTGTTTAAACCCTAACTAAACCCTAACTATGAGAAGGTTGCAAAAAAGTGCTTGTATCAGCCCAAATTTTATTGTTAGTGAAAAAGTGACGATTCAAAGTTATAGAGGACTCTTCCATATTTCCAGAAATTTATGTTTGAGAATGTGGTCATATGTGGGCCCCACATGAAAATGTAAGTTTATGAAGAGTTACAATTTGAGGAGAAAGTTTCCAAATGAGATGATGACTAAATTTCCATTTTGTGATGTATGTGAGTTTTTATTTATGTAAAAATAAGTTTTAGGTCATGGTGATGTAATTTTATGGTCAAATGAGCTACATTTAGGTTGACTGGTCAAAGGGCATTTTTAAGGCCATAAAAAACAATGTTTAGTAAAGTGAGCATAACTGGAGCTATAGGTGGAATTTTAATATGATTAAAGTTATGATGGAAAGAGGATTCATAAATAGTTCCAATGAGATAAGATTTGTCTCATGATTATGATATTTTATATGGTTTCTAGGTCAATCTTTCTACAATAATTTTTTCCAAGACAAGACATGACATGATCTTCTAGACGTTTTGAGTTGTTTGAAGTATGATATGGATTAGGTGATGATTTATATCACCTGGAATGTGAAGAGGGATGAATGTTTAATCCATTTATATGTATTTAATATTACTATAAATTTTTTATGCGCTGATCATTTAAATCATCTTTTTGGGAAGTTGATTTGGTGAAACCAAAAGTGGCTATGGTTCAAGAGCACGCGATTGTTTAAAAGATTATAAATTTATTATAAGTGTTATAAATGTTATTGAATTTACATAAATTTGTTACATGGAATATTTTGGTTGAATTGAAGTTATTTGGTGGCATAACAATGTTTACGGGTGTTGAAGGGTATAAGAAACAACTGTTTGACAAGTACAAAGAACACTGGGCCCATTAAATGAAATATTATGATTATTTGAGATAAATTACATCCATGTATGAATGTTAAATGTTATTTTTAAGCATGTATGGTGATTTTTAAGGCATGAATAAAAATAATTTTTTTTTAGGAGAATATTGGCATTCCAATGCATGAAGTTTTATTGATTTTGGTACATGAGAGAAGGTTTTTGCTAGATCTGACCTATATGGGTCACTTGTGACTATTGTGAAAATTTTATAGGATGTTTTTAATGATGAATTGGTTGAACCAAATGTGTATGAAAAACCTCCTTTGGGTTGGATGAAAGAAAAAGGTATAAAAGTGATGTTTTGGGTTCTTTTTTGAACTAGTGCTCTTGGAGGGAAGAATTGACGTAGAGGAGAGTGAATTACAGGTATGTGTGCATGATTTGAAGGATGAGGAAAAGAATGAAAGTTTGAGGAGGATTAAAGAGCATGTGTGCATGTTTTGGAGTCATGACAAGTTAAAGAAGAAGAATAAAGAGAAAGATTGAAGACCTAGGGTATGAGCTAGGGTTTGTGAGTTGAATAAGTGATCTCCATTAGTTGTGGCAGAAAAATGATCAGAGATTAAACATATTAATGAGGATGAACTAGTGCTTAGTCATCCTAGGGGTTATAGCCTCCTTGTGGAGTTGGTGCTTCACTAAAGTAGGGGTTGGTGCTCTTTGTAGGGTTGGTGCTCTTTGTGAAGTTGGTGCTTCACTAAATATCTTTGATTTATGTAATATAAGCAAAGTTTCAAGTGGTTTTTCTTCCCCATGAGGGTTTCCCACTTACATATGGTGTTCTTGTGTTGAGTACTTTGTTTCTTGCTCTTGTGGTTGATGTTGCATATCTTAATAAACACACATGGTTATGAATGTTGTATGAACAATCTAATTGATGAATGTATGGTTTGGTAAATAAAAGAAAAATTATTATAGGACTGATTCACCCCCTCTTAGTCCATTGTGATTCCAACAAATATAAACTTTAAAAGTAATGAAAAAGAAAACACCACTTAGGTAAGAATGACGAGTTTGAAAGGAAGATGCCTTTTGTTGGTTACTTAAAATGTGGTGGTAGTGACCACTACGCTAGAGATTGACCCTTGAGAAATAAGGAGAACAATCCCACACCCGAGGATGTAGGATGTAATTTTGAACTAATAGGATAGAAAGGAAGCAACACTTGATGAATCAAGGCTTGGGATCTAAAAGTGTCATGGTGAAACTAGTTAAACTGGCTAGGACAACCTAAAAATAATAAAAACATCAATTATTTCTTGTTAAAAAAAGTTGTTTATGAATAATTTATTATGTTTTCTATTAATTTTTTTGACATAATTGATACTATTTCATTTATTTAATGCTCAAATGACAAGGAAATTGTCATGTTTAAGATTATTTGACTTTGAATGGTGAAATAAAAGGTTGTAAGCTAATAAATTTGAACTCGAGACTTGTAAAATTGCAAGTTTTTTGTGGAAAATGATGACTGCTCTCCTTAGTTATTGGATATAATTATGTGTTTGATTATTTTGATTTCAATTAATGAGTAAAATCATCTCGATAATGATTCATTAAGGGGGAAGTATGTCACACCCTACTATTTTAGTTTGTGTTGTCAAAAATATAATTCATAAGATGGTGAATGATTCATGAAGGATGGGGAATAAACCCATTGTGTAATCGAGTATACAACTACATGTACACATGTATATCCTAAAAAGGATATATGCACTTACGCATAGCATATGCAACCGAACAATAGTGCTTATTGCCTTGTGTTTGTAAAAACTTTAGCATTTATGGCATATTCTTGTTTTGGCTTATTGTTTGTATGTACTTAACTTGTTGGTTATGTTAATACATGAGTTAATCTTTGTTTTTGTATCGGTAATGAGTAATTGTTGTGCACCTTGCTAGGCTGAATGTGATTGAGGAATTTGGGCACATGCATTGTTACAATACCTATCATTGATATTATTATTTTACCCATCTTGTTGTAAATAATGACTGCATTATGAAAGGAGTCTATTCATGGTTTACGTGATATACATTATCTTCTTGTTGTATAGATGATGACCATTATTTGAAGTGTGATCATTTTGTGAACTATTTCATTTCATGATCATTAAGTGTTCAACTTGATCGTCTTTCATTATGATGAACTTTTCCATTTTATAAACAATCTTCGACCAACCGATACACCATTATTAATGAATGAGCATATTCTATTAACTACTTCACGTAAAATGCATGATTATATTAAGATGGTTTAATAGTGGACCTGGTTGGGTAGTAAATTAAAGAGTATTTGAAAGGTAATTTGGAATTAATTTGAAATTTTATTTAATTATGATCTTAACACTTAGATTTCATGGATAGGCATTATTTAGTCAATTTTTATATTGCTAAACCTATCTCTAAGCTATACAAAAGTTATTTTGTTGTCATTTTTAGTGGTTCAAAACTATAGGGTGAGCATGTTGATTATTTGAATATGATTAGGTCCTCGACCACGTACTCCACTTCCTTTGGATGTTAAATTGATTGTTAATAATTCAAACTTGGTCAACTACTAACTCCATGCAGAACCCTAGAATTTTAATTTTACAAGTTTAATAATGACTTTGAATATACCTAGATTCGAAGGTATTATGAAGGTTGATTTAACCGACCATGAAAATGGATTTATTAGAGAGATTCTTAGAACACTCAATTTTAGTTCCACCACCATCCTTTGGCGGAAAATAAAAAAATATTAAATAAAACCACTTACGTGGCTTAGATAGAACTTATTTCCATTAATGGCATGACAAATCCTAAAAACTGGAAGCTTCTCTAGGAAGTTAGTTGCATGCAGCTTAGTGGTTCATCTTTAGATTTTTGGTTTTCAACTTGAGATCTTCGAGTCTCTAGATGGGAGTTTAGATGGATGATTCGCGGCTAAGATAATAATGGACTTTGCTATTTTTAGAGTTGGCTTTCTGATTTCATGGGTACTCTTGAATTTATGTGAACGTAAAGAGAATAAAATGGTTTTTATGGGTTCAAGTATTGGAGTTGTTGGAATGATTTATTTTGTTGATTCCTGAGAACTAAAGTCTCTAGTTTTGTTGGATTTGACAAGGAAGGTCATAAATAAATAGGCATGGATACATCTCTCTTTGCTTCATGTTTTTATTTCGAAATAAGCGGAGTAACTGCTGGGTGATTGTTAAAAGGTCTTGCATATTAGATATGCATTTATAAAGCTTTGAATAACATGATTTTAGTAAGGTTTTCTTATTTAATGGGGTACTTGACTGTGCATTTGAAGTTTTTTATATTTTTATGCTCTTCCTTTGTTATGTTCTCCATATGGATTTCAGTGGTATGGGCATTCTAGTCATAAATTCGATCTGGGTACCTGAGAAAACCCTTAAGGAGAAAGTTATGCTAATATTTGATGGTTTTATTTAAATAGATAAATCAACATTGTGAACAAATAAGGGGTATATCTGACATATCAGTTAATGGGTGTTTGTTTTCATGGTTTTTAATTATTTGCATATCTGGCTTGTTCATGAGTCTCATTAATCTTATGCATATGGACCCAATGCTTGGGTTTTAATTTTAGGTGAGATTGTTGAACTTGAAACTAAATTGTGCTTCGAATCCACATTTTGTGAATGAACTCTCAAGATCAAAATAGAGTTTTGGTTCATTTTTGATCCCCGCATTGGAAATGGTTTACCACCCATCTGGTGTTATGGGTGTCTAATTTTGTGTTTGTAATTTGTTTTTGACATTTTTGGCTGGTGCAAGATCACTTTTCCTTCGAATAGGGAACCAACCCAGTCAAAATCTAGGTGGAGATCATAGTACTAAACCCATATTTTTACATCAAGTTTGTTGTGTTTTTATTGAGCTCTAAGAGCTCAAACATGAGTGGATAATTCAAGGAAGTGGTGCCAATGTTGCTAGTAAGATCTTGGAGTTGAATGAATGTTTTATTTTTTTAAAAAATCATGCATGAAAATGGTGGAAGCTTCCCCTTCTTTTCTTTATTATAAAAACAAAAGGGAAAGTGAGACAACTCTCCTAATGAAAGCCAAGAAACATTTTTCTACAATTAGACCTTTAATACAAACCTTCTAACTCGAATCATAGGTTATTCCCTCAATCATTGTCTTGTGTAGTTTATTATTGCCAAATTACATTCCTTATACTGCAAGATTCTTTCAAGCCAAAGAGAATCATTTAAATGTTTCTATGTACCAATGTGCTTAGGGACCAAGAAGATTTGGTACTCAATATGTTGAAGCATGGTTTTAAAAAAAGTAAAATACAATTGGTTAGAAGGAAAAATCAACATGAATTTGAATGAACATTTGATAATTCATATATGGTGCTAGTAACCCCTATAGCCAGTTAGTATATACATGTATGCATAAGGCCACAATGGGTTATTATCATTACCATTATTAAATGTTTAAGTTAGCCCTCTTGAAATATTTATTTCTTCCCTAGTTTATCTTGTTGTTTAAATAACGAAATAGGTAATGCCATGAGTAATGTGATAGATGTGATAATACTTAGCACGAGTGAATCAAATTCGATATCAATAAAATTTAAATCTATTTGTTATCCTGCCTGAAAAGGAAAGTAATTGAATGCTCATTTGGTAAATGGGAATTCGAGATGATTACCTTAATTTAGATAAGTAGAATAAATTTGGAAAACTTTATTGGCATTAAAGGATTATTTTCTTGGGGGTGTACTTAAGTGATAATATAATTTTTGGGAAGATTATTTAACACTTATGCTAGTTTTTTAAAAAGGGGCAAGAAAATTTGATATTCTGTAATGTTTGATTAGTCCTAAGGAAATTAATATTATGATACATTTATTGTGATTTAAGTTTTATGATTAAATCAACAAGTATGTGACTTAAAAAGGTGTTATGAAGTTGTGGTTGTTAAGGATACCAAATGGTATGCTTTCTTTAGATCATTGTATATGGTATACATTTATGATTATAAGAAACTTAAATAAATAGTAGTAATTTAGTTTTTTTCGTAATAAAATAGTCAAGTAGAGAATAGTGTATTCCATGCCAATTCGGTTGGAATTGGCCATGCAAAATGATAATGAAGGTTGTTAGAAATTTGAGGTTGATTATGAAGGAATATTGAAAGTATTGAATGCTTCATTTCTTGACATGATTGTATTAAATGTTGATGTAATTGTTTAAAAGTGAAAGTATTTACTTCTGAGAGATATAAAAGGCATTTAAAGAAAGGTTGTAATTTATTATTTTTGCAATATCATTATGTACTTAATCAAGGTTTATCCTCCATGTTATTAATATATGTTGAAATTTTACAACGTACCTTGTGCTTTTATAAAGTGTTATAATGCCGAATTTGCGGCAAGTTATTAGTGTATTATTGAAAGTACAATTTGATGATTACTTATGATTGATTATTTTATTACGAAAAACACTACAACACTACTATAAAAATTTGTGAATTATTTATCATGACAACACATTAAATTAAGCATTAAAATATGTTTCATAAGTGAACATTGATTAATCATATGTTTAATGATTAATTGTATTAACGATATCAACAACCCATTGTTGCGATAACACGCGATGAGATAATCGTATTAAATGATATCTCACTGTGGTATTATGATCATTAATAAATGATGTGTAATAAAGTAAGAGTACCTTATTTATCCTTTTCATGTAAAAATAACATGAATGCTATAATTATGAGTCGTAAAGCAACACAACTATATCCGGAATGAGCCAACTTGGAATGGATATGTGAAGGGTGATGGTGTGTGATGCCACAAGTCATCATGTATCCGTAACCTTTCCCATGGGTATTTCAAGATGGTGTTATCTCGTGTACTATCGTCGGGATTAGCGGTTCCTAATTACTACATGATTACAAATTAAATTGATAACATAGTGAATAATAACCGATGAAAAGAAAAATGACATGACTCTCATGTTCGTGCATCTCATACCCGCATCAGTTTGGGTTGGCTACAGGTAGAGGGAAGACACGTAATGACCAAGGTCATTACGAGGTTATGTATTTACTTGTAGGGATCCTGAAGTGGTGTTGGCATGAGCCACACGACCCAAAAGATGAGTTATGTTAATTATGGATTCAATGTTTGAATTTAAATACATGATAACTTAAGGTGTATAATAACAAACTTAATAACCTAAACAACGAAAATGAATCCTGATGACTATGACTGGAATGGTTGTGAGGTGAAGGGAAGATAGGTTCCATAGGCTTATGTGCAGTCTTGGAATCTGGATTGCTAGTGCAACGCCAAATAACTATGGCCATAGTAGTGCATGTAACTAGATGCATTTTCTGTTCACCAAGTCTTCTTGTTATGTGTTGAGATTTGGATGATGGTTATGGTAGTATCTTTCCAAAAGATGCTAAGAAGATTCATAAGTTCTCTCAACTTGTAATAAGGATTAACCAAATTATATACTAGGTATATTGTCTCATAATGAGTGTTTGAGGGGATCTAATAAGATCTGTAAACCATGTTATCGATATTGTATAGTGTGAACATTAGATATGATGAATATAATATTATCATGGATAATATTATTATAATGTGAATGTAATATTACATATAGTAAATAGTATTTACTATATGGTAATTAGTAAATTAGTAAGTTAGTAAGTTAGATAATAAAACAATGAGATATTGTTTTATTATCAATGTTATAATTAATGGTTGAAACCATTCGGGTAGATTGGTTTCATATGCAACCAAATATTGTTGAGAAGGTTACAGGTAAAGACAAAGAAATTGTTATGAGAGTTGTTACTATGCAGCTCCTATATAATGGAGTGCATAGCTATGGGCAATGAAGCAGAGTTAATAGAAAATAATTAAAGCTAAATCTATGCTCCTAAACTCCGTATTTCTTTACAAACCCTTGCAGTTGCACATGGTTATCATAGATTGTTTGATTAGATTCTGAACATAAATTAATGTTGGATTAATTCAACGATTGTTGTAAATGTGATTACTCATTTAAGAATAAGATAACTTAAGGAATTTATAACTCTTGTATGCTTGAATTTAATTGTTGTGTACTAAATTCATTTAAGGCATAAAATGTATTAAACGAGTTAGTATAATTTTTACCCCTTAGTTATTGATGAAGTAAATACTTGTGTTACAAAATACACCAAATCTCCCAACACTCTTTCTCCGGTAAAATGATGCCTAAATCCTCGGTAATTTTAAACCAGTTCACTCTCAACTTTTACAACCATCTCCAAGAAAATTTCTCTAAGGAAATAAACACACAAGAACAATTCTATGTTTTCTCTCATGAAATTCAGGTATACTCTATCCTTGATTCACTAATTTTCCATACGTGTTTTTATTCTCATATTCTAATTTTCCTAAGTTAAAATTCAATTTCATATATTGTGAGAATTAATTACATTGTTATTCTTTTATAAGTCCATCCTTATCAAATACAAGATGCTCAAGAAAATGTAATATGTAAGCTACAAACATATGCATCATTTCCACTATGCACACAAGGTCACCCTCATGGTTCTCATTCCCTCTTAGATTTAATGATAGACATCTTACAATCTCCATTCAACATACTATTAGTTACAACATCCTTTACTCTTTACAAGGTACACTCTTTCTATCTCGCTTTATGCTACCAAATATTCATTCACCAACATAAAGAAGGGAAAATGTGACATAAATTCATACACTTAGTACTATTACATAATTCCTCTAATATGTCATTATACACATGATTCTATGAAATAAAACTAGACATTAATAACAATTGCTTTGATTTACATTTACATTGATTTATCTTTTTATACTTATGTCATTTTATTATTTGAAATTATCCCTTTACTTTTGGACACTACACAACATGTGATCTAGCTTAGTATCTTATGTTTTATCTTTAGATCTTCTCGAGATATTAGCGCCCAGTAGGGATAGGAGTTCTCAGGTGCTACTATCTCCTTTCAGTTCTTTTGTCTCTTTCCCTCTTCTCATATGTTTTAAAATTCCACATTGACCACTATCCTTTTTAAAAATTCTATTATCACTTTGGGTCATATTTTTAGTTGTTAATGATGAAATTCAAGCAAGGGAATCATATATATATAATATATATATACACATGACTTACTTTCTATTCTAAGGGACTGAAAAATTGGGCTATTAATTTCTATCTACTACTTGGGAAAAGAGAAACATTTAATGAATACATTTAGGATGAATCTATCAACTTTGTATATAGAAGGGGAAATTACGAGTTCCATCACACACATTCATCTTGGGGGAAAGTAGCTGTAGCCTACTATCTTGGTGTGAATGACACAAGGGAAACCTAGCTTTAAGGGACACAATTTTATCACATACACATCCCAAAACTACATTGATTCTAAAATGCAAGGCAACACTTAGTGAAAATCACATTGAGGTTACTTTGAGGTCAATATGAATCAAACATATACATATTTTATTCCATATAATGTGTGTTTGAGCCTTATGCATGTAGTTAGGGTTTTTTATAGAGTACAAGTAGGATAACAAAATCCTACAACAAAATTAAAGTGATAAAGAGTGCAGTGAAGGTGATATTATCAAACCTTGAAAAGATCAAATCCACGCTCACTACCAAGACAATAACTTCCCAATAGAGACACTAGTGCCCAAGCGGTCCTATCCTCTTCTGGGTGGTACTTTCTAGAGCCCTTGCATATCTCTGTTTTCTAGATGAAGCATATAAAACCCAAATCTAGCATGTTCCAGCACTATTCCAACATAAAAAGTGAGTCATCGGTTAAGTCACACTCATCCTCTCATTGTTTACACTTACTTTCCATTGCATGTTAGATATTATGAATTTATGATATTATATTTTTGATCTCAATCCTATGATAAATATTTAATTTTGTTAAATCATTTCCTTATGTGTGTGGTGGAAATAATTTTTACATTTGTAACTTGGATATTGAATTTTCCTAAGCATCTTGTACTTGATATTTCTCCTTGATCTATTTGTGTTGTGTTTTTCAAGATAAGGACAAAAATTCAAAAGAAGATAAGTGTAGTCAATACTCATGGTATATGAAATTGAAATTTAACTTAGAGAAATCAAAATAGAAATGTGTATGAAAAACAAGTGAGTCAAGGATAAAATACACTTGAATTTCATGAGAGAAAAGATAGAATTGTTCCTATGTGTTTTTTTCCTTGGAGAATTTTTCCTTGGAGATGGTTGTAATATTTTCAAGTGATCAATTTTGAAACTAATGTGAATATATCGAGGATTTATACATCCTTTCACCAGGGGAAGAATGTTGGGAGAGTTTTCATATTTCTCTCCACTCTTTGATGCTTCCCATGAATAATTATAACTACACATCATCACAAACCCAATAGAAACTAGCCATGGATGACACATTTTTCCAAACATATCACTATCCTACTTATTCCTAGGTGTAAATCCTTATTTGATACCTATAGAATAAGATGTAAATAAGGAAAGAAGAGTAATTATCTCCCTTGATCAAAATATGAAACTTGCACATGATTTTGTTCTTATTACAATGGATAGTAACTCCGTAACATAGTATATGTTGTTGTATTTTGATAAGACTTATCACTAAGAACCTATTAAATCTATAAGGTACTTATATCTACCCTAGGATAGACCCTCCTAGGTGGGACAGAGCACACATTGTTCATGTTTGTACTTAGTGTTTCTATCCCTATGATGTTTTTTACATAATTATCATTACGAATGATTTCATAAGCTATTGTTTGTTCATATTTTATTATGTACCATTTTGTTCTAGTTTATAGATTACTAAGAGAGTGAAATAATCACCTCGGTGATTGACCCTACTCATTTTGGGTGTGTGAGATAAACAAATAAGAGAATAGTCCAAACAAGGAAATATGAAGTGACGTACACATCTAAAATAGAAATTATGCAGGGGAATAGGGAATGTGCATGGTAAAAATTGTACATACATGAAAAATAGTGGGAGAAGATAGCATAAAGTGTTAGTGATATATAAACATGACATAATGTAATATAAACTAGTGAACCACACAATAACTCAACAAGATATCATCATAGTAGGCTGATGGAAAATGCGTGAAACCACCAAGATGTCAAAATATACTCAATACCTTCAAGTCCATATATGAAAACATGCAATCAAACATAGGGAAAATATTGCAAATAATGACATAAAAGACACAATCATAAAAGACAAAAAAATTATATAATCATGTTTGGGATTAGGCCTATAAAATAGATGCTACACATGAAACACCCGCTATCATATTATAAAAATTGATAGTATGTCATAATGTATACAACTAAAATAGGAATGAAAATAGTAGACATTTAAATGATAACGCCCAAAGATGGAGAAGTAGGGAAGGTAGATGTCCCCAAGAGCCTCAATGGGACTAACAAAGAATAATTTCAAGCATCATGCATCATTTGATAACTTGTAAATAGCTTTGCATTTAACTCAAATTACCATGTGAACATGCATGTGTATATGTAATAGGATAGATTATATTACGAATCATAATAACACAATGGAAAAAAATGCAACATAGAATAGTATAAGCAAGAAAGGATACATGTAACCAATATATAAGCTAATATTTTTGTATTTTTACCAATATTTGAATGTTTTGAATTATTAGAATATGAAATACTATGAATAGGGGAGGGGATAAATGTTTCCCCTAGTATAAGTGTGTAAATTGAGCTTCCTTTAGGTAATTATTCCTTCAACAATTGTGTTTGAACTTAGAACAATATTTCTTCCTCAAGTAGTGAGGGGGAAATAATATTACCCCAAAATGTCAATTCCATAGGGATCTATCTAAAGAATATAGAGGAAGAGGGCCCACTATCTACTAATGTGAGAGAGGAACATGGGTGAACATGATCCAAGGACCTAGTGCAATGTGAAATTGTATGTGTTAATATGTGAAGAGTAGTACTATATCGTGCATGTGTGGAATGAGACTATAAATTGATCCTATATGTACCAAGTGTAGTTTCAGATCCAATGTGTAGACCTATCCTTGACAAATAATGTAAAAATTCAAAAGCATGAGGATTTGAAGGATAACGTGAAAATCAACCAAGTTTCACTCCTATAGTGTGACGAGGTTCCATGAGGGAGAAAACATCAACCATGAATGTGCATGAAAAGATTTGAAAGAGTCAAAATATATCAATTCAAATATCTCATTCCACATAGATCTGAAAAAGGGAAGGAGTACAAATAGGGGTGATTTATAACCCTTAGTTCCTGTAATCATACCTCCCGAGGGGAGAAGGTGAGTTATATTCTCGGAATGGAAAGTAACTCCCATATGATGAACTGATGCACTTACGCGTAATGACATGTAAGGAATCTAATGAAAACTCTATCATAATCCCCTGTGACACCTTGACCTATGACATCACCAAAGTGAGATAACTCACCACATGATGTGGAAAATGACTCACACCAACACCCCTCCCCCTTCATCATATAGCTTAGGATGAGGTGGAAAGTTAGAAATGAGAAATGGGTCCCAGAAACAAAGCCTAATGATGCACCCATGAAAACAAGGATCTCAAGAAATGGAGGAAAACACAGTGGGAAAAACATCCACTATGAGAGATGGAAAAACAATCTCTAACAATACAAGAAATATGCCAGAAATGGGTCCTAGAAACTAAGGATCTTGATAAGGTACCCATGCACAAAGGGAAATATCTTTGGAAGAATAAGAAGAAAAAAAAGAAGGATACAAGAGGAATGCGAGAGAATCCATAGACATATCTCGAACTCTATAACTCTAGGAAGTCTCCAAGAAGAGCATCAATGATGTGGTCCTTGACCAATGGACTGAAGAATAAATAACTACACCAAATAACTACACCAAACTATGTACCTAACATTAGGAAGGACAAAAATGGAGTACTAGAAGTCTACCCACTCTGTGAAGGAAGCCAAAGGAAGTAGTATGAAAAACTCTGAATCTGGTCCACAAAAATGTGACATAGGTCTAGAAAATGAGTGCACAACAACTAAAGGTAATTCCATGAGCATAGAACTATTAGAGTGTAAGAGAGGAACATCCATCAAAAGGATGCTCAAATGATGTGAAGGTAATGCAAAAACCCCAATATAGAAATAGGATCCACAAAAAGGGTGGATCAATGATGATCTCCAAAAATTGGAAGTGATAAGAGTCCCATAAGGGGAACTCCCAACAAAGGATATGAATAACTCCTCTAAAAAACCCGTTAAAGGATGAGAAACTTCCACGTATGTATTACATCACAAGTAGGAAATGTGAAAAGATGATGAAATTCCGATAGATACTCGTCCCAAGGATGAGGCTCCAAAAACAGAAGAGCAATGTCCTGACAATTATGAATCATAACATGAAGGAAGAGAAGTAGAAAGGACCTCACACACCGGAAGTGGAAAGGAGGCGAGATGCAATGACAAGATGAGCCGAGAGGAGAACACTCGATGTATGATGAGAAGGAGGATTTTAACATACTATGGAAGTGTGAGAGAAGGAGGAGAGAAGTTCTCAACATACTCTCCTCATTAGAACTAGAAGAAAATCATCATCATCGAGAGATGAAACCAATTGAGTTTTTATCAATAGAATTGTCATCACATGAATTAGATGAGGAGACAAATGGATCCAAAGTATCAAAGAATGATGGTATGTGAATGGTCTATAAAAAGGACTCGAAAGATTCTCCAGATGGTGTGGGGAGGATTTGAGTCTGCCACATGAAGGTGGAGAGGTCTAGAGACATGCAACATCAAGTGACCAAAAACATGGTCACATGTGTTGAGATAGTCCTCAAGATGACAAGAATCAGTGGGTGTAGGAACTGGCCCATGTAGAAAGTGTGAAAGACCCTCATAGGTAAAGTAATGTTCCATAGAAGCACACCATGATGTATAGTTATCTCTCCCAATAATAAGTGGTGGAGGCTGTAAAGTGATCTTATGATGCTAAAGTATAGAAAGAGCATCCTCCATGATGCGGAAGAAAGAAGTATAGAGTGTACAAGAAGAGGGTGTAGATGACAAGCAGAGTGGAAAGACGTTGAACTCAACTAAGAATGCATTTGTGTGCAATAAAACCCCGATAACAATGATAAACCCCTATTTGTGACACTTTATATATGTAGTACATGATTACAATAGAGTGTGTTCATGCAACATGGGACAATTGACCAATCACCTTGCAGTAGGTGAAAAATTACGCAAGAGTGGAGGCCACAATAAATCCTAGTTGAAAGTACAAGAACAAAACACAATCAAGGATAAAAGGGCATAAGAAAAATAAGGGTAAAACATTGCTTAGTGTGAGAGAAGGTGTCTCACATCACAAAAATAATGCTCTCTTGCCACAAGGCCATGGTGGACACACTCACTAGCGGTGAAGAAGATATCTACAACTCAACGATACAAAAAGTTGACCCAAAAGCCCAATAACCCTATGTATGGAGCCCGAGAAAAATATACCCTCCTCTTACAATGATGAATTTTAATTGTTTTCCCTTTAATTATAGGCACTAATTAGAAAAGAGGGAAAATGCAACAAAACTCAAAAGGGGAAGATGGAGTGATAAGGGCCCAATTGTGGTGACAGGTAGCTCGTTTGAGTTTCTCAAAGAGCTGACTAGGAGGGGCTTGTTGGGTGACTTTGAGGTGACTCGGGTGAGTCGAGGAAGAGGTGGCTAGAACACGTCGAGTCAAATTGGCGAGTTAGAGATGGATGTGCGATTTAGGTCATTGATGCATGGGTGTCACTTTGAGTCGAGCCGTCGAGTAGGTAGTGGGTTGATCGTTGAGTTAGCGGTGTCGTGTTGAGGTTGTGTCACTTGGGTCGGAGTGGGAGAGCCATTGGGACAAGTGGTGGAGTTGATTGGTCAAAATATATCGAGTTAAGGGCTCATGTTGAAAGGAGCATTGTGTGAAGACCAATACCAAGTTGGGGAAGCCGTTGAGGAACATGGCGAGTTGAGCTTACCATTGAAGTGTTGCGAGAGCTGAAATATGGGAGTGATGGGTTAGGATGGTGTAGAGGAAACTATCAAGTGGAAAGTGAGGAATATGTCGGATGGTCCGAGATGGGTGTTGAGCAGATAGAGACCAATGACATGGGTAATATTTGAGCTAGAAGCCGAGAGAGGGAATGGGAGATCCAATAAACAACTTTGAACCAAGATTAATGCATGAGCGAGAAAACACTAAGGCAAAGAAGAAGGACTAAACACGGAGGTGAGCATGAGTCTAGGGACACGAACCAAAGGATAAAGCTAGGAATAAGCATGAAAAGGCATCAAATAAGGATAGTTTAGAATCCAACAAAGTAGTTTCAAACAGAGCTGGGTGTGTAAAGGTTGTTGAACAAGTAGACGACACAAACCAGGAGGAGACGTTGGAGAAACGCAAACCTCAACACAAACAAGGTTGGAAACACCAAGGTCATGAGTGATCAAAGATGCAAACACAAAACATGCAAGTAAAATAGAATAAGTAGGCCAAGTCCAAGTCCAATACCAAGTAAGGGAGCAAGTTTAGAGAATAAGAAAATCAAGACAAAATGGTAGAGTGAAAGTGACAAGGTGATAAAGACCAAGCTTAATTCCCAACTTAGCGAGTTGGGTCAAAATAAGACCTCTACCACTATAAACTCGAAGTAAAACTAGCACTTTAAAAACTAATATCTTAAATGGTAAAACACCCCAAAACTATATGCAAGGAATGAAAATCCCAAAACCGCATGAATAATTAAAAAAACCAAGAACCTAAACAATATTTAAAACCTAAATCAATGCAAGTAGAACACAAATGGAATATCCATTACAATGCTTACACATGAAACCTGAAAATCATGAACAAAAATCGAGAGAATTAGGGAAACTAAAAGCGAAGAGTTGTGCAGTTCCCAACAACATGTGCTCGATACCAAGATGAAGAATACAAAAATGTGAAAACACAAGGATTTGTGGAATAACGTGAATATAAACCGAATCTTACTCTAAGAGTGTAACAAGGTTCCATGAGGGAGCGAACATCAACCATGAATGTGCATGCAAAAATTCCAAAGGGTCAAAACAACTCAATCCAACTCTCTCATTCCACATAGATTTGAAAAAGGAAAGGGATATAAATAGGGGTGATGTATAACCTTGAGTTCTTGTAATCATAAATTGTCAAATGGAAAAGGTGAGTTACATTCCTAGAATGGAAAGTAACTCCCATATGATGCACTTACACACTAATGTGTGATGACACGTAAGGAATTGACGATCCTATCATAACCCCTATGAAACTTAGACCTATGACCTCACCTAAGTGAGATGCCTCGCCACATGATGTGGAAAGTGACTCACACCAACATCCATATGAGGTGTATTATGAGACAAATTAATCCTTCATGGTGAGAATAAAAAGTCACATGTGGAGGATATATGGGTTGAGGTGTTTCAAGTAGTACAAGAAGTGATATGATCTCTATATTATTGAGTTATATATTCCAAAGCTATGAGAATTTCATGCATAGGTGTAGAAGTAGGTGCACTAGTGATAGTATCAACTGAAGATGTGACGGTGAGAGGTTCCAAAGATAAAGGGGCCCGTGGTGGGATGCCTCGAATAGTGACAACGTGATGCTCATGTATGAACTTAAGGCATAAATGAACTATGGATGGGACAAATTTAGCAGCCCTAAGCCAAGGAATTCCTAAGACCATGTCATAATGCATAACCTCGATCCAATAGATAAAGGCATATAGATAGTAAGAGGCCCAACATTGATTGGGAGAACCACATTTCTATGATAAGTAGGTGATCTAAGTGTCATATCAGATAATATCTATCCATAGATCACAAGAAATATAATGAACATGCATTATGCTTGAAAGTAGGATACACCATAACATTGTTAACAACATGAGTACCAAAAGAAGCATCAATGTGTAATCTATGTGATGAAAAGGAAGCATGAAAATCAGCATCAGTAAAAGTAATGACAGGTGGAGGAAGATCAATAGTACCAACAAGAAATCCAAGAGGATGATCTGAAAATGATGGAGGTGGAACCACATGATAAACACGATCAAAAGAATATTCATGAGATATTTTTTTCATGTTTAGGTAATGGATCATTGAAAATTTTAAGATTTCCATTGTAATTAGTATATTTATAAATATTAACATTAGGCTCAAGTAGCTCAATTTTACTTGTTGAAAATCAAATCCTAGATCAAATGTCTAATCTTAAAGAATATATCAATAGAATGGCCATTACATCTATGATAATCACAATGTGCATTTTCATCAAAATTCTTTCCATGAGAATGATTAGGATCTAGCTCAAGAAGAGATGGAAGAGAAATTAAATTTATTTCAATGAGATAAGGCAACAACATATGAGGTGGATATGGAAATCTAGTAAAAGTGTGTTGTGTAGGTTATAGTTGGAGCTTTGTAGGTTGGGATACAACATTGACAATAGGCTTAGGCTCACTAGGCTTTCCAAAAAGGAAAATTAGGCTTGAAATTTGTTAGTAGATTGATTGAAGTATTATCACCATACTTAATATTTCCCACATAAAGTAACTTATTTACATGTCCTTTAAAGAGTATGACATAAATGATTAAAAGAGTTAAAAGAATCAAAGAACACACATTCTTACAAAGGAGGCAATATAATTTGGATAAATAGATCTTACAATTTAGATTCATCCAAGACATTATTCATTTTGGAAAGATTATTCTTATAGTAAAAAACATAGTCACTAAGATGCTCATTAGATCCTTGCTTCATTTTGGCCATTTGTGCATATGAAATTTTAGTTCCAATGTTCATCGAAAAGTGGGCCAAAAATAGATTTTCTAAAGGAGTGAAAGATCTAATAGAGTGTAAAGGAAAATCATAAAACCATCATAAAGCATAGTCTTGTAAGCTCCTAGGAAACAACTTGGTCAATAATGTATCATCACAAACAAAATACACAACATGAAATGATTTAAGATGATCTCGTGGATCTCCATTCCTGTCAAAAAGAGGAAACTTGGGTGAATAAAATTGGGAAGAATTGGTTAAGAAGAAACATCAAGAAGACTATGTAAGAGAAGTGGAGAATCGAGAGATGGAGGAGAAGAGGAAGAGGCATGTATTCCACCAGCTCCTGCACTCAAACATTTGTTGTATTGTTATTTTTACCCGACTATTTTCCATTACACTATGCCATAATTTCTTGTCACACTACACTTTATGCTAACTTTTCCCATTTTTTTCATGTGTCATGGTTATTACCATGCACATTCCCTATCCCCTATAGGAGTTCTATTTCAAATGTGCACATCAACTTTAGTTTACCTCATTTGGGATGCACTCACATTGGTTCATCTCACACACCCCATATGAGTGTGGGCAATCATCGAGTGATTTTTTCACCCTCTTAATAGTCTAAAAACCAGATATAAAGTGATATGGAAAATAAATTGGCTAAACAAGAACTAAGTGAATAGTTCAAAATCAAACTTGAGAAAAAAATCAATGTAGGGACAAGTTCCCAAATCGAGATAGGAATGGTGGGTGCTAGTGTCCCACCTAGGTGGTTATGTCCTGTGAGTTAAAATAGGTACCTTACAAGTTCAACAGGTTCTTAGTGGCATGTCTTATCAAAATCCAAAAAAATGTGTTTAGTTATAGGTTAATATCCAATACAAGAGGTAAAATTAGTGGCAAGTTTCATACTTTGAGAAAGGGAACTAATTACTCTTCTTTCTCGGTTTACATATTTTTCTATCGACATCAAATAGGGCGTGACACCTAGGGCATATGCGGACATCAATATGCTTTGAACAATGTGTCATCTATGGCTAATTGTTATTGGTTTTTTCACCATCTGCGAATGGAACTTATCCATTGGTGTTGAGTATTTTCATTGTTATATGTGTTTTCATTGATGTCAAGATGGATGAGTTGATATCAAGTTGCATTGATGGAAAAATGAGTCAATTGGTAAAGTGAGCATGTGAAGAAGATGAAGGTTGATTGGTAGTGTCAACCCACGAGGCTTTGAGATGATCAAGGATAAGTCCTAAAGGACTTAGAAAACATTTGAGCAAGCACGAGGATATAAGGTGTAAGCCGCCAAGTACATAGAGAGCCGTGGAGTAAAGAAGCTCAAGGAAGGAACCGTAGACTAAAGGAAAGCTCCAGAAGAAGCCACCGAAGGTAGGTGAGTGCCACAGAGTGAATAATGTCGGAAAGGTAAAGCTGCATGCATGAATATTTGGAGAATGCCACATATAAAGGTAAAATATACAAAACCGTAGATAAATAGAAAAGCTGCTAAGTATAAATGATTGCTGCGAAAGAAGGAAATCTCGGAAGAAATAGAAAAGGAGAAAAACTTTGGAAAGTAGCAAACAAGGAGGAAGTGCGAGAAGTTAAAAAATTTGCACAATGCATATAGATGTCATGGATAACTAAAAAGCTGCATAAAGAAGGGAAAAGCTGAAGGACAAAAGGAGAAGCCGCGATATGAAGGAAAAGATCAAAGATGCCAAAGGAAGCTGCAGAACGATCAAATTGAAAGAGTGAACATTTGCATTTAGATTTTGAAGGAGATTTGATTGAAAGAGAATTGCATTACAAGTACAAGTACTGAACTTCACACGCACCAATGAAACTCTTTATTCTAATTTCACTAAAGCATTTAATGCATGATTGACCACGAGGAAATTTGGTTATAATCTTGATGGAGATTCCTGATTTCAAGGAGAATTAAAATAATGCAAAGAAGATGGGTCACCATTTTAATTTCATGATGCAAATTCTAAACAATGCAAGTTTTCTAATTTTGGAAGTCGGCTAATAAATTGGTTTGTCAGATGCATGGAAGGAGGAATGAATCGAACAAGGAAAGAATAAAATATGGACTCAACTAGAAAAATTTAATGATCCGGATTCACAAGTGACAGATCAAGAAGAGTACATGATGCAAATTTTGAAGAAATATTTTGAGTCATTTGTGTAATAAAAGAAAAATGCAAGGCTAATTCAAAGTTGTTGCTCATGAGAGAGAACTAAGGCACTAGAGCCAAGAGAGCGATAGAGGTAGAGAGAAGAAAATACGATGCAATCAAGATAAGAAGAGCTACAATGGTGAAGAAGAGAGAAAGGTTAAGATCAAGAAAATAATGAAGAACATGATCAAATAAGAAGAGCATAACAATAGTAGCATGAATGCACAAAAGAGTGTGACAGAGAAGAACACAGATCGAACCAAGAAAGTGATCATAATTCATTGTATTAGTAATTGTTGTAACTACATGGTCAAAATGTATATGTAAAGAATTCTAAGTTGTATCTTAGCACTTTAAGGAGTTGTATCTTCCTTGTAGGTGGGTTCCTGCAGAAATAAATCTCTTGTGATGCATAATATTCACTTGAGTCCTTTGTTGTGTGTAATATCAACATAGGTGTAGGGGTTGGTGCTCCTTGTGGGATTGGTGTCTCACTAAAAAAATCTTGTAAGATGTGTTATATTCTTATGAGTCCTTGCTTTGTGTAATATAAGCAATGGTTTTGGTGGGTTTTTCTCCAAAAGGGTTTCCTATAGTAAATCTCTATGTTCAGTGTTTATGTGTATGATGAATACTTGATTGATTGTATGCTGCTCATACATATAGATTGGTAAAGAATATAAAATTTTTAATATGCGATTATTCACCCCCCTCTCAGTGCTTGTGATCTACAAAAATTGGTATCGAGAAGGTACTTTCTACGAAGCCTAACATCTTCAAGGATATCCTCCTATCACAAGCATGACAACAAATCAGGCACAAGGTGGTTTATCTCTATCCAGATCACCTCTATTCATAGGGAAAAATTACACTTTCTGGAGAATAAGAATGAAGACATATCTAATGTCACTTAGTTTTGACATCTGGGAGTGCATCAAAAAAGGATATATAGCTCCACCCACACCGATCACCTCTTCAACTGAATAAGGAAGAATATGAGTGCAACTTAAGAGCTATGAATGTTATTTTATGTGGCTTGATGAGACATAATTTGTGAAGGTAATGCACTGCACAACAACAAAGGAGATATGGACCAAATTGTAGAGCATCTATGAAGGAGATGAGAAAGTTAAACTGGAAAAGTTACAAACTTACAGAGCTCAATTTGAGAATCTGAAAATGAAGGATGATGAGAGCATCGTGGCATATATGTAGAGAATATATGAGGTCATAAACATGATCAGAGGCTTGGGAGAAAATCTAGAAGAATCTATCATTGTCCAAAAGATTCTGAGATCCCTGACCAACAAGTATGATGCAAAGGTTTCTCGCACATAGAGGAAGAAAAGGACATGAAGACTCTTATAATGGATGAGCTACAAAGCACCCTTATTGCATACAAGATGAGAAATGTTGGAACCAAGACCACCAAGAAAGAAGTGGCTTTCAAGGTCAAGAAAGAAATAAAGTCCAGTCAAGAAGATGAAGAAGAATCGATTCCATAGATGAGACATGGATGAAGACAATATTGAGACATTTTCTTGAGGAAATTACAAAGAGGCTATGGTAAGTATAAAGGAAAATCCCATTTAAATACTTTTCTTGTGGATGGTAGGTCATTTTTCCAGTAGGTGCCCAAAAAAAAATAAAGACAATCAGATCTAAACATGAGAACACATTCATAAACATAATAAAAGAGAAAATGAGTATAAAAAGAAAGATAACAAGAAGAAATTCTACAAGAACAAAAAAATTCTACTCTAAAGAAGAATCTAGTGAATCGAGTTGAGCAACACAGAAAACTCAAGAAAATGAAGATAATGAAGATCAATCAGAATGTCTATTTATGGCTATGGATGCGGATGAAGAATGTAGCTCTAGAGGGAAGAAATATATTGAATATGAAGATTTTGATGAAGAAGAAGTTAAGGTAAATCTTGAAGCAGAGCTGGTGAGTGCACTTGAAGAACTAACTATGCAGAAAGAAGAATAAAAAAATAAGATGCACATTAAAGTATTATGAGGAACAAATCCACATCTTTGAGAAGATACAAGCACAAAAAGAAGAAGAGGAGGCTAATGAGCTAAAGGAACTTGAAACTCAATTGGAGAAGATCTCTAAGTCCTACAAATCAAAAGAGGATGAGTGCTCAAAATTGAACATAGAATTGGAGGAGTTGAAATCTGAGATGGACCAAATGTTCAACAAACTAGCTATGTATGAAAAGCTAGAAAAGATCTCTATTGTGCTAACTGATATACTTAGCGGCAACAAAGTACAAATGACAAGTTTTGAATTGGATTCAAGGAGAAAGCAAGGAGAAAGAGTCAGCAAAGACTGAAGAAAATAAGTCTATGGCTACACCAAGTACTTCCTCTACTGCAAATAAAGGTTTCTATAAACCCACGAGAAGAAAAAACACTATTCCTAGGATCACCTATGCAATGAGGTACACACATTCCTTTTATGGGTATTGTTTTTCTTGTAATCAGTTTGGACATAAATCTGCAAAGTGTAGAAAGAAATCTAGAGGCTATAGAAGAAATTTTGGCCCATCTTACACCAGTTCAAACTTTAATGTTTCTTAGTACACCTATCACAAGAAAATAAATAATTCACCATTAAGGAAACAAGATCCGCCTAAACAAAAAAAGTGGATATATGTAAAGAAAGATAAGAATAAGAGAAAAGAATCGTGTTCAATAGTACAAACTGCATTTCATGTACAAAATGAAGATAAAATTTGGTATTTGGACAGCGGATGCTCAAGCCACATGACAGGTGACAAAATTAAATTCATTACTTTGTCTAATAATGTAATGCATCAGGTGTTGTGAGATTTGGTGATAAAATTTAGAAAATATAGTTGGAAAGGGAACTCTGAGTCTGGATAATGGAAAAACCATCACAGAGAATGTTCTATATGTTGAAGGTCTCAAACACAATTTGTTGAGTGTGAGTCAAATGTGCAAAAGGGGATATAATGTTATATTCCATGACAAAGGTGGGAAGAAGGTTAAAAGGCTAAGAGGAAAAAGAACAATATGTATGTTCTTAATGAAATAAATAAAGCTAAATGCTTTTCTAGCAAAGTTGACCACAACTAGTTATGGCACAAAAAGATTAGGGCATGTGAGTTTTGAAAATTTGGTAAAATTAAGTGCAAAGGGTTTTGTCATACATATGACAAAAATTTTAAAACCCGTGGATGCTCTATACAAGGCATTTTTACATGGCAAACACATGAGGAGATTGTTCAAATCAAAGGAGTATTATACAACACTGAGACCACTTACCAGAGTCGATTCATACGAGATCTTTGTAGACCCACTAGAATCTTGAAGGTATAAATGGTGAGTCATACTTTATGCTTCTAATAGATGATTATACTAGAATGACATGGGTAGCATGCTTGAAAAAAATTCAAAAGCCTTAGATAGATTCAAGAAGTTCAAGGCACTGGTGGAGAATGAGAAGAACAGAAAAATCAAATGCCTAAGATCAAACAAGAGGTGGATAATTCTGGTCAAATGAGTTAGATGAATTATATGAATAAAATTGAATTAGGAGGCAATTCTCAGCCATGAGGAAACCTCAACAAAATGGGGTTGTTTAAAGGAAAAATATAACTTTTCGAGAGATGAAAAGAACCATGCTAAATGAATCCAAACTCTCGAAAGGTATTGGAGTGAAGAAGTTTATACCGTAGTCTACCTTTTGAATAGAGCTCAACTGAGAATCAATAGTGATAGGACTCCCTATGAACTATGGAAGAAGAGACCAGCAAATGTGAAGCACATAAGATTCTTTGGTAGCAAGTGCTATATCAAAAGAGATGAGGAAAACTTGGGAAAATTTGACTCAAGATGTGATGAAGGGATATTCCTTGGTTACTCGGTAGATTAATGCGACTTCTACAGTGCTATAATAAGTGGTTACAAAATATTGTTGAGATCACTAATGTGAAGGTGGATGAGACACAACATGCCAAAACCAGCACTCAGCCTAATGGCGGCCATGAAGAACAAGAAGATGATGAAGAATTGGAAAGTCCGCGTGAAGAAGTAGATGAAGAGGAAGAAAGACCAGACATGAAGGCACCCTCCAGGAAAGTAAAAAAGGACCATCCTACTAATCAAATCATTGGACACAAGGATGGTGACATCCTAACAAGAAGGAGACTCAAAGAATAGCAAAATCATGAAGATATAGCTCTCATGTCCATGATAGAACCCGAAAATGTTGCAGAAGCAAGCAAAGATCAACATTGGGTAGATGCCATGAATGAAGAGTTGGATCAGATCGAAAATAATGAGACATGGGAACTAGTACCCAAGCCGCAAGAAAATAATGTGATTATAACTAAGTGGGTCTTCGGAATAAGTTAAATGAGAAAGGAGAAGTTACGTGCAACAAGGCCAAACTAGTATGCAAAGGCTACGCATAAATGGAAGGGATTGAATTTGATGAGACATTTGCACCAGTTGCAAGAATGGAGGCAATAAGATTGTTCCCACTTATACGACATATAAGAATATCAAAATATTTGGATGAATGTGAAATTAGCCTTCCTTAATGGTTTTCTGAATGAAGAGGTATACATTGAACAACCTGATGGATTTTCACTAACTGAAGATAAAGACTATGTGTGTAGGTTGAAGAAAGCCTTGTATGGATTAAAACAAGCTCCTAGAGCTTGGTACAATAGATTGGATTCATACCTCATTGAGAAAGGATTCAGAAAAGGTGTTGCAAATAGCAATATCTACATCAAGGAAGAAGGAGACCACTTGCTAATTTTCATTGTGTATGTAGATGATATCATATTTTGTGGAGACCATGATAATATGAAATATGAGTTTGTTGACATGATGAAATAAGAGTTTGAGATGTCAATGCTTGGATATCTTTCATTCTTTCTAGGATTACAGATCAATCAATTAAACAATGGTATATTAATATCCCAAACCAAGTACATCAAAGAGATGCTTGAAAAGATTCAGAATGGAAGAATGTAGACCAATTGGTACACCAATGGAAGTTGGATGCAAGTTGAGAAGAGATGATGACTCACCTAAGGTAGACAAAACATTATGTACAGATCCATGATAGGAAGTCTACTTTACTCCACAGAATCAAGACCTAATATTATGCAGGGTAGGTCTTGTTGGAATATTTAAAGAAGATCCAAGGGAAAAACACCTCAAGGAGGTCAAGAGAATTTTGAGATATCTCATGGGAACACTTGAGTATGGATTGTGGTACCCAAAAGCAATGACTTCAACATAAAATCATATACAGATGCAAATTGGGAAGGAAGTGTTGATGATAGAAAGAGTACAAGTGGAGGATCATTATTCATTGGAAATTGCTTAGTATCATGGTGAGAAAGAAACAATCATCAAGTGGCTCTCTCAACATGTGAAGCAGAGTATATAGTTGTTGCGATGTGTTGCACACAAGTTCTATGGATGAAGTAGACATTGGAAGATTATAAGGTAAAATCTAAAAATCCAATTCCTTTACTATGTGATAGCACAAATGCAATAAGTGTCTCCAAGAACCTTGTGTTCCACTCAAAAACCAAGCATATACCTATAAGGTATCACTTCTTGAGGGAACAAGTAAATGACAGAATGGCCAGTCTAGAATATGTGAATAATAAAGAAGAAATTGTTGACATAATGACTAAGCCACTTTGCACTTGAGAGAAACATTTGAACACCTAAGGAATGAATTAGGGGTCATTCTTGATCCTCCAAAAACTAGAGGGTGTGCAGAGAAGGAAGGGAGCATTCTTAGGTATTATCCACTCTTAAAAATAGTGCCAAAGTGAGGGGGAGATAATCTATTAGCTCAAATTTATCAAAGTATGCATCATCTCGGGGGAGAATTTCCACGAAAACACCAAATAGATGGATAAGAAGCATAATCCTAGGGGGACTTCTTGAGGTAAGCACATGAAGAAACTAGCTTACAAGTATATTCAGTTATATGTGGCATAGATGGCCATTTGTCATTGTTGTCAAAGGGGAGAAATGAAGAAACTAGAAACCAGTCCATGGATATAGAAGAAGCAGGAGAAAGGCGATTTAAGTATGTAATCATTTTTCCATCAAAAGGTTATAAGGTTATACATGTTTCTACAGGTTGGAGTGTTTCCATCAATGACAAAGGGGGAGATTGTTGAATATTTGTCATTGTTATATGTGTTGTCATTGATTTCAAGATGGATGAGTTGATATCAAGTTGCATTGATGGAAAAAGGAGTCAATTGGTAAAGTGAGCATGTGAAGAAGATGAAGGTTGATTGGTAATGTTAACCCACGAAGGATTTGAGATGATCAATGATAAGTCCTAAAGGACTTATTTATTATTTGAGCAAGCCATAGATATAAGTTGTAAGCCTCCAAGTACATAAAAACCATGAAGTAAAAATCTCAAGGAAGGAACCACAGACTAAAGGAAAGCTCTAGAAGAAGTCGTTGAAGGTAGGTGAGTGCAACAAAGTGAAGAAGGTTAGAAGGTAAATATATGGGTATGAAGATTTGGAGAATGCCGCGTATAAAGGGAAAATATGTAAAACTATGGATAAGCAGAAAAGCCGCTAAGTATAAAAGATTTATGTAGAAAGAAGGAAAGTCGCAAAAGAACTAGAAAAGGAGAAAAGTTGCATGGAAAGAAACAAACAAAGAGGAAACCCCAGAAGTTGAAAAAGTCACACAATGCATACAGATGCCACGGATAACTAAAAATCCGCATAAATAAGGGAAAAGCTAAAGGACAAAAGGAGAAGCCACAATATAAAGGAAAAGATCAAAGACACCAAAAGAAGTCGTGGAACGATCAAAGTGAACTGGAGTGGATCAAGGAAAATTAGTTAGAGTTCAAATTGAAAGAGTGAACGTTTACATTTAGATTTCAAAGGAGATTTGATTGATAGAGAATTACAACTACAAGTACAATTGGAACTTTGCACAAACCAATGAAATCTCTATTCCAGCTACCAACATTTAATGCATGATTAACCATGAGGCAATTTGGTTATAAGCTCGATGGAGATTCCGATTTCAAGGTGAATTAAAATAATGCAAAAAATGGGTCATCATTTTAATTTCACGATGCAAATTCTAAAAATGCAAGTTTTTTTATTTTGAAAGTGTTATCTATGAATCACAACACCCTTTAGTTTGCACAAGTGTGTGTGCTTGAGCTCACAGTGTGATTGGATAACATGGGTACTATCTCCAAGTTGTGGGACTTGCTACTTGAGATAGACCTCCAGAGAAAGATGGTTCTTACTCCTAAACTACATGCCACAATCTACTCTAATGTAGGTAAAACTATCTATCCTAATCTAACTTTCCAATGGACCAAAGAGAGAGAATGCATGAAAAAAATCCTACACTAAAGTGGTGATACACTAGAAAATAAGGGAGTGAGAATAGTATCCAATGTGTGAAAACGAAGAAGCAAAGTGCATACTAGAAGGGGTGATAATAGTTCTCCACAATCTAGCAACTACATTCACAAAAATATTTCATGCACACACAATGATAATGAATCCTGCAACAACATAAAATAGAAACAATATATTTGCAATGAGTTTGAAAGGGCAAGAAGAATGCAAACAAACAAAGCAGGGGAAGATACATCCACAAACTTGCATCTATTGCTTCATGGATATGCACAATTCAATCTATTACAAGATAAGAGCCTAGATCACCATGTAAGAGTCCACTACAATTTTTGTAGCACATTGGATTCTACAAAACAATTTTGATAGAGTTTTGCTACTCAAAAATATCTATCTTCAATGAGCCCAACACTCCAATTTATAGAAATCTGAGAAGAGAGAGAGAGAGAGAGAGAGAGAGAGAGAGAGAAAATGAAAATCTCAAAATATTTCCTTCAACCACTTGCAAGAGGTAGTAAATGAAGTGAAATGATGTTATGTTTCTTGCAAAATCCCCCATACTATCCCATAACTTGCAGCAATGAAACATGTCAGCTCATACTTCATTGAATGCGTCCCAACCACCGCTAGAATCACTTTTCTGAATTGGGAACGTTTTCTAAAAAATCACCATCAATTCCTCATCAAATTCTATATTTCTTGATTTTTGTGCATTGGTCTCAAAACCATGATTCCAACGGTACCAATTTTGTGCATTTTTGTTGAGAATTGCAAAAGTTATGGCCTTCTGAGTGTAGGCAGTTGTTTTGGGTCTGTCATGCATTTCTTTCATTTAACGGGACTCGTATTTGATTTTATAGAGCTGGAGATGTTTCTTTTATTTAAATATATTTACCCTCATTAAAATTTCCAAAAATTCAAATTTCATGAAAATTGGAGCTCGCGGTCAAAATTTATGGCCATTTGAAGTTCGGGATCTGAGTTGCACTATTTTCCTTTATATGCAGACATTTCAGCTATTTCGGGCCCTTTTATCTCGGTTGTCCTAGACAAAAATCTCAACTCCACCCGAAAGCCTCCTTCCACGGCATTTTCGAGAAAAATCAGTGTTTTGGCGAACTCATGTCCAATGCGTACTTGACTATCTAGACCTCCCTTTTCCTCTTTCTCGATCCCCTATTGGTGCAGCGATTTTAGGTTTATATGTCACATGTGTCCCGCCATTGACCGGGCCCTCAAGAATGTTGACCTCCGCTTCACCGCATCTCCTTTGTAATTGACCTTTTCAAAGCATTTTGGAGCCCATGCGTACTGTGTCCTAGTTGTCCCGCGGACCATATGGGACAATTTTGTTTGAATTTGCTGATTCCCTCTTCCTACGGTGATTTTGGCCATGCGGGTCCCAAGCATCCCAAAGTGTCTTGCACCGTTAGGGATGATTTTTCTAAATTTTCCGATTTGAACTAGGTTTTGGCCATTTTGGATTTTCGGGTCCCAATGTCCATGTTGAACTTGCGCGGCTTGGGATTTTTTCAGATCTTCTCATTTTTTTCTAACTTCTTGGATTTTTTCTTAGATGGGGAAGATAGAGAAGAGCCAAGGGACCCCTAAACCTGATTTTTATCTTTACCATTTATGTTCCTCGAAGCTGCAGAATTTTTCTAGGTTATCAAAATTACCTTGAGGGGTGAATTTGGATAATAGGAAGTTGGCCGATAAATCGGTTTAACGAGATGCATGGAAGATGGAGGAATGAAGCTGAACAAGGAAAGAATAAAATATGGACTCAGCTGAAAAATTTAATGATCCAGATTCACAAGTGCTACGAGATCAAGAAGAGTACATGATGAAAATTTCAAAGCAAGATTTTGAGTCATGTGTGTAATAAAAGAAAAAATCCAAGTTAATTCGAATTTTTTTCTCATGAGAGAGAACTAAGGCACTAGAGCCAAGTGTGTGACAAAGGCAGAGAGAAGAAAATACAATGCAATCAATCTAAGAAGAGCTACAATGGTGAAGAAGAGAGAAAGGGTGAGATCAAGAAAATAATGAAGAACATGATCAGATAAGAAGAGCATAACAGCAACAACATGAATGAGCAGAAGAGTGTGACAGAGGAAGAACACAAATCGAGCCAGGAAAGTGATCATAATTCATTGTATTAGCAATTGTTGTAACTACATGGTCAAAATGTATATGTAAAGAAGTATAAGTTGTATCTTAGCACTTTAAGGGAGTTGTAGCTTCCTTATAGGTGGGTGCATGTAGAAAGAAATCTCTTGTGATGCGTAATATTCACTTGAGTCCTTTGTTATGTGTAATATCAATATAGGTGTAGGGGTTGGTGCTCCTTGTGGGATTGGTGTCTCACTAAACAAATCTTGTAAGATGTGTTATATTCTTATGAGTCCTTGCTTTGTGTAATATAAGCAACAATTTTGGTGGGTTTTTCTCCCAAAAGGGTTTCCCACGGTAAATATTTGTGTTTAATGTTTATGTGTATGATGAATACTTGATTGATTGTATGTTGCTCATACATATAGATTGGTAAAGAATATAAAATTGAATCAAGAGTGTAAAAGTTTTAATTTGCATTGATTCACCCCCTCTCAGTGCTTGTGATCTACAACAATTGGGAAACATGAATGGGTGGAGGGAAAATATGATAACATTCCCAACACTCTTCCTTTAGTGATAAAACACCTAATTCCTCGGTATAGTCAAACCGGTTAATTCTCGACTCTTCCAACCATTTCCAAGGAAAATTTATATAAGGAAACAAACACACATGAACAATTATATATTTTATCTCATGACATTCAGGTATATTCTATCCTTGATTCACTTATTTTTCATACACATTTCTATTCTTATATTATGATTTTTCTAAGTTAAACTTCAATTTCATATACTATGAGAATTGACTACACTTTTCTTCTTTTACAAGTTCATCCTTATCCTAACAAATGCAACACAAATGGAATAAGGAAAATCTCAAGCATAATATAATCGGAAAAGGAAATATTCAAGATTCTGATGAAAGCATAATTTCCACTATGTAGACAAGGTCACCCCTAGGGTTCTCATCCCCTCTTAGATTCCATGATACACATCTTAAAATCTCCATTTTGCTCACTATCGCTTATAATTTTCATTCGAACACTATCGGTTACAAGAACTTTCAAATCTCCAAAAGGTACACTCTTTATCTACTTTATGCTACCAAATAATCATTCACCAAAATAAAATGTAGACATAAAATCATGTACTTAAATACTATTACATCACACCTCTAGTATGTCATTATACGCATGATTCATATAGAAAGAAAAGTAGACATTAAAAACACTTATTTTTATATGAATTTAGATCAATTTATCTTTTAATACTTTCATCCTTTACTTTTACTGGAACTATCCTTTTACTTTTGGACATTGCATAACATGTGACTCGACTCGGTGTGTTTTGTTTTATCTTAGAGCCTATCAAAACTAGCACCTAGTAGGGACAAGAGAGTTCAAGTGTTCTTATCCCCTTTGGGTTCTTTTTTTCCTCTTTCCATCTTATCTTATGTTTTAAAATTCCACATTGACCATTATCTTTTCTAAAACTTCTATTATCACTTTGGGTAAGATTTTTAGCTAATGAAAAAAATTCAAGCAGGGAATCATATATTTATATAGATGAATTACTTACTATTCTAAGGGGATAGAAAATTTGGTCCATTATTTCCTATCTACTACTTGGGAAAAGAGTAATATTTAAGGAATGTGTTTGGGATGTGTTGTCCACTCAAAATTTCCCGCTCTGATAAGAGTAAAATTTTCAAAATTTTGAGTTAAAGAGTTCTTCTCTGAAGTGCCTAAGTCGTGAAGTTGAAAAAATCAGTGTTTTGGGTCTTTTTGTGTGATTTTCGGGCTTTGTCGGAACTTTTTGTCCCATGTGTCCCTAAACGTTTTGCACGAATGCTGTTCCAATTTCGGCCGAATCATCCTTCCCGCGTACTTCGCACTTTCCTATCCTAAATGACCCAAAGTTAAAAGTGCGAGCTTTCCCATTTTCGGCCGAAACTCTGAGTCGCAGTACTTGAGCTCTTTGTCCCAAATCGAAAAATACAAACTGCTGTTTCAAATTTATTGCGATTTGCAACCGCGTCCCTTCGCGTTTTACCTTCAAATGTCCCATTCTCAAAATGCGCTCTGTTTCATTTTAGCCGAGGCAGTCGAAGTCATGTACTTGAACTTTTTGTCCCGAATGTCCCAAGTCCAAATGGGCCCGCTGTTCCAATTTCGGCCGAAACACCCGAATCGCGTACTTCGCACATTTTCATCCCATTTGTCCCAAATGCATTTGTGCGTCCTCTCCTGTTTCGCCCGAACCTGGTAGCCGCATGTTTTTCGCGCATTCGCGTCTCACATGTCCCAAGCGTACCTAGTGTCATTCGCACTTAGTTTTTCCCCGCTCGCTCCAAGTATGATATTTTTCAAATTGGTGGTTGTGTATTCAATGCGCATTAAATTCATTCCGCTCCTCAAACGGCTATATAACCAAGCATACCACCTTCGCATTTTCGCATTGCTTCCTTGCTATCGTTTGCTCAAACCCTCGCAATCTAGTTCCCTGCGCATGAAATATCCCTTCCTTTACAAATTCCTTCCGAGTCTAGGTCGCAGCTCCGAATCTATCAATATGAAGATCAAGTTTCAGGGGCAGGAGCAAATTTCTCCACTTGAGTCTGCCGTTAGCAATATCGGAGACAGTGAAGCTCGTCATCTCGACTTCGGTGATTTTTGGTCAAGAATGACAGATGCAAACCCTACGCCAATGGCACAGATGATTAATGATAGCGGTTTAGCTTTTTCGGAGGATTCCCTATCTCGGTGCGGTGTCATCATGTACTTTCATGCGAGAACTCACTTCGACCCCGCTACGAGCGAATTGACAAATGTACACGGGGAGCTCATTGCCAAGCTGGACGCTGCCGCCATTGGAGCTGCTCTGAGGATTCCGGAGATGGACAATGCTATAGTCGTCTCTCGGGATCAAGCACAGGCCATGTTCGACCAAGACAGTGATAAATATAAAGCTCGAGTGGCGAAGTCTTGGTTGAAGAACCCTAAGAAAGGTCCTTCTCGTCTGACCAAAACCCTCTTCCGGGCAGATTTCAATGAAGAACTGTCAGACTTCATAATACTGCTGGCTCGGGTTATGGGTTTGCCCTCCACCAATGAATTTCATTTCTGGATGTGCCCGCTCATCAGCATGGTGTGCGAGGGAACACAAAGTATCAACTGGGCAGAGATCATCAGTATGAATTTGGCTGAGCAGCTATCCAACGTCCAGCAAACAAAGAAGTTCTACATGACTTCATATCTGATGTATACCCTAGCAGCATCCAGGCAGTGGTTTGGTTTCTCCTATGTAGATGCACACAAAGATGATCCAGTGTATGCCTATTGCCCGCAGTTCACCTTGGAGACCAGCAACCGCAATTTCAGAAGGGTCAATGATGCTTTCACCATGTACGTGGTCAGATTGCTCGAAGGTGATACTGCAAGAAGGTTTTCAGATGAAGCCATGAACTTGATATCGCAGTATGGAGCCTATTTCATTCAATTCAGGAAATTCTCCTATATCAGGCTGGCTGGCTATGAGAGCACCCCTCTGCGGCTCCCCATGTTCTGCAACGACAAAATGGCCCTGATTGAAATATGCAGGCAACTAGACAAGTTGCACAGAACTTGCAGAGACAAGAAGATTTCTGGCTTGCACTTTCCCATCTCTCTGGGAAACTATACATGCAAAACAGCTCTGGATGCTCAGAACATAGAAAGAGCCCTGGTCCCTATCACTGTTCATTTCTTCAAGCCTAGAACCTGTTTTGACTTGAAGAAGTTCATTGAACAGAACCTCAAGATAATATATCATCATAGGGCAGATACTGAGAGACTCTTGGGCCACCGTGTGCGAGATGATTTTGAAGCCAGAAGAAGGCATTGTGGCAGGTTCTCCCTGCAATTGATCCAAGAACTCAGTCTGTACCAAGTTCCTGAAGGTCTCCAAGATGATAATTCTGAGCTATACTCTTATGAGTATGAAAATGTGATTAAGCACACTCCTCTGGAGGACCTGGATTGGAACAGGAAAGAGAGAGATGATCTGGCTGAGATTCTTGCTCCAGTCTTGATCAGAACTAGGGTCTGGTTCAGTAAGAAGATCCGAGAATTCAAGAGGCACTCAGGAGAATCTAGCTCCAAGGATGATTCGACACCCATAAGAGAGACATCAGTTCCAGAGTCTGGAACACCAGTGAAAACCCCTTCTGCCTCAACAGCTCGGGGACCTGTGGAATCTACTCCTTCTCCATCTACCCAGGTATACAAGAAGAAACTCAAAGAGGTAAAGAAGGAGCCTGCAGAGAATGATCCTCCAAGAAAACAGGCACAGTTGCCTATGGGGCCAGAGAACATCATTGTTCTCAGTGAAAGTGAAGAAAGTGAGATGCCAACTCCTGCAAGTGTTCCTGAAAATCCAGCAGATAAGGAGGTCCAGAGCACTGAACTTCCAGGTACTACTGATTCTTCTACCGCCATTACCTCCAGTGTTCTACCCACATCTCAGCTTGAGTCAACAGCTGCACAGACCTTGAGTGTCATGAGCTCCCTGTCTCTTGGTCCCCTTGCTTCTCCTGCATTTTCTTCTTCCTCTTTTGCTTGGTGTGAACCTGCGGTTGACAAAAGGAAGAGGAAATCCTCCTCTCAAAGCTTGGGACCAAATTTTGATGCTGTAGCAGCCTTGTTGGGCACCACTCCTTCTCGTGCCAAGAAAGCCAGAACTACTTCCAGGATTGTGTCAGATGCTCAAGGTCAGCAATTCCTGGAGATTGCTAAGCCCACAGTAGACAAATCAGAATCAGACTTGCTGACATCTGACTTGGAGCTTTCAAGGATCCCTATGGGAGAGTCTACTCCTGAAGGTGAGATTCATAACCTCCAGGAAACAGTCACAAGGGTCATTGGAAGGGTAGAGAAAGGGCAGCAGACGATTGAGCAGCTAGAAGAACAAGCCCAAGTTCTCACGAGTTTTATCAAGTCACTTTTGTCTAAGGACAAAGTTTTGGACCCTACCCCCTTGACTGCTCTACCGCCTCCTGTAATTCTAAGCCAAGATGAAGTGTAAAGTATTAAAGATATGCACAAGTATTCATCTATGGCAGAGCTATCGAAGCCATGGTAGATGACATGCTTGTTGCTGGGCTAAACTTCATCGATGAAGCTTTTAAGCTACATGGAAAGGTAGATAATTTGCAATAGAGGCTGTCCTCTACTATTGGGGTAATGGATAAAGAGCTTAAGCTCTGGAGTAGTTGCATTGTAGACCTTCGCCTCATGGGCCGGGCCAGATGAGAACATCTTCTTGGCGAACAAGATTTTCGATGATGCTAAGGACAATCATCAAAATCTTGGGTCTACAGAGCGTGGAGTGGAAAATCAAAGTCCGGAGGAAGGCAGTAGGAGAAATGAAGAATAGGTTTGGCGGAAGGGAGAAGCTTTGAAGACACCTTTGGCATGCCATGCGTTCAAAGATATGCATTGTCATCTTGAGGATGAAAACTCGGCGTTCCTTTGTCCTTGCAAGAAATCAAAGCTCGATTGAGCTTTTGTCAAAGATAATCTTTTCAAGGAAGACTCCATCTCTAAGGACAAGATAAAGGAAATTTGTTCTCTTGATGCCGCCATTGAAGAAGAAGCAAACAAAGACTATCATACTCACGTCGAGTTTGATAAAGAGATGGAGAAATGTCTGGGATTTTGGACTCAGTCTGCAACCAACACGTCAGTCCCTCGTGGCAGAGATATAGCTGAGTCATTGAAGAAGTTCAGGCAGCGGATTCTGAAGACAGTGGGTCCCTCCCAATAGCCGGCCACCTGTCTCCTTCTCCTTTCTTTCCTCTTCTTTCCTTTCTTTTCGTATTCTTTGTAATTAGTTAAGGTATTGCAATTGGCGGTACTTAACTATTCTTTGGTTAAAAGAAACGGTTACGAAGAGTAACTGACTTGTAATCTATATAATGGCCTTTCCACGCCATTTTCCGAAGAGGAAGAACTTGGATATTTGCTGAAAGTGTAAATAGATCTTAAAGAAATCAATACAAAAGGGCTTTCCGTTCTTTGTCTATCTGATTCTTGTTGTCTCTGTGTTTTCCTTTAATATTGTGAAGATCATTTTGTTCCTAACTCGTTTAGTCTCTCTGATTGCATACTGTTCAGTTTTGCAAGTACAGTGATCTTGTACAACCAAGAAGGAACTTTGTGTCCTTGATTAACAAATCTGAAGAAGGTTATTTACGGAACTTTGTGTCTTTAAATTTAATCCCATTCAGCTAATGCAAATGATCTTGTCTTAAATCCTTTGAAGCTTCGCATACACGAAGAATTATTCTGCTATCTATAATTCTGAATGTTGCTATTCTGCTCATCTTCTTATTCCCCTTCCTCAGTCCTGGCGTAACTGATGATCCTTGTGGAAAACACTTTCGTAATATCCAAGTTTGACCATAAAATAATGTTCTGTGTATTTGTAAATAAGTTCGTTTCAGAATAAGGGAACCTCTCCCATTAAAGAGGAGGGACTTTTTGTCCCCTAACTGTTGCTCTTCTAAAAAGTCCTATTTGACGACCAACGGGATGCATCAATCACTAAATAGCAAGGGAGATTTATGATTTCCATCACACACATTCGTATTGGGAGAAATGTAATTGTATCCCACTATCATGGTGCTACAAACACCAGGAAATATATCTTCAAGGACATAATTTTATCACACACACAAACCAAAACTACAATGATTCTAAAAATGTAGTGCAACACTCAATGAAAATCACATCTGTGTAACCAATGAGGCTATTTTAACTCAAGAATTTACATATTTTATTCCATCTAATGTGTGTTTCAACCTTATATAAGTAGCTAGGGTTATTTTATAAGTATAGGTGTGCCAATTAAACTTGTTGTCATGTTAAATTCCTAGCATGAAAAATTAAAATTTTGGTCATGCCAACTAAGCCCATTATTTGAAAACCTCTCTCCGATCATTGTGAACCCTTCCTCCGACCAACCCATAATTTCATGTAGCCCCTCCAAATATGTATCACCCTCATTTTGGCTGATAGAAAATTGCTAACATGGTTTTAAAGTGTGTTTCATGTGTAGGGGAATGGATCAAAGTTTATTTCACAATGATACTAAGCTCCAAGGTGGAATAGTGGTCTCCAAAGCACTCAATTGGCTAATTTTAGCCATTTTGCAGCATGAGGACATGTCCTAGAAGTTGAATGGAAAGGATCAACCCATATAGGAGTTATGTAGGAGAGCAATTAATTCATCCAAGGTGGTTTACGGAAAATATGTGAAGGAAAATGATGTTAGGAATACTTTGCAAACAAACCGGGTTATTTCGTGGCACATGTGATGAAGGATTTAACGTAGAAAGTCATTTTGTTCTAAATATTATGGGAGTTACGAGAGGAGTTATAAGCTCATAAAATAGTTAACGGAAATATATTATAACCACCCACATAATGGAGGAATTAATTTTTATCCTTGACCTCACTTCTCTCCATAGTAGTATGGGTCACCGCTACTACCCCTTCGTGCTTAAAAGGGTAAATCGGTTTCATAACTTAAGTTTTAAAATGAATAAAGTCTTGAAAGTAATTGGAATCAAATTAGTGGATGATTTTGAGTAAAAATAATATAAGGTTTTACCTCCGAACTACGCAACATTTTATCCAGAGGAAAAAGGCAAGCTTAATGTTCTAATTTTGCATTGGAAAAATGACATCAACATCACTTAAATGCTTGAGATCACTTTTGGACCTTGAGTGTTCCCTTACTTTGTCCCCAAGGTATAAAGGTACATGATGGAAAAATCAGCAGCACCCCTGGATGCAAATCAAGGTTCTAAATGATGTTTAGAGCATCCAGTGTGATTGCACAACATGGAAACCTCTCTCCAAGTGTGGGACTTGTGAAAATGAGAGAGGAATCTCCATAATAGAGGCTGGTTCCTCAAACTCCTCTGATTTAGATCTATATTTTGCACAACTACAGAGGTTCTAATCCTAATTCTACCCTAGATTGCAAGGAGATAGGGATAAAAATGCAAAAATGAAACTAAACTAAAGATGGTGATGCACCAAAAGGAGTGGTGAAACATTTTTGCCATGTAAATAGACACAAATTCATGAAATGCAACAAGGGAAAACATACACAAGCTGATAGATGTAATTAGAGGTCTTAAAATGAAGTAAAACAATACAAACAGAGGACTGAAAGCATTCACAGAGTTTGCACTATCAATTCCATGTAAAAATCTCTTACATTCCACCATCAAAGAGGTATAAACCTGTTACAAACTATGAAAAAGGTCTGATTCTTACAACTATCACTTGCTGGAGGTGAAAGAAGAAGTTTGCAATGCCAAAAAGTGTTCAACCATGAAGAAATGAGCCAAATCTGGCTTTTACAGTGCATGGGTCGAGCCCAGGAGAGAGAAAACGTAAAAATGTGGGAGCCCATTCCTCATTGATGGAAAATGCATTAAAACAGCATGGAGGACCTTACAAACCCATACCCTATCATTTTTGACCATATTGGAGAAGAATGTGACCCATTCTGTATTAAATTTGGTTGTTGAAATGTCATTTCTGGCCATGGACACGTACCAGAACTGTTTTTGAATTTTCTCTCTCCAAACTGAACCAAAATTATAAATTGACCATGGAATCATGTAGATAATTTTAACATCTTTCCAATGATATAAAGAACGTGAAAATCTGAGCTCTGGATCAAAAGATATGATCGTTTGAAGATTTAGGGCAAAAACGCCCAAAAACGGATCGGCGGGAAAAATTTTCAAATTTTACCTCTTTTTTGTCTTTGGAAAAATTTTCAAAATTCCCACACTCCACTAGTCGAATGCCACATCAAAAAGCTCTCCGATTCATCACGCAATTCTCTCTCCTTTCTTCTCCTGCAGTTTTTCTTTGAAAATTTGACCTTTTTATACTTTGGGAAAATTTCCCATTTTCTCCCCGTGCCCCGCCACTTGGGACACGTGGCATCATTTGGTTCATCGACAGGGGGCACGGGAGAACCTTTACCTTTTAGTTTTTGGCCAAAACTTTTGCTAAATTTTCTAAGTCCTCCCCGAGCTCCGCACTCCCCTTCTCCTTAGGACACGTGTCCTCCTCCGGTTGGCTCGGGCCAACCCTCCAACTCGCCCCTTTAAAAACTCGCCAAAAACACTTAGTCAAAATTTCCACCCTCTCCTCCGCCGCTTTGATCCACGAAGACACGTGGCTCACATTCTTATTGGGCGCGGCTATGCGGGCTGGTTTTGGCCTTTGAAACTTTTACAAAAACTTAGCAAAAATTTCCATTTCACCCCGATGCCCGCGAGCCTCCCTCGACACGTGTCGAGTTCCTATTGGCCGCGGGCCAAAATTCAAAAATTCGCCCATGGAAAACACTTAGCCAAATTTTTTATTGCGCCTCCCCTTGTGACACGTGTCACACTGTGATTGGTCCGCGGGCCCCGCGGGCAAAATTTTCCACTTGAACCTTCGACCAAAACTTGGAAAAATTTCCAATTTGCCTCCGACCCCCAAACTCCTCTGCCACGTGGCAGCTTCCTATTGGCTGTGGGCCTCAAATGGGAAAATTTTCCACAAAAACTCCGCCGAGCCATAACTTGAAAAATATAAGGAGTTAGGAGGAAAACTTTACCTTTCTGGAAAGCTGAGAGAGAGCTCTATCTGATGGTGCCATTTCCAAAAAGCCTTGAGTGCCTTAAAATAAAAAAATGTGGACTGAGGCACAAGAGAGGCAAGAACACAAGGAGTTAGCCACAAAAATGAGCTGGGGCACATTTTGGATAACAATTTTGGCGACTCAGAGGGGTCATCTGCCTGCTAGATGAAAGTACCAGTAGCCTGAAAGCAGTCCATTGGGCATGGAGCCATCAAATATTCTATTTAGAACCCCAACTGACTTAGAATGTGCAAGGAGGAAGATGGAATATCACATGATGGAAGCAAGGACTGCAAAACATCTCCAGGGACAGCAAGCTGTGCCAAAGCACTTAGGGAAAGCAAAACTAACCTACAGCAAAACAATGTGCAAAGCACTTGGAGGAATGAAAATCTAATCTAATATTTACAAGGTGGTAAATTTCCCTCTAGAAGCAACGCTTGAGATAGATTCCATTGACTGGAATCTGCAGTTCTTCACCATCCAATGAGGCCAATTGGAAAGCATTGTTGTTCTTGCACTTCGTGACCATGTATGGGCCACTCCAAATGGCATCAAATTTTGAATGCCTTCCCGGTTTTGCTCTATCCACATCCCATTTCAACACTAGATCTCCAACCTGAAAAGATCTATCCTTGGCCTTCCTATCAAAGGTCTTTTTGATCAAAGCTTGATCCTTTTCCATTGCTTGGGATGCCTGATTTCTGACCTCCTGCAGCTCCATCAACTCTGCATATCTCACCTCCATGGGCTCAAACTCTAGCAACTCTAATTGCTTCATGAGTTCCAATGTTGGCAACTCAAGTGACATGGGCAAGATTGCCTCTCTTCCATAGACAAGTTTGAATGGAGAGTTACCTGTGGATCTCTTGGGAGTTATCCTATCAGCCCATAAGGCTGATTTCAGTTTGGTATGCCAAGACCTCTGATTCTCATCAAGAGTCCTCCTAATGATCCTCAACAAGTTCTTGTTTGTAGACTCGGCCTGGCCATTACCTTGAGGGTAATAGTTTGATGAAGTGCTTAGGTAGATCCCGCTCTTGACAGCCCACTCAGTCACCTTGGATCCAATGAATGCCAATGCATTATCTGAGATTATTGTAGCAGGTATACCAAATCTGGTTGTTATCCCCTCATAAAAGTCTAAGATGCTAGACTCATTTGCTTCTTTGAGTGCTACTGCTTCAGTCCATTTGGTGAAGTAGTCCGTGGTCACAAAATCCATTTGTGCCCTTGACTTGAATTGGGATTAATGACTCCAATGAAGTCCAAACCCCATTGCATGAATGGCTGGTCAACTGAGATTGGATGCAATGGAAGGGCAGCAAGTCTCTCTTTTCCTGTGAAGAATGCACAATTCTTACACCTCTTAATCCATGCATAGCAATCACTGAAAATTTTAGGCCAATAATAACCAGCCTTCATGATTTTTAGAGCTGTCACTCTTGGTGCAAAATGACCACCAGCTGGTCCACCATGGAACTCTTCCAACACCCTATGAATCTGATTTGTGCTAATGCATCTCAAAGAAGACTCCATTCACATCTTTCTTGAACAAAACTCCATCAACAATGGCATATGGGACAGCCTGCAATCTGAAGTGTCTTCTTTGGGTCTTGTTCATCTCCGGGGGGCATAGGCCTGTGCTTAGGAAGTGTATAATACCTTGGGTCCAGCAAGGAGTGGGGGCAGCATTGTCTTCTTCTTGATTGCCACTTGGCTCATGGCTGTCCTGACTGTCAAAACAGCCTCTTCTTCATTGCATACTTCTTTTTGCTTCCCCAAAACCAGCTGCTCACACAATCCTTTCCCTCTTACCAGCTTGGTGATCTTGATCTCAATGTCATACTCCATGACACGGGTGATCCAACCTACCCTTTTCTCATTCAAATCTTTGTTGAGGAGGAAGTCCTTAACCCCAACATGTGAGACCAGCAACTGGACCTTGTTGTTTGAGACTAAATGCTTGAATTTCTTCAAGCTTCTGATTACTGCTAGCACATGCTTCTCAATAAAAGAGTACTTCACCTCATAGTCATCTAGGCTCCGGCTGAAGAAGGCAATTGGCTGCTCATCATTATCCTTGTTCTGCTATACCAAAATGGCAGAAATAGTGTCATTACCTCCAAATGCATAGAGGATGAAATCCTTGGAGAAGTCCGGGTTGATGAGAGTTGGTGCTTGAGAAATGGCTTCTTTGATTGCTTCAAAACTCTCCTTGCCTTCTGCTGTCCACTTGAAAGCCATGCTCTTCTTTAACATTTTGGTGATGGGCTTGACAAGGGCTGCAAAATCTGGGACAAACCTCCGAACAAAGTTTATCCTCCCCAAGAAACTCTGAAGGGCTTTCTTGTGGCTTGGCAATGGTAGTGCTCTTATGGCTTCAACCCTCTCTGGATCAATTGCTAATCCTTCTTTGGAGACAATATGGCCAAGGAGCTTTCCTTCATGTGCAAGAAAGATACACTTTCTAGGATTTAAAGACACTCCAAATCTCCTGCACCTCGTGAAAACTTGTCTCAAATGAGAGAGGTGGTCTGCTGCATTTTTGGAAAAAACAGTGATATCATCAAGGTAAATCAGCACCACATTGTTAATCAAACCTTTGAATGCCATGTCCATTGCCCTTTGGAAGGTAGCACCAGCGTTGGACAGCCCAAATGGCATTTTCCTGTATGCAAAAGTTCCCCATTTGGTTGTGAAGGCTGTCTTGAACTGGTCTTCCTCCTTCACCATAATCTGATTGTAGCCTGAGTAGCCATCAAGTAGTGAAAACCTCTCGAGCCAGCCACAACTTGCAAGATTTGCTCCATGGAAGGGAGTGGGTAATGGTCCTTGAGAGATGCTCTATTTAAGTCTCTGAAATCAACACACAATCTGATCTCTCCACTCTTCTTTCTAACTGGAACCAAGTTGGCAACCCAACTAGAATGCTTGATTGGGAATATGATTCTTGACTCAATCAGCTTGTCCAATTCTTTCCTCATGAGAGGCTCCATGTGTGGATTGACTGGTCTTTGTTTCTACCTGACAGGCTTAGTATTTGGATCCAATTCAATGGTATGCTGAGCTAAGTTGGGATTGAAACCTTTCAAATCTTCATAGCTCCAAGCAAACACATCAGGGAACTCTTGACACAACTGTATGAACTCATACCTTTCTTGTTCAGTTGTCATCTTTCCAATTTGCAATGGTTTGTTCTCTTCCACCAAGATGGATACTGAATCTTCTCTCTTGACCTGAATGTTTGCTTTCTCTTTCTAAACTGATCATTGGGATTAAAAATGGACTCCAAAGTGATAAGTCCCTTGGGCAGCTTGTTAGTTCTCAGCTGTACCACTTGGTCACCATACTTTCTTGCTGTCCAGCTTTTCTTGATTCTTAGCTGAGAACTCAGCTTCTTCTTCTTGCAAGAAATGGATGATTTGCTGGTCATTCTCAAATACTTGCCAACTGACATTGTTATCCGGCACTGAAGGCCTCACAATCACGTGGATGTTTGGCTATACCTTATCTTTTTGAATGCTTTCCACAATGTCAAAGGTTGCCCCTACTACTGCAAGCCTGTCAACAGCTTGATTCTCTTTCCTAGGAATGGATTTGATGCCAAAACCCTCAAAATCTTCCATGAGGTCCCATACCCTGTTCTTGTAGCACTTGAGTAGATCATTCTTGGCAGCATGTTGTCCCTTGACCTGATTTACAATCAATTCACTGTCACCAAAGACTTGCAAGTTCTTTATTTTCTTCTTGATTTCCCAATGCATCCCTTGCACCAAGGCTTCATATTCAGCAGTGTTATTGGAGCATGCAAACTGAAATCTAAAAGCTGAATAGTACTTTACTCCTTGAGGTGAAACAAGCATGGCTCCACCTCCTGCACCTTGTCTACTCCTTGATCCATCAAAAATAGCTGCCATACCTCATTGTCATCTTCATGGTTTGGCTTGGTGATGCTAGGAATAGGCTGATTTTCTTCATGTATGCAATAGACCCCTAGCTCAGATTCTTCCACTTCTTGATAAGGATCAAAAGCATGTACCTTGTTTGCCCATTCATCAAGAGTTAGATCCGGATGCTTCCAACCTTGGTGTCAGCTTCATCGGTGCTTGGGTGGTCTTCTTGATCAAATGCTGAACAATTGGCGTTGATCTGACTTGGAGTGTAAGGCTCAATGTGGAAGTTTGCAATAGGTTCAGACCTGATTGTAGCCTTAGTTCCATACCTCATTCTGAACAACATGTGTGACCAATCAATAGACAAATATCCCCCAATCTTGGCTGTGAAGTCCCTTGACAAGCATAGGGCAAAGAGTGGTGGAAGGTCTATGACTGATACATCTTGTAAAACAACAACATTTGGACATGCATGCAAGGTAAGACTCAAGTTTCTAATCACCCCAACATTGTTACTACTGTCCCATCCAGCTGCACTACCCCTTTGGATATGGTTTCATACTGGAGCCCTAGCTGATCAGCTATTTGTTTAGGCATCACTGAGCTACTTGCCCCGGAATCTATCATGCAATTGTGCACTAACTGATTTCCAATGATTAATGAAACATAGAAAGGAGGGGGCTTCAACATTTTACCTTGCTGTCCTCCATGATTTCCCTCAGGCTGGGCAGCATTTGTGAGCACTTTCTCTTGCATCTGAACTTGCTGATTCGAAGTTGGCCAGTCCTTCATGGCAGCTTGTAACAAGTCTCTTTGGCCTGGGATAGATAGGGATTCCCACATTGATATATTAACATTTGTCTTCTTCATCTGATCAATGATACTGAATGGTGATGAAGGATCTCTTTGTTGTCCCTTTGCTTGTACATTCACTCCTTGCACGTGGGCAGCAATAACTGGTATTTGAGTTGGTCTAGGAGCTGTTCTTGGCTGCCCTTGTGCATTTGAAATTAGATTTTGCTTGCCAACCATTTGTGGAGCCATGGAAGGTTGTGGATTGGTTGGAGCTAATGGTTGTTCTTCACCCAAATTCCTTCTTTTTGACCTTGTGTTGGCTGCAACACCTTGAGAGACCATTTGATTCATGCCACAAAAATCCTCTGCTTGCCAATTTACCAATGTGGTGTCATTTGGGGCTGATTGTTGTTGGAATGTTTCTTGTTGTTGGTTGTTTCCTTGACTGCCCTCACCCTCCACACCAGTAGTTGTCACCATTAATGCTTGATTCAAAGCACCATTGAAGCACATGGATTGGTTATGAGGTTCATTGCATGGAAAGCACCAATCATACTCCTGAGCAATGTTGTTTTGTGTTGGCACTAATGCCTTAGAGGCAGATATGGCATTTGGATTATAGGGCTGAAATGGTCTATTGGTAGGAGGCCTTGTTTGATTTATATTTGCAGCTGGATTAGGAGGTCTTTGTGGTTGGTATGGCTACCTGTTGGGCTGAGCTTGGGGCTGGTAAGAAGGTCTAAAACCTTGGGCTTGTTGCCTTTTGAGAGTAACCAGCTCATTGCCTAGGTTTTGCAATTGCTTCATGACTTCTTGAAGCTCATTTGGGGCACTTGGAGATGAAGTAGAAGCTTCATTTGAACTCTGATTTCTAGGAGTGAAAGAAGGATCCAAATTAGGTGCTTGATTGGTATTTGGACTCTCTAAACTTGGAAACAATGGCATGGGAGGTCTAGGGGCTAGTTTGCCAGCTTGGATCAAACAATTTTCAGCCCTAATGGCAATGCTATAAGCCATAGGGATAGTTATGCCTCCCATGGACTAAATCAACATAGAAATATCAGAATTTAGAGCTTTGAGATAATAGAGAAAAGCACCTTCTGCTGTTGGCCTAACTGCCACTGGAATTCTCTCCCAAGTCTTTTGAAATCTGAAGTTGAAATCGGTCAGCTGTTCATTGGGAGCTCTCTTGATGGTTGTCAGCTGCTCCAAAAGAGACAAGTTGTCTCCCTTCTCTCCAAATTGCTCATGAAGTGCTATACACAACTGATTCCAATTTGTGATAGAACCAGCTCCAAGGCTTCTAAACCATTGCAATGCTTTCCCCTTGAATGAAGATGCCAGCAACTTGACAGCCACTTGCATCTCATTGATTTCATGAATTGCACAAAGGTTAGCAATATCCTTAACATGATCACCTGGAGTAGTCTGATTTTCTCCAGTGAAGTATGGAATGTTCTTCAAGGCTGCAATAGGAATTGGATGTTGTGCATTGAGGGCAAGTGGGCTGCTACCTGTGAAGTTGACATAGGGGTTGTTTTGCACCATTCTAATTGGTCTTAAAACCCTTGTTGACTGAATGAAAGGCCTACCAGGTGGAGGAGTTGAGAGAGTTCTGTTTGGTGGAGATGGAGACCTTTGAATCCTTCTTCCACTTTGCCTTACTCTTGGAGATAACTGTAGATATTCAAATAACACCTCTTCTTCTCCAACTCTTGACCTTGTAGTGATTCTTCTCATGAGTTTTCAGGCCTGCACTGCTGAAACCAATTGATTCTTCCCCTTTGAGTCGCCAGATATGTAAATTATAGCTCTTTTCAAGCAAGAAAATTGCAGCAGATGCACATCAACTTTGCTATAATAAAAATGAGACCTCTAAGGTCCCACCGGCATGCCAAAACTGTTGTTGCAAATCAGCAGCACCCCTGGATGCAAATCAAGGTTCTAAATGATGTTTAGAGCATCCAGTGTGATTGCACAACATGGAAACCTCTCTCCAAGTGTGGGACTTGTGAAAATGAGAGAGGAATCTCCAGAATAGAGGCTGGTTCCTCAAACTCCTCTGATTTAGATCTATATTTTGCACAACTACAGAGGTTCTAATCCTAATTCTACCCTAGATTGCAAGGAGACAGGGATAAAAATGCAAAAATGAAACTAAACTAAAGATGGTGATGCACCAAAAGGAGTGGTGAAACATTTTTGCCATGTAAATAGACACAAATTCATGAAATGCAACAAGGAAAACATACACAAGATGATAGATGTAATTAGAGGTCTTAAAATGAAGTAAAACAATACAAACAGAGGACTGAAAGCATTCACAGAGTTTGCACTGTCAATTCCATGTAAAAATCTCTTGCATTCCACCATCAAAGAGGTATAAACCTATTACAAACTATGAAAAAGGTCTGATTCTTACAACTATCACTTGCTGGAGGTGAAAGAAGAAGTTTGCAATGCCAAAAAGTGTTCAACCCTGAAGAAATGAGCCAAATCTGGCTTTTACAATGCATGGGTTGAGCCCAGGAGAGAGAAAATGTAAAAACGTGGGAGCCCATTCCTCATTGATGGAAAATGCATTAAAATAGCATGGAGGACCTTACAAACCCATACCCTATCATTTTTTACCATATTGGAGAAGAATGCGACCCATTCTGTATTAAATTTGGTTGTTGAAATGTCATTTCTGGCCATGGACACGTACCAGAACTGTTTTTGAATTTTCTCTCTCCAAACTGAACCAAAATTATAAATTGACCATGGAATCATGTAGAGAATTTTAACAGCTTTCCAATGATATAAAGAACGTGAAAATCCAAGCTCTGGATCAAAAGATATGATCATTTGAAGATTTAGGGAAAAAACGGCCCAAAAACGGATCGGCGGAAATTTTTCAAATTTTACCTCTTTTTTGTCTTTGGAAATTTTTTCAAAAATTCCCCACGCTCCGCTGGTCGGATGCCACATGGCAAGCTCTGATTCATCATGCAATTCTCTCTCCTTTCTTCTCCGTGGGTTTTTCTTTGAAAATTTGACCTTTTTATACTTTGGGAAAATTTCCCATTTTCTCCCTCGCGCCCGCCACTTGGGACACGTGGCATCATTTGGTTCATCGACAGGGCGCGGGGAGAACCTTTACCTTTTAGTTTTTTGGCCAAAACTTTTGCTAAATTTTCTAAGTCCTCCCGAGCTCCACACTCCCCTTCTCCTTAGGACACGTGTCCTCCTCCGGTTGGCTCGGGCCAACCCTCCAACTCGCCCCTTTTAAAAACTCGGCCAAAAACACTTAGTCAAAATTTCCACCCTCTCCTCCCGCTTTGATCCACGAAGACACGTGGCTCACTGCCATTGGACGCGGGCTATGCGGGCTGGTTTTGGCCTTTGAAACTTTTACAAAAACTTAGCAAAAATTTCCATTTCGCCCCCGACGCCCGCGAGCCTCCCTCGACACGTGTCGAGTTCCTATTGGCCGGGCCAAAATTCAAAAATTCACCCATGGAAAACACTTAGCCAAATTTTTTATTGCACCTCCCCTTGTGACACGTGTCACACTGTGATTGGTCCGCGGGCCCCACGGGCAAAATTTTCCACTTGAACCTTCGACCAAAACTTGGAAAAATTTCCAATTTGCCTCCGACCCCCTGAACTCCTCTGCCACGTGGCAGCTTCCTATTGGCTGCGGGCCTCAAATGGGAAAATTTTCCACAAAAACTCTGCTCGAGCCATAACTTGAAAAATATAAGGAGTTAGGAGGCAAACTTTACCTTTCTGGAAAGCTGAGAGAGAGCTCTATCTGATGGTGCCATTTCTAGAAAGCCTTGAGTGCCTTAAAATCAAAAAAATGTGGACTGAGGCACAAGAGAGGCAAGAACACAAGGAGTTAGCCACAAAAAATGAGTTGGGGCACATTTTGGATAACACATATTTGAGCTGCTATTTTCCCCTTGATTTTTCTAAAGGTGTAAAAGGATATGAGGGAAAAAATTGTGCTCCCCCTATCTTAGTCATCCCCGAGACACATGTAAAACCACGGTGGAGCCTCAAATTGCTTGTTTTCAACCCCCTACATCTCACTCTCATGAAACTAAAAGATGAAACAAGACATGATCTTGTGTAAGGAAAATTTTGGTGTCTCTCTTGTCCCCTTTCCCCTCTTGTCCCATATTTTTAGGGTGAAACTCCACATCAACCCCATATTGACCATGATTAATTATGCTTAGTGTTAAACATGAGTTTGAATGCAAAGGAGTGAGTGAGCTGTTTAAAATCTAGAATTATCCATTTTTGAATTTCAAATGCACATTTTACTTGCCAAGCTCACTATCCTTGTTAACTTTCTAGAAATGTTCCCTGAGACCTCATATGCCAAAAATGGAAAATTGCTCATATTTTGTAAACCCCTTGCGATTTCTATGAAATTATAACACCATATCCTTCTAAAAATCCTTTCAAATGATTCTAAACTTGCATCCAATGGTGTTCCACATTATTTTTATGGCCAAATGAAGTTTTCATTTATAAAACTCATTTTTTAGATTTACGAATTTTTAGCGATTGAAATCCTATAAACAAATTGGAGCAAAGAATCTTTATGAAATAAGAAAAGTTTTGAAGCCACTCTCATTCTATTATGAGATCAGGAAGACCCACTTATAAAATTAGTAATACTTAATAAGCTTCACAATCTATAAATAATAAGTCTTTGCAATCAATTCATTCTCTAAGTTGACATTTTCTCCTTGGATATCAAGAATACTCAAAGTTGTGAGATTAAGAAACTGATAACTAAAAATGATTCCTAAATTTAAACTTACTAAAATTAATAATTTTCATTATATTGGTTAAGAAACAAGGGTGCTAAATTGCACATGCTAATGAAGGAACATCTAGGAGATATTGTATCACTTTCGGGACATCATGGTGACTTGATAGACTCGCGATTTCACAATATCAACTTTCGGTTTAATATGGGAGTAGTTTTTATAGTTGGGGAAGAAGGAATTTTCAATGAGGAACAAGTGGACAAAGATTTTTTTGGGTCTCTTGAGGTTGATTCCATCCACAAAGGGGATATATTATTATAGAGGTGAATTTTTAAGTTTAAGGGAGTCACGAGAAGGAAGGTGATGATCTCCACATTGCAAGTTTGGCCTTGTATTCAATTATATTTCCAAGAGGAGGGACAATATGTGAATTAAACCATAGAAAGAAATATGTCAAAATGAACTAGTGTGTGTAAAATATTGAAACGAAGGATACTGAGGTACCCAAGATCATCATATTTGCAAGATCGATAGTCATCTTAGGTCGATACGGTGCATGTGTCGTAGTAGTGTGTTTTGAACAATGATTCAATGATTTGGAGTGTGTTCACACCTATTATACAAGGGAAATTACAGTCAAAATGTTTCAATTTAACAAGAGGTTAAATCCAAAGAACCGCATTCTCAAAGCATTCTCTCAAGGTCCATCATAAGTAGGCTCTTCATCAACATAAGCTTCCTCATCTCCGTTTTATACTACTCTCTCTCCTCTCTCCTTCTCCCTCTCTCTCCAACATTCTATTTTTATTGGGAATGTATTTTTCACTCTTTCATCTTATTCACTTAAGTGTCCTTACTTTGCATTATAAAAGTCCCTTTTCAAAAATAAGAAAAGGACTTAATTTCATTCCTAAGGAATGTGAAAGGTCACAAGTGGTGGTAAGATGAAAATTCACATGTGGGGAGATGAAGAGATAATTTGTAAGCTATAAATTGGGATGGACTCTCCATTCTAAAAGGTTAGAATTTGTTGATTGTTATTAGTTCTTACCCTTTATTTCACTACTACCGTAAGGAATAATCTATATTCTTCTATCTCCTTTCCTATGTTATTCTATTCTATCTACTTTTCAAATTTGTAAGCATTGTAATCATGTACAACCAAGAAGGAACTTTTTGTATTTGATTAATGAATCTATACAAATTTGTGTCTATGATTTATTAGGCTTTTTATTAATGTTGGTGCTCAATCCAGTCCCTTGGATCAAGCTTGTATTTTTCTAGCATCTCCGTAAATGTACCTATTATGTATGCTTCGTATTGCTCCCCATTATTCAAAGTTCAGTTTGAGTAAAGGAGACTTCTCAATTTGTAATAAATTTTGAGCCTTGTCAAAATAAATAGAAAGGATTCAATGGAAATGTTAGAGGACTAGTTAATCAAAGTATAAAAGCTTGAGACTTGTGGGTGATTGAAATATGTCTACATTTTTGTAAAGAACTGCAATCAACACTTTGAATGATTTAAGTGATCCAAAAATATGAAGCTCTGAATTCCCAAAGTATGCAACCCGACCATGAAGTATAAAACTGCAAAACCGAATGACTTAGTTAAAATGGACTTAGCCATTTAAAAAAAGACCAAGATGTTTGAATGGTTATACAAGATCTACACCACTAAGAAATTAAAATGGTCATGAAGCGAAAGACACATGGTAGGTTCTGTCATCTCTAAGTCATTTGGGTTTTGTGGACTTCAAGTCCGTGAAATGAACCAAGTTAAATATGGTTTCAGTCTAGGCGGTCTAGAAAAAGTAAACATGGTCAAATAAATGGCCGAAGGTAGACAAGTGTCACCATCCCAACGTTGTAACATCTCACAAATTAATCCTTTTTATTTGACATTTAATTATTTAAATAATTATTAATAATGGGAAAATGAACGCTTATTCGATAATTAAGTTTTTATGACATTAATTAGTCATCTAAGCACTTAATTAAATATTAATTACTTAGATAAATAAATACTTCCTTTATTATTATTAAATGTAGTTTGATTTCAATGAGGTACCATGTAATTCTTATTTATATTTTTGTGTTGGGCGTCAAGTCTATAGGACGGCACCGTCTTAATCAATATGGTCACATACAATGTTGATGTTGTGTTAGAACCCATATGGACTAAGGGTGATGTCACTCCTAAGTCAACTTGGGATCATGTCGTAACAAGGTTAGGAGTAGTGTATATTACATTGTGGTATTTGTTTATAGTGACATGAATCGTTTTGGAGTTGAAATTTTATGGTAAAAACAATAAGACTTAAGTATCCTGGTAAATGGATATGGTAACATTAAAGTTATGATATTATTTTTAAATAATAAATGGATGGGGGCCATATGGCCACGCCCATCAAATGGTTTAGCTTATGTGTTAATTGGAATTGAATTAAATTCAAAATGGTAAATAATACCATAGGGTGCGTGGATAAAAATTAGTTTGGATTTATTTTTATTCGACTCAAATTAAAATTGATGTTGAAAAACGTATTGGCATGGATGGATAGAGGTTTAATTATTAATGTCTCTACTTTTATGGGAAACTCCGGTAGAGGGTAGATTGAACTATTGAATGAATATTCAATTTTGAATAAAGGAATCCCCTTCCATGATGGCTTGGACTTCATTCACCATCCACTTGGCAGATGGTAGGTATAATAAGTAAATGCATGCAGAGTCTTTGGGAAGCATGGAGGAAAGGGGGAAAATTATATAGTTTGGTTTTTAATTTCATTCGACTAGCATTGGAGCTCTAGTCACGAGACATTCTCGCACATTTTATCGCATGTGTTGGAATTGATTTTTATGAATAACCCTCTATTTATTATGAGGAATGCAATGTCGAGGGTTGGTTGTTTTAGAGAGTGGAACTTTTGCACTCAAGGAAAATCGATAAGGGTTTCGGAGGAAAACTGGAAGCTAAACCGAGGCACCTAAATCGTTTTAGGAAAGGGGATTACTCTTCTTGCTTCTTTGGTTTTTGATTAATAAATAGATTGTTATATTTTTTTGGTTTTTCATTATGAAGGGTATTTAGAAAATATTTTTGAACCGGTTGTGAATCTTTGTGGCTTTTGAATCTGGTTCTTCAATAAAAACGTATGGCTGATTTTTTTGAGTAATGCTATGAGTGTTTTGCTTAGATATGGGATTAAATAAAGTATTGTTTAAAATTATCTCGTGAGATGTTGGTTTTGAAATTGTGTTCTTACACTAAAATCTATTGGCTATTATTTTTCTCCCTTTCTTGATGTGTTTTTCTCGTTGTAAAAATAAGGGTATTCTTGTTGTCTTGCCACTTCCTTTGAATAAATCAAATGATTCAATGATTTGTATGAGTATTTGTGAAAACGTATGGATGCGGGGTTTGTGTAATTTAATTGGTGAAGTTTTGTGGGTTTTTAAACTTGTATACTTGCTAGGAATTTGTATGGTTGTTGGGTTTGAAATATATCCTGAAAAATCTTGTGGATTTTCGTATTTGAGTTCATTTCAATAAAAACATATGGCGAAGCACAGGGGTTTAAAGTGTATATATTTATTTTCTCGTAATGTGGGTTTGACTAAAAGGTTGAATAAATACGTTTGGAGGAATTTCAAACTTTTTTCTTTAAGTAAAAATGTATGGCAATGTTTTTCTTGTATGTGACCTTCAGTGGATGATCGATTGATGATGTGGGTTTGGTTAGATAGTAGAGTAAATTTTCGATGGGTATTGTTGCAATCTTATTTCCTTAGGTAAATGAAATTTAACCCTTAGGGGCATCTGTGGATGTTGTTATGTTCTTCCTTATCTTCAATAGGGTTCCTAAGATAAATTTTCATTAAGGATTCCTGGATGATTATGGATTTATTTGACTATTTTATCTAATGGATATTATCCCTTGACATTCGGATTTTATGGTAGGTGTTTAGTTCTTGAATAAAAGAAATTTAGTGGAATTGATTGTTTCATTTTGTGATATGAAATAGTAAAGTATACTATCTTCTTGCATGAAAAGAAGAAGTGAATATGCATTTCTTATGTCTTGTGTTATAGTTATACTAACCTCCTACAGGGACATTTGGATAATGATAATAAAATAAATTAAAAGATGATGGTTCAACTAGGTAAGTTTATTTCTTGTCATTTTTATTTATCCTGAGATCCTAGTGACTTGGAGGGTTGGATCATTTGATCCATACCTTTTCATTTAATGCATTTATTTCATTATTTGATTTAAATTAGTTAAATCTGCTTTCCTCCTGGAGAATTTTAAAAGTGGAAAATATATGGGTAAACTCTCGGCAAATTTTGTAAGAATTCTATAATTACTCAATTTTATGGATTAAAATTGACTAATTATAGAATTCTATGTGACCTTCAGGTGGATGATCGATTGATGATGTGGGTTTGGTTACATAGAAGAGTAAATTTGTGATGGGTATTGTTGCAATCTTATTTCCTTAGGTAAATGAAATTTAACCCTTAGGGGCATCGTGGATGTTGTTATGTTCTTTCTTATCTTCAACAGGGTTCTAAGATAAATTTTCATTAAGGATTCCTGGATGATTATGGATTTATTTGACTATTTAATCTAATGGATATTATCCCTTGACATTTGGATTTTACGGTAGGCGTTTAGTTCTTGAATAAAAGAAATTTAGTGGAATTGATTGTTTCATTTTGTGATATGAAATATTAAAGTATACTATCTTCTTGCATGAAAAGAAGTGAATATGCAGCTTCTTGTATGTGTTATAGTTATACTAACCTCCTGCAAGGACATTTGGATAATGATGATAAAATAAATTAAAAGATGATGGTTCAACTAGGTAAGTTTATTTCTTGTCATTTTTATTTATCCCGAGATCCCCGTGACTCGGAGGGTTGGATCATTTGATCCATACCTTTTCATTTAATGCATTTATTTCATTATTTGATTTAAATTAGTTAAATCTACTTTCTAGAGAATTTTAAAAGTGGAAAATATATGTTTAAACTCATGGCAAAATTTTGTAAGAATTCTATAATTACTCAATTTTATGGATTAAAATTGACTAATTATAGAATTCTATGTGACCTTTAGTGGATGATCGATTGATGATGTGGGTTTGGTTACATAGAAGAGTAAATTTGTGATGGGTATTGTTGCAATCTTATTTCCTTAGGTAAATGAAATTTGACCCTTAGGGGCATCTGTGGATGTTGTTATGTTCTTCCTTATCTTCAATAGGGTTCCTAAGATAAATTTTCATTAAGGATTCCTGGGTGATTATGGATTTATTTGACTATTTAATCTAATGGATATTATCCCTTGACATTTGGATTTTATGGTAGGCGTTTAGTTCTTGAATAAAATAAATTTAGTGGAATTGATTGTTTCATTTTGTGATATGAAATAGTAAAGTATACTATCTTCTTGCATGAAAAGAAGAAGTGAATATGCAGTTCTTGTCTGTGTTATAGTTATACTAACCTCCTGTAGGGACATTTGGATAATGATAATAAAATAAATTAAAAGATGATGGTTCAACTGGGTAAGTTTATTTCTTGTCATTTTTATTTATCTTGAGATCCCCGTGACTTGGAGGGTTGGATCATCTGATCAATACCTTTTCATTTAATGCATTTTATTTCATTATTTCATTTAAATTAGTTAAATCGCTTTACGGAGAATTTTAAAAGTGGAAAATATACGGGTAAACTCGGCAAAGTTTTGTAAGAATTCTATAATTAGTCAATTTTATGTATTAAAATTATATGGATGAATTTTATGGCATTATAATTAATTTGTAATAATGTTGGATGAAAAAATATGAAATTTTCCTTGAATGTTATATAGCTTAAATTTTTGGATTGGTTTGATTCATGTATGTGCAAAGATAGTGGTTCGACATAGATCGGGATCCCGAATCCTCCGCCAATCGCATGGTTTGCGATCAAGAAGAGGGAGGTCTCTATGTGAAGTGATCCTTTGGGAATGCTTCACATATATACCCCATGCTTCTTCCATCGCCAGCTATGGGATTGTTGGATGATTCTAGCTCCCTATCTATTGTGGAAGCATTACCATTGCAATGTTAGTTTAATTAAAGTTATGATGACTAATATACTTTATTTTTCAAAACATAGTTAGGCGAGTAGATTATATTCTTGCAAATTCTTTGAATTGACATCCCCAAATCAATAGTGACATAGTTTTTCTGATGATGCTTCGACATTTTATCACTAACTTGTGAAGAACGACGTTAGGCTTGATGACTTAATTACGGATAATTATTTCCGTTGTACTTGTATTTATGGAAATTGGAAAATTGTCTTGGATAAGTTGTCCTTGGTACTAGTACATTTATGGATAAAATTAAAATATATAAATAAGTTGGCTGATTTCTATATTTCTAAATACATTGTCGTGTTATGGTTATTGATAACTATATGGTAAATTTGATGAAGTTAATGTTTCCTATTTAGCTATCTTATGCTTAATAAAAGGCATGGTTCATGACAATATAGATACACATCATTACTTTTTGAATCTCCATTATATTAAAGAGTTAATTATGGGTAAAGGAAAAGAATACTAAGTGAGTTAGAAAGCTGTAATTGGAAGGGAAAAATACATGATGATAGTCTTAACTTTTAAAGGATTAAAATCTGATTTGGGTGATATATTGGACCAACTTATAGTGTTGATCATTATGTATATATTGAGAGTAACCTAGTCAAAGATTAAAAATACTAGTTCAATGTTAAGTATCAACTTTAAAAGGAATAAAATCTGATTTTAGGGGCATGTTGGTTCAAATAAAGAAAAGGGTGTATATGCAATAAGTAAATAAATGATATTAATCTATTCAAAGATTCAAGAGACTAGTTCAATGTTAGATGATGGAATCTAAAAATAAGTATGATAAACTCATCATGTAAGTTAGTTAATACCTTGCAAGATGTAAAGGTTAACTAAATGAACTCACCATCCTTCGTAAGGAAAAGAAGGGAATCCGAAGTTGAGGTTATCTCTAGCTTAAATCAAGATGTGGGATATAGTCCTAACAAAGTATAATCATGACTTTGATGAATGGTTAAAGAATCAAGATAAGCTTAAGTATGATACTTTAAGGTTAATTAGGCCTAGTGGAGTCTTATCTAAGAGCTTAACACACTTTTTCTATTAAAATGGTTAGTATGTATGGATAGGGAAGCAAAGAGAAAAACACTTCATGTACTTATCCGTCTATCCAAAGTAATTAAATGCATAAAATTTAATTCGCAAAGTAGTTGGATAAACCATGAAGGCTATGACCCTTGTTGGAACTGCATAATCAATGCACGTTGTAGGCTACCTATGAGTAGCCCATTGGTTGCTTAATGTGGTAACATATTAAGTAGCGGATTGGCCTCCCATAGGTAACCCATAATGGGCATTGGGGTTCCTTGAACTTATGTAGTTGAACTCATTAGGAATCCAGTAAGTTTTAACAGGTCCACTTGCATAAGTTTAATGAATCTAGATAACTGATGAGACGTTTGTGAGGTGATGGGAAGACAAGTTTAGATGTTATGTGTAATTGTCTAAACTAAGTGTACATAGTACAACTAAGAAACTTTGGCCAAAGTAATGTGCTTGCTTTGGGTACATTTTCTAATCACCATGATTCCTCAAATCTTGAAGTGTAGGATACAAGATGGAGTTTACTAAATGAACTCTAGGTAGACACTAGAGGATCAATCACAAGTTCTCACTACCACACGGTGCGATAAAACTAAGTGATTATAAGTATGAACATTACATCGAATGTTAAGGGTGATCATGGAGATCAACGATAATTAACCCTTACAATTGCACAAGGTTTATCATTATGTTATATAATGGATTGTGTTATTAATACATGCTACATAAACTAACTTTATCTAGTTAGCTGATTTAGTTATGCAGAGGGAATGTTTAACTTGTTGTTAATTTAATATGACTTTCTACATTAACTAGTTGTAGCTAGCTATCTAAATTACATATGTAGACAATTTTTATATGTTGTTAGTAGAAGAAAACTATTCCTACTAATTTGGGTGTCAAAGTTTTAGTTTTTACATTTGGTATTAGAGTTGTAGGTTTTCAGCTCTTAGACCTTATAGGTCTACTTCGCTAATATAAATTTATTTTACCTCTATTAGGGATAGATGGCCCAAAGAGGAAAAGGGACTATTGCAGGGAAGCCTCGGGAAATGTTGAAGGTCCTCCACCTATTGAGCAGTTACAAGAAATTCTTGAACTCCTCCGAGACACACGGGACCATATGGATGTTTTAGAACAATAGGTTGCCAAGTGAACAAGAGCCTCTTAAAGAGGAGTTGGTAATGGAGGATGAACCTCATGAGGAACATCATGATGAAGAGGAACAATGTGAAAACAAAAAGGCATGGTTGGCAGCAAAATTATCTCATGATATTAAGAGAATAACTCTACCAAATTTTGACGGGACAACCTTGGGAGATGGGGTGAGTCATGGCTGAGTGAGATGGAGAAGTATTTTGAGATAAGATACTTCTCAGAAGAAACTAAGATATTTTGGGGATATTTTTGATTTCTCAAGAAGCATCCTCATGGTGGGATAACAAGAAGGTTGAACTTGGACTGGATACTACTTCCATTCCTTGGGAACAATTCAAGATTTACTTTTGACAACGCTTGGCTGTTGGCGAACTTTATTTTGATAAAAAAATGACTGAGTTCTAAAATTCGACGCAAGGGAAGCTTAATGTAACAGAATTGGGAAAGGTTTACAAGGTTTTTGAAGTACATTCCCCAATATCAGAAATATGAGAAGTTTTGAATCCGTAAGTTCATTATGGGACTCAACCCAATCATAGGTGGTGAAGTGGATGTGCATGGTCCATCTACTATGGAGGAAGTCTTTGAGAAGGATATTAGGCAGGAACAAAATATGAAATCTATTTCTACTAATAGGGAGGAAAACATGAAAAAATAATAACACTCCTTCAAGTGGCTTTGCTAAAAAACCATGGATAGAGAAAGAGGACAATAAGCCCAAATTTTTCTAGAGGAACGCAAAAATAAATTTTCTGCACTAAACATAAATTCGAGGCGGAGTTTAAGGCTGCAAATAACAATAAAAAATTAGAAGATAAAGGGCCCGTAGGTAGATATTTCAATTGTGTGGGCCCACACTATACATGTTGATACCCAAAAAGAAACAAGGAGCTATTTTCAGGAGAAAAGGACTTCTAATAAGAAGATTCTGTAGGCGTAGGCAATCACGAGGCTAAAAATAAAGCCACACCAAAGTGAAAGTACCGGGTAAGTTGTATGGTCATTTTGTAAAAGTTTTAATTGATACAGGAGAAAAATAATGTTTCATTTCTAAAGTTTTAGCAGAAAAATTGTGTAGAAAATCTAGTTTTATGGAAAACTCATGGACAATGCAGTATGGAAACAATGCTAGACATAAGGTAGAACAATGCTTTCCTATGACAACATTAGAATTACCTAAATTTACAACTGAAGTGAACCTCTATGTAGCTCCATTAGGGTCTTATGACGTAATAATTGGAGTCAATTGGTTGTCCAAACATCAAGTTGTTGTGGGCATAGAAAAATATGTAAAATGCCTAGATGATGAGCTGAAACCAGCCATCATTCAAGGAATAAAAAGGATTTTTTTCGTAAGGTAGATTTCATCCATGCAACTGAAAAAGAAAAAAGAAAAGGTTGTACCCTCTTTTCTGTAAAAATAGATGATTTAGAGGAAACTACTAAATATCCTTTGGTTGATTCGCCACTTTTGCAGTGCTTTAGTGATGTATTTCCAGAGGAGTTACCTGGATTACCACCAAAAAGGGAATTTGACTTCACAATCAACATCAAACCGGTAGTGCGAACCTATGTCAAAAGCACCTTATCACATGACAAAACAACAAAGCTAATTGAGTTAAAATATCAAATGCATGAGCTCATCTCTAAGGGCTTAATAAGACCCAGTGTGTCACCATGGGAGTGCGATTGTGATTTTGTGAAGAAGAAGGATATAACCCTTTGATTGTACATAGACTACGGGATGTTGAACAAGGAAACAATTAAAAATAGATATCTATTGAAGGAACATTTGACAACTGCTCTAGTGCTAACCATTCCTGATCCAAACGGAAATTTTATGTTATTCTTATAATCATGCATCCGGGGATGGATTAGGAGAGGTTACATTCTAGGATGAACATGTTGTGGCATATGAGGGAAGAAAACTGAAAGTTCATGAGTATAATTATGCCCCTCATGATTTGGAATTGGCTGCAATAGTTCATTCTTTACAAGTTTGGAGGCACTATTTGATGGGAAAACCATTTGAATTAAAAATCTGATCACTTGGGGCTGAAGTATATATCTTCATGTAGCCCAATTTAAATGCACGAAAGTGAAGGTGGTTGGAGTTTTGTCGCAATATGACTTTGATATCAGTTATATCAAAGGAAAATAAAATAGGGTAGTGGATGCCTTGAGCTGTAGGAAGTACTTAGCAATCTGTTATAACTTTGTGAACAAAATTCAAGGAAGAAGTCATGAAGGAGTCACCTACAGATCCATACTATTTGCAAGTACAGAAACTCTAGAAGATGATCCTAAGGATAAGAGGTATGCTAGTTTTAGTTTTGACAACGATAAAATTATGTGTTTTGAAAACATAATTTATGTTCTGGAAGGGAATGAACTTAGAATGAAAGTGTTATGAGAGTTCCATGATGCACCATATTCTGGTCATCTAGGAATAATGAAAATGATAGAAGACATAAAACAATAATATTTCTAGAAAGGAATGAAAAAGAGCATCACAACTTATGTTTCTATTTGTTTAGAATGTCAAAGGGTAAAAGCAGAGCACGTGCACCCTACTTTGGACTATTATACCCGCATAACATTCCACACCACAAATGGCAAGTCATTAGCATGGAATTTGTCCAAGGACTTCCCTTGACTAAAAACCAACATGATATGATCTTGGTAGTAGTGGACAAGTTGACAAAGGTAGCTCACTTTATACCTGGGAACCTTACTGATGATTCCCAATTCTTGCTAAAAGGTTTTTGCATGAGATATTTTGATTGCACAGTGTTCTAGAAACAATCATAGCAGACAAAGATCTAAGGATGACATCTCATTTTTGGCAAACATTAAATACTTGGTTTGGGCACTAAACTAAATTTTAGTTCAACTTATCATCCGAAAATAGATGGTCAAACTAAGAGCATGTAAACCAAGTGTTGGAAGATATGCTTTGCATGTACTGCATGGATCAATAATACATGTGGGAAGAATACCTACCACTAGTTGAGTTTGCATACAATAACTCATATCAATCTTCGTTGAAAATGGCACCATTTGAAGCATTATATGGAAGAAAATGTTGAACACTTGTAAGTTGGGAAAACATAGAGGATAGAGAAGTGGTTGGGATGGAAATGCTAACTGAAATGGAAAAGAAAGTTAAGAAATATGGGAGCACTTGAAAGAGGTTGTAGATTGACAAAAGAGTTATGTAGATCTGCATAGGAAGGAAAGAATATTTGAAAAGGGGACAAGGTTTTTCTTTGAGTAAAGCCCAAAAAGAGTTCAATAACATTTGGGAAGGCTGTCAAGCTTTCCCCACACTATGTTGGGCCATTAAAAGTTCTATAAGTTCTTAGTTTGGTTGCATACCGACTAACATTGCCTCCTTCACTGTCAAAGATGCATGATGTTTTCCATGTTTCATTATTAAAGAAGTATGTTTCAGATTTATCGCATGTACTTAATTGGGACTCACTGTAGGTTCTGGAACCTGAAATCATTACCGTGGAGCCATTAGAGTGTTGGAAACACATAAGTTACTGCTGAGAAATAGAGAAATTTCTCAATGCAAGGTCCAATGGGACTAATATTCTGAGGACAATGCAACTTGGGAGAATCTAGATGAATTTAAAACTGTTTTTCCACATTTATTCATTTAGAAACTTGTGATGAAATTATATTATTTACAAAATATTGGCTATTACTTTTTGATAGTTGGAAAATTTGGTTTATTAGCGGTGAAATGAGGCTAGTAAAAATTTGATACTTTACATATTAATAAGGCTATTTTAGCCATGTTGTTACTTTTAAAAAGTTTTGATTATGGAATTTGGGATACTAAATGAAGGATTTATTTGGTAAAAATTTCAAAACACTATTATTTTTGTTTATGTGAAAACAATAATTAATTCATTAGGATGATGAATCATTTTAGCGGGAGGAATGTAACATCCCACAAATTAATCCTTTTTATTCAACATTTAATTATTCAAATAATTATGAATAATGGGAAAATGAACGTTTATTCGGATAATTAAGTATTATTTTTTGATGATGGTAATTAGTCATCTAAGTACTTAATTAAATATTAAGTACTTAGATAACTAAATACCACCTTTATTATTATTAAATGAAGTAGTTTGTAAGTCTTGTTTAAATTTTTTTCTAGGTGTCAAGTCGATTAGGATGGCACCATCCTTAATCGATATGGTCATTGCGCAATGTTGATGTTGTGTTGGTGCCCATATGGACTAAGGCGATGTCGTTCCTAAGTCAACTTGTGTGTCACGTCGTAACAAGGATGAGAGTATATTATATTACACTATGGTATTTATTTATTGTGATGAAATCATTTTGAAGTTGGCATTTTATGGTAAAAATAATAAGGCTTAAATATCTGGTAAATGGATATGGTAACATTAAAGTTATGATATTATTTTTAAATGATAAATGGATGGGGACCATATGGCCATGCCCATCGAATGGTTTAGCTTATGCGTTAATTGTAATCAAATTAAATTCAAAATGGTAAATAATACCATAGGGTGTGTGGATAAACATTAGTTTGGATTGATTGTTATTTGAATCAAATTAAAATTGGTGTTGAACACCATATTGGCATGGATAAAGGTTTAATAATTAATGTCTCCACTTTTATGGGAAACTCACGTAGAGGGGAAGATTGAAATTATTGAATGAATATTCAATTTTGAATAAAGGAATCCCCTTCCATGATGGCTTGGACTTCATTCACCGTCCACTTGGTAGACGGTAGGTAGAAGAAGTAAATCCATGCATATTCTTTGGGAAGTGTGGAGGAAAGTGGGAAAAGATAGAGCTTGGTTTTGCATTTCATTCGACTTGCAGTTAGAGCTCCAGTCATGGAGACATTTTGCCAAAATTTTGTTGCATGTGTTGGAATCAATTTTTATGAATAACCCTCTATTTATTATGAGGAATCAATGTGGAGGGTTGGTTGTTTTGGAGAGTTGAAACTTTTACACTCGGGAAAATTGATAAGGGTTTTGAGGCATAAATGGAAGCTAAATCGAGGCACCCAAATCGTTTCAGGAAAGGGGATTACTCTTCTTGCTTCTCTGGTTTTTTGATTGATAAATAGATTGTTATCTTTTGTGTGGTTTTGCATTATGAAGGGTATTTGGAAAATATTTTGTGAACTAATTGTGAATCTTTGTGGGTTTCAAATTTGGGTTCTTCAATGAAAATGTATGGCTGATTTTCTTTGAGTAATCTATTGTGAGTGTTTTTCTTGGATATGGGTTTGAATAAAGTGTTGTTTAAAATTATATATGAGATCTTGTTGGTGTTGAACTTGTGTTATTCCACTAAAATCGATTGGCTATTCTTTTTCTCCCTTTCTTGTTGTGTTGTTTTGGTTGTAAAAAGAGGTATTCTTGCTTTTGCCTTGCCACTTCCTTCGAATAAATCGAATGATTCAATGATTTTTATGAGTATTTGTGAAAATGTACGGCTGTAGGGTTTGTGTAATTTAATTGGTGAAGTTTTGTGGGTTTTCAAACTTGTATACTTGCTAGGAATTTGTATGGCTATTGGGTTTGGAATATATCCTGAAAAATTCTTGTGGGTTTTCGTATTTGAGTTCATTTTAGTAAAAACGTATGGTTGTACCTAGTGTTTAAACTGTATAGAATGCTTTTCCGTAATGGGGTTTGAATAAAAAGTTGAATAAATACGTTTGGAGGAATTTCAAACTTGTTTTCTTTAAGTAAAAATGTATGGAAGTGTTTTCTTATCTCGTGACCTTAATCAATGATCGATTGATGATGTGGGTTTGTTAGATAATAGAGTAAATATTTGAGGGGTATTTTTGTAATCTTATTTCCTTAGGTAAATGAAATTTAACCCTTAGGGGTATATATGGATTTTGTTATGTACTTCCTTATCTTTAACAGGGTTCCTAAGATAAATTTTCATTAAGGATTCCTAGCTGATTATGACTTTATTTGACTGTTTAATCTAATGGATATTATCCCTTGACATTCAAATTTTATGGTAGGAGTTCAGTTCTTGATCAAAATAAATTTAGTGGAATTTATTACTTTATTTTGTGATATGAAATATTAAAGTATATTATCTTCTTGCATGAAAAGAAGAAGTGAATCCATAGTTCTTGTCTGTGTTATAGTTGTACTAACCTCTTGCAGGGACATTTGGATAATGATAATAAAATAAATTAAAAGTTGATGGTTCAGTTGGGTAAGTTTATTTCTTGTTAGTTTTATTTATCCCGAGATCCTTATGACTCAGAGGGTTGGATCATTTGATCCATACCTTTTCATTTAATGCATTTATTTCATTATTTGATTTAAATTAGTTAAATCTACTTTCTGGAAAAATTTAAAAGTGGAAAATACAAGGGGAAACTCAAAATTTTTTTTGTCAGAATTCTATACTTAGTCAATTTTATGGATTAAAATTATATGGATGAATTTTATGGCATTAGAATTAATCTGCAATAATGTTGGATGCAAAATAGATGAAATTTTCCTTGAATGTTAGATAGCTTAAATTCATGGATTGGTTTGATTCATGTGTGTATGAAGATAGTGGTTCCGACACAAATCGGGATCCCGAATCCTCCGCCAATCACATGGTTTATGTTTAAAGAATCCAGGAGGTTTTATATGCGAAGTGATCCTTTTGGAATGGTTCACATATATACCCCACACTTCTTCCATCGCTAGCTATGGGATTACTGGATGATTCTAGCTCCCTAACTTTTATGGAAGCATTACCATTACAATGTTAGTTTAGCTAAAGTTATGATGACTAATCTACTTTATTTGTCAAAAACATATTTAAGTGAATAGATTAACTTCTTGCCAATTCTTTGAATTGACACCCCCAATCCAATAATAACGCAGTCTTGTCATGATGCTTTTACATTTTATCACCAACTTGTGAAGAAGACGACATTAGGCTTGATGAATTTTATTATGGATCATTGTTTCATCATACTTGTAATTATGGAAATTAGAAACTTATCTTAGACAAGTTGTCCATAGTACTAGTACATTTATGGAAAAGACTTAAAATATATAAATAAGTTGGCTGATTTCTATATTTCTAAATACATTTTTGTGTTATGGTTATTACATTTGGTTAGAGTCCAATTAACACAAAAAAGATAATCTTCTATTAACTTGTTGCTACTAAAATTTTACAATCTATGGATGGCTATTATATAGCCATAGATATAAAAAACTAACTTCCTGATTAATAGGAATTACTAACAACAAATGACCCGTAAATAAATGTTACGGGTATAACAAATAATAATAAACATTATTGTTATAAAACAATAATGTAACAACTCAACAACTGACCTACCGTATCAACCATACATGAACAAAAATAGTGAATAATATTTACCCTACGGTAAATATCTAAACAATAATGGAGAACTAAAACAATATTTTCCTAACATTCCCCCCCTTAGTGCGAACATGGTAGAAAAACAATCTAACTTCTTCTGGAGCTTGCCTCCCATGCGTGCTTATGATCTTGGCTTACCAATGGTTTTGTAAAGGCTGACCAACAACCTCAAAGTATATAACCCCTGTTCATACGAAGTGAACCCCTATTCAACAAAAATGGACCCCTATCCACCAAAAAGGAACCCCTATTCTAGGTATGAGCCCCTGCTCATCCTCTTCAAGAAACATGATGTTATTTTTCCTCTGTGCTTTCATCTTTCCACAATATCTTCACATCAGGGAATTAACATAAGAATTTTCTCACTTTATTACAATAGGAACATACAATAAATTGAATAATAACAGTACATTGTAACAAATAAAACACACTGAAACAAAATGCCACAACCTCATTTTGTGGCCCCGTCACTTTTGGTTGGCGAGAGGACGTTGCTTGTCCTCCATCCTCCTGTGCCTCCATCCTCTAGTGTATGTGATGCAAACTCAACAGGATGCGAACATGAAGTACATTTGTTTCCACATTGAGATTATTATTTTCTTCCCTCCCACAATGTGAAACACTTTATTTTTCCTGGACGTCGGAACGCCAAAATGTGTTTGTAAGGCAATTTTTTTAATTTTTAAGACTTTTACAATTATACGACTTTTGACGACAATTTACAAATTTAAAAACAACACTTTTGACTCGACTCGACTAAAAAGTAATAAAATAGGATTAATTTTGATATGAAAATGACTTTTTAATGACCATTTACTAGACGAACATAATAAGATACCTCGACCAACATTTCTAAGCACTCTATGATAATTAAGCACTACATTCGACACAATCTTAACCCTTGTTTTGTCTATAGTGAACCCTCACGTACTTATTACTAATACCACAAATTGGATTTAAATATAAAATTGAATTATAAACTCTAAACACATTTTATTTATTTATTTATTTTCAAATAGTAGACACCAACAATCGGTGACAACGTGGAATAAAATCAAAGACACTACAACCATGTTAGGTATTATGTCTAGATACAATTTATAACTAGCAATCGCATGTTTACAATGCAATGTGAACGCCGAACGATATATGTTATTTGATTTAGAAGGTTAGTCATTACTTTTATAGTTGATGTTGATAAGGGGTGTCAATTAGAGGACCGTTTCTTAGTGCAAAGCAAGGCCATCTGGAAGATTTTATAGTTGATGTTGATAATGGGTATAAGATTTTGATGAATAAAAGCATGAAAAATGGCTAAATATAGTTTGTACTTGGAGATAAAAACAATCAAAGGAGGTGGTGAGAGAGGAGAAAAAGATGACAGGAAAGGTACTTGAATTTGAAAGTGAAACGAAATTGAAGGGATTTGGAGGCGGTGGATGGATTGTTGTTGCTTATGTCTTTGACTGGACAGTGGACACCTACCAAACAATGGCTCTTGTTAGAATTTGTATGGGAGTAAAGAAATGCATGAGTGTAATTACAGGTCAACCTCTTTGATAGAGTTGCAATGTGTGTTTATAATTAGTTTTCTAAAAACAAGCACAAACATAAATTGAAGTTCTACCCTCTATCTCTATCCACTTTTCGTAACATTATCTTCTTAAAGCAGGAAAATCCTAAACTTAACAGATTATCTACTTCATGTTTTTGTACCACTGGCATTAATAGAACTCAAACTAGACAAATCAAGGAGTGTGGTCAATTCCACTAGATTTCCAAGGGATATTGTTGTTTTTCTTAATCACTTTGAGAAGACAATACAAGCAATTAGGTGATTTTCGAGCATGATAGATAAATCAAAACATTAACAACACATTGAAGACACTTAAACTATTCCTCCCTCTGCAAGCGAGGTGTAGTTAGTGTCAAGCCCATTGTAGGGAGGGGAATTGTGTTTCTAGTCTGCATCATATTAAACTGGAGAGGGCGAAGAAGTATATTATACCAACAAGATGTTCTTAGGTATGACAGGAAACTTAAAAAGCCTTGTTGCTGATCAGTCTAACGTCCAACTTGGGACGATTCAAAATGGCCTCATTGGGTAATGAGCCCCTCAGCACATAACGAATCATGTCATTAACTAATGCACATGCCCCCACATGTCACTTCGGAAAAAGGATTGGAGCCAACTATAAATATAGATGAAACAATCAAAAGAAAATAACATGAAAGAACTCTACAATAATCTCTTAAAAAATAACATGAAAGAACTCTACAATAATCTCTGCTACTCAATCACAGGTCACAATATCAGTTTTCATTCCTTAAGCGAGCTTTTGATATGTCTCAGCCTATATAACATTTGATGTCTTACCTTGGTGAGCTCTTGATCTGTCTTACCTCGATTGCTTTAGCCGATCCCATTTCTATGTGCTATTGATGAGTCCCCTTTTTGTAACTCGAATCTTCTGCCCAAATCCAATATACATCCTCCTGCAATACCCAAAATAAAAAACCCTAATTACCAAAAGCCCTAAATACCAAAAGCCCGAAATCTTTGCTTGTAACTCAATTGAGCACAAAATTTAGGCTAAAACCTCGTTAACATTAACCACACCATTGGTTTGATCATCTACGAAAAACATCAAGCACGTACACTTTGGCATTCCTTTTAAGTTTCTTTGGATTTTGTAGTTGGAGCTTCTTCATCATAAGATTTGGCCTGCTATGATTCCTTTAATCTCGGTGTAGCTCTGCAAGAAACCAACTGATCACGTATAGAGTTTGAATTTCCATTAATCTCCTTTAAAGCTCCTCTTTTGTCTTTCTTAACTGGCTCATATTCATCCATAACCTGCAGATGAGGAAACAATAAGCTTTCCTTTCTATTAAAAACCCATCAAGCATTCATTTTTAATGCATAAATGATGAAGAATTCTGTAAAAATCAAAGGATTCTCCCTTCTTGACCAATTTGTTTCCATTTAAAATTTGCAAATGAGAAAGTATTAGGCCCATTTTCCCCATAAAAAATATTTTCCCCTTTGTTCTTTCTTAACAAGCTCATTTTCGTTTAAAATATGAAAATGAAGAAAAATGAAGCTTTCCTTTCCATATCCCCTAATATGAAATTTACAAGTTACGATTTTTTCTCAAAAACTTCAAACCTGCTACAAAATCTTCTAAATGTGAGGATTCCTCGATAGTCCCAGTTTCATGCAAAATATGTAACAAAAAACAAAAAGCTTCCCTTTCTCCATTTTGTCCCTAACAATGATCAAACTTTAACTGCCTTTCTAAAACATGAAAGAATCTTTTCAAGTAAAAGATATTTTTTTCTTAATTGGCTCATTTTCATTCAGAAGCTGCAAATTAAGTAATAATAGACTTTCACCTATATTACCTCCCCTGTCCTTGAAAAATATCAAGCTTGCATTTTCCTTGCAAAAGCATAAATATTTCTCATTCTTACCTAAGCTTATTTTCATTCAATGACTGCAAATAAAGAAATTAAAATCTTTCTTTTAAAAAAACACCTGGACATCATTAAAAACATGGAGACATTTTCAGAAGATCAAAAAAATTCCAGTTTATTTTCACTGGAAGACTATGATTGAAGAAAATAATAAACCTTCTTTCTCCATACCCTACAAAAAAAAACACTTTCATTTTGCCTTCCCAAAAAAATAGAAGCACAATGTCTAGTTTCAAAATCTTACCTCAAAATCTGCAGATGCGAAAATAGTAGGGGCATTCATTTACACTTTCTCGTCTTTCATTCAAAAACATATGATGCATTTCATTCAAAAGTTGCAATCAACAAAACAATAAATTTCCTTCCCGATTTCCAGCCCTTGCATATATTACAAAAGTTTTAGGGTTTATCTATATTTGTATTATAAAAAAATGAAGCATTCTAAATCTAAAGAAACAACAGGATGATGATTCTAGGGATCATTTGCACCTGTGTAGCAGTAAAAGAAGATATGATTTTGTCGGCTTCTCCATCATTTTTTGCCAGCTCTTCAGGATTTCACCTGAAAGGCCTCTGCTCAACTTTACTTGAGGAGCTTCAGGTGAGTGACTGAAGAAGTCGTAAACCACCGTTGACCCTAGGCACCGAGGATCGAGACTGTGACGTCATGGCCGACACACTGGAATTTCTGACCTCCCCTGAATTAGAACCTCATTTCGCAGGATGCTTCGATATCCCTCCGCTCACCAGCCGGGCGACCCGTTTGATGTTGCCATCAAAGGAAACAATTCAGGTAAAACAATTGCCGTATTCAACGTCTTTCCACCCGTAAAAATTAAACGTTTTAAAAAAACATTTGAAAGGGATCAAGGGGGAAGAAATGTGTGGATGGATGAGGGGGGAGGACAGGCGATTGAAAATCAAGAACACAATCTATGAAGAAAATAAATTGGAATGTAATGAGAATAGAGTATGAGTAAAATAAATTGATAAAAAAAAAGCACAAGATGTATTTGATCAACAAATTGATTCACATAAAAGCTCACTGGCCATCTTGAAGATTCAGGGATGAAAAGGAACCCAAGTGCCAAATGCATACACGGGATTACTCATGCACATCCAAGCAACAACAGAGATGATAAACTTTCAAATTCCTCTAAAGACTGAAAAATGAGAATACACTGAAGTCACTTTCATCCCAAAGCCACATACCACAAGTTGTCAAAGGCATCCAGGTGAGGAATAGGCCTAACAGAATGTCAGCATAATATCCATCATGAAAGAGAACTTCAACATAAATGGAAAATTGGCTAGTAAGTACCGAGATTAGAAATTTAGTTGTCATTATGCTCATAAAGCCCATGACCTGAAAACTGAGGGTTCAAACCCTAGCCCCACCTATATATAAGATGTAACACACATAATTGGCTTGAAGAATAATGAGTGTTGTCCCTCAAAATTTGCACGTTATTCTTGATAGAGTTGACAAAAAAATCATCTTGGTTGATAATGCTCATGATTCGCTACATATGGCTAATTCCTCTTTAGTCTTGTAAGTGCCACAAGTACTGGCACTTGCTTAAGAACTGCACCAATAATGTAAAGTATCCAGAGACCTCCAAAGTGATAAAACCAATCTCTCAAAGCAATGCTCAAGACATTGAATTTCTTTTAACCAAATAAGCTTAAAACAATTATCCCACAAAGTAACTCTCCTCTTGTTGTGACACGTCCATATACAAAAAATAAGTTTGTTTCAATGTGTTAAAGAAAAACAAGTACAATCCTCTCCATGGAAAAAATGAGGTGACTCTACCCCCTGCATTTTGCAAACACAACTCTCTCTTTAATACACTAACACTTTTTCTTTAACATCTTCTCACAAGAATAGGGAGAGGGCTAACACAAGGTAAACAAATAGCTGACAATATTGGTGTGGAGATAGTTTGTCTCGAAAGTAAAGCAATACTTTCTTCTTTCTGACAAGTAATTTTTAAGACTTAAGGAATTTGAGCATATTCATCCTAATAATTTCTTGCCCAACAAAGGTGGGCAAAAAAATTGTGGTAGTCCCCATACAATAAGAAAATTTTCAAGGAACAGAAGAATTGTCCCATGGGATGTGTAGATAAAGGCCACATGCAATTGCCAACTTTTGTTTTTAGTTTGCAAAGAACTCAATCCTTCCACTTCTTGACAGAATTCATTACAAAACTTGTGTCAAACATACATTTTTTGGGCCTAACCAATTGCTCCTATGTTTCCTATGTTTCCTGTGACTGTGAGTTGACTCCTGCAACAAAAGAATAAACATTTTTGTCTACCTCAATCCAACTACATCCAGGTAATTTTTTTACTTGTCTACCATTCATCATTTTTTGAACCTTCTAAATGCCATCCCACCTGCATGTTGTTGCATAGATGTTTGCCAACTGCAAAAAAGGTGAGGTATTATCGGGTCCAACTCAAAAAGGTGTTCTGCCACATGCTCTCCAAGTTCTACAGGCACCAAGCAAGCATCTCCATACATTATTGATATCAAGATTTACCGTCATTTCGTTGATAAAATATTTTTCCTCTCCCGATCGCCTAACATGACCAAGAATATCAACCATGCAACCATAGTGCTCTATTGTAGGTATGATATGGTAACATGCACTCATACTATTAAAATATCGCTACCTTTCATTCACTAAGCCAGCATGGCAACATGCAAATAAGACTCCAACTAAGGTAATATGATTTGGTTTTGTACCGGAGCATTACATTTGTTCGAAGAGCTTGAGGGCCTCCTGAGCAGAGCCATGCATGACATATGCTTCAATCATTGGAGTTCAGGAGACCACGTCTCTTTGATACATTTTTTCAAACACAATGAATGCATTTTCTATGCTACCACATTTTGTGTACATGTGTACAAGGGTAATTGTGTCTAGTATACCGCTAGTTACCGCTAGTTTAGTATACCGCTAGTTTAATGTACCTTCATCTTTGCTAGTTTAAGTGTGTTTAGTATACCCCTTTTTTGATGTGGTTCAAAGAAGAAGAAGCAACGCTTGCACGTGTGAAGGTTGGACCGATTTCGAGTCTTTGTGAGCGTTCGAATCCACTCAATCACCACCCGCAGACGTGCTTCTAAATTGCAATGTTATGCATCCACAGCTTGGAATCACCGCATTATTTTTGAAGCTACACATAAACATAACTGTCATTTTATTTGCAGAAAATGAGGTACCTTGCCAAGCCACGCCATGCCACGAAGATTCTCATGCCAAATCAAAAGCGCATCATGGCTCCAAGATTTTCATGGAGATGGAATTTTCTTGGGTTTAAGTTAAAGACCCACTTTGTCTTTACGTGTTTATAGATAAAAAAATTTTCCAAACGCCCTTGCCAAATAAGTGATGGATTGAGTACATTCTTCCGATTTTTTGTTTCAGATTGGCTGGTCTAAAAGTCCTTAAGTAAGTATTGCCGGAGGAGAAGCATTTTAGAAATATTTTTAATGGCGAAATGTCTTTGGACAAACATGAAACACATCACTTTCCTCATACTTTTCTTCATTTGGTCGGCCTTGTGTTATGATTAGTCACTAAGTGGACACATTGCGTGATGAAGACTAATCACCTGGAGTGTCAGAGCCCATTTTCCTGCCGCCAATACCAACTTCGTGGATTTTTATATGGAAGTGGTTTTCATTTACTTGCGCATTAGCTTCATTTGTGCTTATGATCGCACCCGAGTTCTGTTTTGTGTAGAGATTCGACGAAAATGGAGGATGGATTCGTGGGCAATCACGGTCCAAAAAAACCCAAAAAAACCCCCAAAAAAAGCGTTAAAATAGCCGGAAAGTGAAAACGTCCAAACGGTCGTCAAACCGTCAATTTTAAGACTGTCGCAATGTGAACGCCGAGCGGTATATGATATTTGATTTCGGAAGGATAATTAATACTTTCTTATCTTGAAGTCATGTAGACTATCTACGCTTTTATCTCATGGTACTTGTCTACACAATTTTTATCTCATGGATATTAGTCTTGTATTTGAAGATTCTTTCTTTCTTGGATATGCAATTATTATGTATACTATCTACACTTTTCATCTCATGGATAGTAGTCCAGCGATTGAAGATTTTTCTTTCTTGGTTATGTAATTATTATTTGGTTTGAGCAGTAGCGAAAGGGGATCTCTTCTAAATGAAAGCATGCAACTTTTTGGGGTAGTGATTACAATTTTACATATATGGCATTGTAGTTTTAAACATTTGGATGTACTGACTTTAGAAGTCTAAGTGAAGATTTCTTTCTTCTATAGCAAATACAATTAGATTGAAAATTTCCCCAAAGTGAATTTAATATAGAAAGTGTCAAGAATGTACAATAGTTATGGTATTTTTCATAAAAAATGATTTTCTATAGAAGGCCAATTAGTTGAAGGCCCCTGCTTTTTTGTAGTATATATGCTTGTTGATTATGAGGCCCCTCTCTCAGTATACAGTATTGCATAGCCGAGAAAGCTAACAAAAACTTTGCACCTTCATTGAATTGTTGAATCATGCTAAGTAAATGCATCCATCATTTTTGTAGTTGTTGATAAGGGGTGTGATTGACAATTTTGATTTTCTATTAAAGCCAAAACAAATGTTGCAAAGTACATCAGAAGGGATTTTCAATAATAGTTAATTGTGTAATAATTGAATACAAATGCAAGTAAGAGATGTAAGTTTGCTATCACTCACTCTCGAGAATGTAGTGAATGTGAAGTGTTTGTTCCAATGCACCAACCTGCCTTCTTCCAATGCCATCAAACTGGCAGATGCTCGAATCACACTACCGAAAGTAAATTCATTCCCTCTCACGCCCACCCGCTACATTTGACAAAACATTCTCACGGCCTCCTCTCCATTTTCCTCTGCCCACTAGCTTTTTGAAAGCAAAATCCCCAATACGCCTACTTCATTTAATCTGAGGATACTTGATAATTAAATTGTTGAGTGAAGATGCCATGTTTCAGAATTGTGTACACAAAGGGCCATAGCTATACTTGTTAATCAAGAGGAAAATGAAACAATGACAACTTGCAAAAAATACTGTTATAAAGTTGTGGATTTTTTCAAACTCATATTTCAAGACTGTACATATTTTAAGGGTAGACAATAGCCCTATTTTTCTACTTTGTAACCTAGAACATGTATTTGTTCAGGTGCGGACAACCATTTTGTAAGATTGATTCCTGCATCCTATATCATTAAAGCCTAAGAAGAGCCGAGCATATATTTGTTGAATAGTCTAATTACCATGTATGCCAAGTGCAGTAATATAGAATATGTGCGCCATATGTTTGACAAAATGTTCTTGGGTAAATGTCTAGTAGTGACTCAGGTGCTGATGTTGCCAGTAGTGTAGTTGAATACTCTTCTTGGGTAAATGTCCATAATTGGAGATTGTGATTGCTTTCTGCTAGATAGAGAAGAGTATCATGTCATACCTACTTCAACTTCTATAATTGATTCAGATTTTTCTTGCACTACAAAGTATGTTTGACATTTGACACTTGGTTAGGAATAGTAGATGCTAAGGCTTGAACTAATTTTAGTTGACTTAAATTCTCTTCTGCACCAACCAACACAATTCCATTTGGCTTCAACTTGCATTATCAACATAAATCTCAATATATTGGCTATTATTAATCAACACCACCATCCAGTTCTTTAAAATTTTCTGACATAATTATCTACCAGCTACCTAACCCACAAATAAACATTACCTTGCCTTAAAAATTATGAGATAGGTGGCCAAACTACCCTGTGAATTCACCTCAGAATTTTTTTTTGCACACAAAAAATCTTTGAGTTTGAGTGACCATTGAGGCTCGCAAGCCACTGTCGTTGTGGGAAATCAACAAAACAAAAGAAAAATCAACTCGTGACAAAATGATAATGGCAAATCAACCTGCATGAAGCATCAATATTAGAGATACTAAAAACAATTGAAAGAGAAATTGCCAAATATTTAGCGAGGACCACACCTATGTTAAGCACTTTTAAATTTACTTCACTTCCAGCTAAGGTCAGATAATCCATAACAAGCACTTGAATTTCATACGAGTTCCATTAAAATGGACTTATGAGAACAAGAAATAGAAGGAATATAAGTAATGCAACACTAACACAATTACACAAAAGTAAGTAACTATCCAAAACGGTATCAAATGTATTCATGTTTAGAGCAAAAAAATTGGCCACAAAACGATACCACTCGTGATATAAAATATGCACATGCACGAAAGTCTTCATTTATTCATGTTAAGTTCAAATAAAATAGTTCACAAAATGCTACCACTCATGATATGAGATTTGTAAATGTATATGTACAAATTTGTAACAAGTTTGAAATGAAGAGATGATACCTTTAAATGAAGTGGTTCGTCTATATTTCTACACTTACATTCACTCTCGAGAATGTAGTGAATGTGAAGTGTTGACATCAAGCAATTGTTTGGGTCCACCCGAGATTTGTGGATGTCCTTGCTCAAGAATCAACGTCATATGACCTTTTCTGTTGGTCAGAACTCCTTTTATACAAGCCTTTCAGAAATATTGCGTTTGAATTTGGATCAACCCCACATGACATCAACGACACTTGGGACATGTACAAGCACAATTACAGACCGTGCCATGTTCTACGCACTACCGCAGACACAAGACTTGCTACAGATGTTAGTTCTGACTCTGAGCCCGAATGCAGTATTCAACAAGAACCATTGCAAGAATGACATGTCTTCATAAGCTACAATGATAGCATTCCATGAGAAGTTGTCTTGTTGTTTTAAATCGTCAAACACTTTGCGAGCATCCATCAAACTCCTGCACTTGAAATGCATGTTGATAAAGTTATTTTGAAAAGTCGTTTCCGCGGCAAATGTAATTCCCCTTACCTTTTTTGAAAATTTTGCCAATTGGTGAATTAAATTTGAGAAAAATGTCCTATATAGCTTTCCCTTTGTGAGCCTATTTTGTGAATCCTCCAGGATAGGACTTTCTGGTGCTGGTTGGAAAATTTGCCTGCTTGTCATTGCTTTGAAGTTTTTTTATTGAATTTCCCCAACTACATTAGTTGATATGGATGGGAATAGACTTAGTAGTTATTATTTTTGGTTGTGAAGGTGTGTGTACACTATACAGGAGGCACAGGTTCGAATCCATATGGGAGTAGGGTTTTACATCTCGTTGAACAATATATAAGGTAAATGGAAAAAAGCACCTCTTGCAGGCTTCCACAAGGGGGTCTCGAACACCAAATTGGTGGATCTTGTCGGGCATGACCTAAAAACCACCTTTACCGTTACTCTATCTCAAGATTTTTAGTGTATAGAAGGTCTTGTAACTTGATCAAATTCCATAATGCGGTTGGACTTGCATAATATAGGCACATCACTCTCGAAATGGTATGGACTTATTGATGAGGCAATCATGATTTACCAAGTCTAGTAATAGGTTCGATGGTTGAAGTTCCCGTAGTTGTTTAGCACAAATTTATATGTTAGGAGCCGTGACTTGATCTCGAATCGGGTTTTCAAGATCATTCTCTGTAATTTGAGCGGACAATGAACTTAAAGAAGAGAGTTAATGGCTACTTTTGTTTCAAAATGTTCTCGAATAATTATTCAAACAAACCTATTTATCTATGCCTTTCTATGAGCGTGAGTCCAAATTTTTACATTCTTCTTTGACAAGGAAAGAGTCGTCAAAAGATCCCTCTTGAGAAGGAAACATTTATAATTGATACGAAAGAACATTGTATCAGGAAAAGTGTGATTTTTCACATAAATTAGGCTCATGTTACCAATAGTAACACATGATATGGACTTTGGAGTTCAAAATGAAAAAATATTTTCCTCGTTTTTTAGATTTTAAACTTTTGTTTATCATTGGTTTATCTTTGTAAGACATGATGGAAGCTATGAAATCTTAAAAGAAGTGTGCCATAACTTGTTGATTTTGTGGAATTTGTTTGTGAGGGTAAATGATCGTAGAATCCTAAATGTAGTAACTATTGCGATCGATATATTTTGCACTTTTAGGTGCCGCTCTCATGACTTGTAAATATGGGAGCAGGGCCATTAATCCTACAAAATATTAATAAGTCTTCATTTGGAGCTTGGTTATCGGTTGACTTGCAATTGAGTCTCGATCTGGTTTTGTTGCATTGTCATAGATCTGGTTTGACGTTATAAAACTCGGGTGTGACCAAGTGTTATATATTGCAAATCGGAGTTGGTCTCATCAGTCTTGAGAGAAGAGAAGGATAAGCTTCCATGAGCTCACCATGTTACCCACAGTATATTCCCTAGCTTGAGTTGAGTTGAAGAGAGAGAATGGGCGAGCGTTGCAGGTAGGTGCAGCATCGTCATTCCAAATCCAGGGAAGGTATATGTTCTGTGTGTCTTAAATAACACCTCCTCAACCTCTCTCAACCCGGTAACAATGTGTACGTCCAGCCCGCCAACGTGGACGTACCCTCGGCTTTTAAGAGAAGCCAGTCGGTTTGCAGGGGGAAGAGCTTGAGCTTGTCGGCCCTCTTCAACAGCAATCCACCCACACAAAATGGAATGGCAGAGTACGGGAATGATCACAAAGAAGCTAAAACTATTAAAAATAGTGGGAAAACACAAAAGCGTCCGACGGCCATCAAACCGTCAATTTTAAGACAGTCGCAGAAATGTCTGGAGGTCCTTTACCATAGGGGAACGCCGGCGTAATTATGGCAGGTCGAAAGGAGTTCGAGTAGCCGTGGAATAATTTAATTAAATTTCTTTCTACATACTTCGTAGAATGAAATGGATAATGTGTCAAGGAGAGGATCACATGTATTTGATAGCTAGAAGTGCATCGAGGTGATGCAACTAATTTGCATGAATTTATAAGGTGGATATTTGTTGGCACTCCCAAAGAAGGTAGTACATACGATGATGAAGACTGTAATTTGTCATATTTGAAATGCCATGCATCCAACAATACTGAGATCATGCTAACACACCATGTCTGATTTGTAGCAAAGACTTTGGATGCGTCGAGAGGTGAACAATCTGGTGTAAGAATTTATATTCCCTCACTTGGACCTCACATCTTATACACTATTTTGTACATAATCCTTGAAAGTGTAATGCCACCAATCCCATTCAATAAGGGAAAACCCCGGAAAATAAATTATAAATTATGATGTCCACAATTGTAGATCGGTTGACTATTCACACTTTTCCAAAGGTTATCTTTGGATTTGCATAAAGAAAGAATAAAATTATAAAAAATTTCCAAAGCTTCCTCCAGGGATGTAAGAACTGATATGAAAATATACTTGACTATGAATACTCGACTACATAATCCTGAGTACTCACCAACGAGACTTCTCACGTGAAATTTAAATATTCTACATTTAAACAACTAATGACTCTCATCATACATGCATAGGAATTTCAATCACTCGATACCAAATATTAAATTTGGTCGAGTCCAATTAACATAGAAAAAGATAATATTCTATTAACTTTTTGTTGCTATAATTTTACAATATGTGGATGGCTATTATATAGCCATAGATATAACAAACCAACTTCCTAATTAATAGGAAGTAATAACAACAAATGACCTGTAAATAAATGTTACAGGTATAACAAATAATAATAAACATTATTGTTATAAAACAATAATGTAACAACTCAACAACCTAACCTACCATATCAACCATATGGTAACAACAAATAGTGAATAATATTTACCTGCGGTAAATATCCAAACAATAATGGAGCACTAAAACAATATTTTCCTAAAAATGGTTATTGATAGCTATATGGTAAATTTGATGAAGTTAAGGTTTCCCTATTTAGCTATCTTATGCTTAATAATAGGTATGGTTCATGACAATATAGATACACATCATAACTATTTGACTCTCCGTTACAGTAAAGAGTTTATTATGGGTAAAGGAAAATAATACTAAGTGAGTTAGAAAGTTGTAATTGGAAGGGAAAAATACATGATGATAGTCTTAACTTTTAAAATATTAAAATCTGATTTGGGTGATATATTGGACCAACCTATAGTGTTGCTCATTATGTAAATATTGAGAGTAACCTAGTCAAAGATTAAAAAGACTAGTTCAATGTTAAGTATCAACTTTAAAAGGAATAAAATATGATTTTAGGGGCATGTTGGTTCAAACAAAGAAAAGGGTGTATATGCAATAAGTAAATAAATGATATTAATCTATTCAAAGATTCAAGAGACTAGTTCAATGTTAGATGATGGAATCTAAAAATAAGTATGATAAACTCATCATGTAAGTTAGTTAATACCTTGCAATATGTAAAGGTTAACTACATGAACTCACCATCCTTCGTAAGGAAAAGAAGGAATCCGAAGTTGAGTTTATCTCTAGCTTAAACCAAGATGTGGGATATAGTCCTAAAAACTTATAATCATGACTTTGATGAATGGTTAGAGAATCAATATAAGCTTAAGTATGATACTTTAAGGTTAACAAGGCCTAGTGGAGTCTTATCTAAGAGATTAACACACTTTTTGATTAAAATGATTAGTTTGTATGGATAGGGAAGAAAAGAGACAAAAACTTTGTGTACTTGTCTATCTATCCAAAGTAATTAAATGCATAAACTTTAATTCACAAAGTAGTTAGATAAAACATGAAGGCTATGACCCTTACCGGAACTACATAATCAATGCACGTTGTAGGCTACATATGAGTAGCCCATCGGTTGTTTAATGTGGTAACATATTAAGTAGTAGATTGGCCTCCATAGGTAACCCATAGTGAGCATTGGGGTTCCTTGAACTTACATAGTTGAACTCGTTAGGAATCTAATAAGTTTTAACAGTTCACCTACATAAGTTTAATGAATCTAGATAACTGTGATGAGATGTTTGTGAGGTGATGGGAAGACAAGTTTAGATGCTATGTGCAATCATCTAAACTAAGTGTACATAGTACAACTAAGAAACTTTTGCCAAAGTAATGAAATTTCTAGGTACATTGTCTAATCACCATGATTCCTCAAATCCCAAAGTGTAGGATACAAGATGGAGTTTACTAAATGAACTCTAGGTAGACACTAGAGGATCAGTCACAAGTTCTCACTACTGCAATGCGGTAAAACCAAGTGAAGCTAAGTATGAACATTCAATCAAATGTTAAGGGTGATCATGGAGATCAAGGATAATTAACCCTTACAACTGCACAAGGTTTATCACTATGTTATATGATGGATTAAGTTATTAAGACATGCTTTGCATAAACTAGCTTTAGCTAGTTACCTGATTTAATTATGCAGAGGAACAACTAACTTGTTGTTTATTTAGTATGGCTTGCTACATTAACTAGATGTAGCTATCTATCTAACTTACATATGCGAGAGGGATGTCTATATATTGTTAGAAGAAAAAAATTCTTACTAATTTGGGTGTCAAATTTTAGGTTGTTATAGGTGCAAGGCGAGCATATGGGCTCCTCTGTAAACATAAAGTCTGTGAAATAATACATATTTTTAAAGGCGTCGAATCCATGCAAGGCCAAAGTTGAGCTTCACTCGGTGAAATTTTAAGTCCACAGAATAAACCAAGTTTCATAAAGCTTCGAGATCCAAGTGGTATGGTAGGTCAAGGGACAATACATGGCAACATTTCTATGAAGCCAAGAATGAATCCCTCTCAAATAAAGGCATGATGCGAAGTCCTAACCCTATAACTAATGAAAGGAAAATATGAAAGCAAGAGATCTCGAAACCTTTGCAAAATCGTAAAAGTGTGTGGATTTTTCTCATTGGTCTATGCTTCACACTGTGAAAAGGATAAAACCGTAAAGGTGTGTGGGGATTTTGATTAGTCTATGCTTCACACTTTAAGAAGATCCTTGCAAATGAAAATAAATGGTGATAAACATGGAAATTTCTCATTAGCTCATGTTTCACTGGGGATCGATTAGGGTTATCAAACATCTTGATATTGTGAGGAGCGTGGATATTTTCATTGGCTCACATTTTACGTTAGGCGGTTAAGTAAGAGAATAGTCTAAGAAGGCAAAGATGTGTGGCATCTTCTTATTAGCTCAAATTTTAAATGAGACTTACTGTGTGAAAATATAAATAAATAGGAAAGCTTAAGGAAGAAGACACATAAGTAAATCTCACTCCATAGCCAACCAAATACCAACATTTAGCAAAGAAGTCATAGATCTGATCTCAAAATGTCTAACTAAAAATCAGATATTTTTAGCTAGCCAAAGTACGTTCTGCTCTAATTTAAATATCTTTGATTATGAACGGTTAGAAGATTCACTTACTATTTTGGGGAAAATTGAATTGTAAGAACATAGTAAATTTATAGACCAAATTTGTATAAATATGGGTAATTTTCCTTATATTTCAAGGGGGTTAGTTTTTCTATTTCGAAAAGGTCGAGATATATAATTGTAAATCTTTGCATGTTTCCTTTGTGAGGTGCATACAAATTTTAGTTTCCCAAACTTCTGTGTCAAGGTGGTTATAATGTACGACCATTGAAAAAAATTGAGATCATTTTCTCTATGTTCCCTTGTTAATAAATTCAAGATCCGAATGAGATATGTCCACTTTTGAGTTCAAATTATGTCTTATGGGTTACTCAGTATGTCAAATTGTTTATTGATGTGCTATATTTTACGCTTACGTCTTGTGTTTATTTCTTCTCTTTTTCGTACACTAGATCAGTTCTCAATGGTTTTGTTTTGGTCATTAGTTAGCTATTGTGATGTGAGTATTTAATCTAGAATATTGGTCTTAATTTTAAAATCCTTATTATAGCCATTTTTTCGAAGTGAGTTTTTAGCTTTTGAGTGTATCTTGGGCGTACAAGAGTAGAAGCACTAAATACTTTATTAGAATACTTGCACAAGATTTTGTGTCAAGTATTTTAGAGATTGTGTTGAAACTTTGCATTTGTTGAGTATCAATGAATGCAAATATTTCTTTGTAGAAATTATCACTACTTAATCCAGTTTTCTGTACTTTCCGTAATGCGGCAGTTGCTCTAAGTGTTAAATGCTTGGTTACAAGGAGTTTGTCATCCTATAATCCCCCTCTTTTAAAACTACATAATTGATCCCACCCCATACTAACTTCCATTCATTTATTTTTCTTATTTGTCTCTCAATATCATCAAGAGTGTCCATCAACTTTAATTATACTATCAAGAGAATGCAAGAGCAACCAAAGTTTACTATCTATAGTAACCTGTGTCTAGTATGGTAAGCATATATAACATATTTTTAGAACTCATGAGAGTGAGTGTTGTGTTCATAGACATGTTTATCTGATTTTAATCCACCATTTAACAGATTGAGGGAACAAAGATCCTATCTCCCTCTTTGCATTCAAGTTACCCCATGGGACCTCTCACACTCGTTCAAGGCATGACCAAAAGTAACAAGACAAGGCCATCCCATATGTATGTACCCCTCAATCATCCCAATGATTGATACCAGAAAGTGTTATACCCCTCCCCAAATATAAAATGACACATACCACCCAATCTAGAACCATCCAAGCATTCCCCCTTCCTAAGAGAATTGTTGTCAAGCCACCAAGGGGTGCATAATTGAGGATCAACATGCTTCTAGCACCATTTCTAAGGAGTTTGTTTATAGGGATTTCAAACTTCAAATGGCATCAAGGCCAAAGCAAGAGGTTCAAATCTACCTCCAACATGTTTCTAGCAGCATTTCTGTGGATTTCAAATTTAGGAAAGGTTTAGAATACATACCTTTATAGAGATTTGCTAAAATTAGGAAAATACAGACCATTCTGAAAGTATTGTCCAAAATTTTCTCATTATAAACAAGATTTCCATAAAACCTATACTTATTTGAGTATACTAGAAGTTGACAACCAAAAACATGGGAAAATTCATAAATATCTACAAATCTCAACCTCCTAGTTTGTGAAGCTATCCTTTCAAGAGCTTTTTGAGTTAATCTATACATCTAAGGTGCAAGGCCTTAGTGGTAGCTCCGTCTTTCAAAGAAAATATGGGATATACCAGTGCAAATATTTTACACCTTGTTGATTAAATCTCCCCTTTGCAAAGTTGGAAGGATGAAGATCCTTTTTCAAATATGATCCCACCAGAATATTACTTCTAAAACTAGAAAATACACAATCAAGAAGGAAGCAGATCTAGAAACCAATGGGTGGTCAAAAGTCAGAAGAAAATATTATTCAAAATTCTAAATTTGATCCGCCTTTGGTGGAAGATTACTCTAACACACCTAATAGCTCTAATTTCAGTAGTCCTAAAACATATTTTCATTCCTTGTTTCAAGAAGGTTCAACATCTGCAAATAACAAAGGTATTCTTCATCTCCCTTATTTGTTGACTCATGAGAATAGAGTATTTTATGAAACTGAGTCCTTGAAGGATTTCCATTTTGTGGATCATACTCCATTACCTTAAATACCTCCATTTCCCCACCATTTCAACCCATATTTTAAAAATCCTCCACCAAATAATATGGTACAACCTCCACCAAGGATCCTTTTGTAGTTACTACTTATAGACCAATAAGGTTCCATGGAATGGTGGGCTATCCTAATGAAGTGTCAAATGAAATTAGAAATAGGTTTCCTAGGTTTCAAGGGAATAATGCCATAACTAGGTATCAACATATTATATATTTTTAGAATGTTATGGATGAATATGGAGTAGAGCATGAGGATGTTTATGTTAAGTTATTCATACATACATTAAAATAAGATGTCAGGGAATGGTATAACTTACTGACCGCAAATTCAATTAACTCTCAGGGAGAAATAAAGAATGCATTTAGATTATAATATGGTGATAAGACAGACCCCAAGTTTCTTTTATTAGAATTTGAAAACATACAAAATAATCCTAATGAGTATGTGTAAGGATTTAATACTAGGTTAAATAAAACTTTGAGTAAATTTCAGGACAATATAAGGCCTAGTGATGATTCTTACTTGATTAAATAATCATATGATTTTGAGAAGAAAGTGACTTATTATCTGAGGGATAAAAATTCTATAGCTTTGAGGAAAAATTTCTATATGTCTATCCAAATTGATAACAATATCAAAGCATCCTCAGGAAGCCTCTAAAGAGGGAAGGTGTTAGGTTTCTTAATCCAAAACTCCTCATGCAAGAAATGTTGTAGACTTTGAGGAGGTGGTTAAAACTTTGGCTGGGAAGTCAAAGAGATTTCTTATAAGCTATCTAGAGTAGAGAAATGATTGGTTTTAAATCCTTAAGCTCAACACCAGGCCTAAGGAAAAATTACATATGGGAACATCCAAAGGAGAGAACCGGGGTGATGATCGAGGAAAAGGACTTATGGGTTCAAGAAGTAAGCAACAAGCTTTCATAGATGATAAAACATTCCCAGATCCATTGAAAACAAGAGTGTCAATAGTAGAAGAAGAACACATCATTGAGTGGTGTGATAAATGTCTGTTACCACATCCCCCTTATGAGAAGCTTGTTGAAGATGATAATATTAATGAGGAAATTGATTTTGATGATGTATGTATGATGGAGTGTCTGAATGATTCACCACAAGGAGCTACTTCCACTAATCTTCTATATGCCAAAACTGTAGAAGAATTTTGGGCCTGCACCAATCAGGTATTCTGTTTTCCTCCTATAGCTAATGTTGATATAGATATGGCTCAATCATTTGAACTTCCTAACCATGATTTTGAATATCTAAGGGCATTAATGATAAAAAAATATGATGGAAGAATTCCCTCTGAAGAGGATAGGAAGTTATTGATGAATGTTTTTTTTTCCCAAGAAAGAGACTATAACCTTTGCAATAGGAAAGTTAAGGGACCCACCCCAACTCCTAAACCAAATATACCTCTCTTAACCAATATCCTTAAAGATTCTCCACGAGAAAAGTATGCCCAACAAAGGTCTTGTTATCTCTTCAAATCCAAGCACTTCTGCTTCTTCTCAAGTAGTAAAGGATAACATCCCATCAGAAAAGACTATCACCCTTACCCCTAATATAGCCCTACCCAAATATGTAGCATGTGACATGGCCCAAATTTTGAGTCAAATAAAAATCATTGTCCCAATTTTGGAATTACTTAGAATTCCCGAACATAGAAAGAGGGCATTTGAGTATTTGGGATTGAAGGAGGATACAATTGTCAAAGAAAGGTAGGTAGGTAATGTGGTGATTCCTCCTACCATAGCTGAAATTTAAAAAAATAGGATCAAGAGAGTATAGAGGAACCCCTAGAAGTATATTTGGGTACTTCCTTGGTTGAATCACAGATGGATGTAGATATTTTCTTTGCTACTTTAATTTTCAATGAATGTCTTATTCACAATTTTATGTTTGGTTCATAAGCTTCATATAATATCATGCCTTTCAAGGTCATGAATGAATTAAACACTAAAATAACAACAAAGTTTGGGAAATATTATGCCAGTGATTAAAGATAAGTACCTATTGTTGGTATGTTAGAGGTTTAGTAGTGCATCTTGCTGCCTATCTTAGAAAATATTTAACTATGAATATGGTTATAGTTGATTTCCCTGCTAAATGGGCTATGTTTATATCAAGAAAATGAGATGCTAGCATGGGAGGGAGTGTCCATATTGACATTTCCTTTTCCTCTATACCATTGGAATGGAAATTAGTCAAGTTGCATAGAGAAGAGAAAATTCTCCATCTTATTAAGGATCCTATGAATGCTTCTTATGAAGTATTGTTTGTTGATACGGATTTGGGTAATTTCATAGGATGTGCAGATTCTGAAGATCATTGTATGGATGTTAATACACACCTTGAAGATGTCAATGTCCCTGGACCCTGACTTTTGATGGAGCATATTCAAATGTTGGAAATTGAGATGGAGTGGTTCTAACTTCTCCAAACCAAGATTCTTTCAAATTTTCTTTCAAATTGAAGTTTGAATGTACCAACAACATTGCTAAATATGAGGCATTTCTCCTTGGTTTAATATTTGCATGGAAGCATGGGATTAAGGATATCATTGTCAAAGGAGATTCAAAATTAGTTGTAAAACAAGTGAGAAAATTATATGCAACTAAGAATGAGAGGATGACACAATATAAGCGCATAAGATGGGATCTCATAGAAATGTTTGATTCTTTTAATATCCTTTACCATGAGAGAACTCAGAATGCAACAACTGACAAGTTGGTTATTTTAGCATCCTAATATGACAATGAATTTGTATCTCCTTATTGAAACTATGAAGTAGAGGCACTGGTTAGACCATAAATCCTTGATAACATTCATCATTGGCGAGGTTTTCAAGATGATGCTCGATTCGAGAGGTTCTTAAGTTGTAAAGGTGAGCTCACCAATCAACTCATTGATCTTGAACCAATGGTTTTATTATGTGATGGAAAAGAAACCCTCTTTGGAAAAGATATAATTCATCTAAAGACAAATATTATTCCTAGGGGACTTGTCAACTTGGAATTAAATTTTGATAGTACAGATCGAGTTGCGGATAAACCTATCTTTACACCTAGGGATGTTGAAGATTATAACTTGAAATTTATCAAAATCCCAGAAAGGTTTGGATGGGATGTAGGATGAGAAAAGAAGAATAATAGGTTTATACCAAGCTATTAAAGAAATACCATGATTTTCTAGAATAGTCTTATTAAAAAATGAAATATTACAGGGAGACATGTTTCAACACGAGATACCATTGTTACCTCCCTCCAAGCCATTTAGATAGAAGAAAAGGCCTATCAACCCCATCCTTGCAACCAAAATGCAAGAGGAATTGACAAATCTAAGAGATGGTGGGATAATACAACCCACTAGATACTCTTCATGGGTGGCCAACTTGGTGTCAGTCATAAATAAAAATGGGGACATAAGACTTTGTGTGGATTTCAGGAATCTAAACAAAGCATCGCTTAAAGACAATTACCCACTTCCTAATATGGATAATATGCTACAAAAGGTAACAAGATCTGAGTTACTATCTACATTGGATGGATTCTCAGGGTATAACCAAGTTGTGGTGAAACAATCAAAACAGTTCAAAATTACTTTCACTACCCTTAGGGAACATATGTCTATGTTAGGATTCCTTTTAGATTAATGAATGATGGTGCAAACTTCAAAGAGCCATGGATGTGGCCTTTTCTGGTTTCATAAATGATTTCATAGCAATGTATCAGGATGATATAACTATTTTCTCTAAGAAAAGAGATGACCATTTGGGACACCTTGAGAAGGTATTAATCGATACAAAGAGTATGATATTTCATTAAATCCTAATAAATGTCACTTTGGGGTGCAAAGAAAAAAATTATTGGGACATATAGTGTCTCGGGAAGGAATTATGATATATCCCAGTGTAACATTCCCAAATTAAGACTTTAGAAACAAGGATTTTTTTTTACATGAGTAATGTTCTCTGTTCTAAATACTCAATTCGGAACACACATTTCATAACAATAATTCTTATAATAGATAACCATATGCAGTTATAATGACTCGGTGTACAACTGATCTATTCATTCCATGAATCGGTTAACTACCGATCCATTCATGTGTAACATCGAGTTTGGAGTATTCCACTCGAATATTTCATATTCTTGGTTCTCTCACCCTATAATGGGTTTTGAGTGATTTGTCCAAGGAACCTAATCAATAATTGTTACCAATATTCATTGGCATCATGAACCTTAGATCGGTGACTTAGGACAACGCAATCAGCACTTGTGATACCTTGGCCAAAGATTTATAACATACATGTCAGTATTACTTATTCCTTGATGATATATTCGTCAATTCCAAAATATGTCCTTCACCGCACTCCATTGTTATCTTGAATGTCTTAGATTGACTTCTATCAGTCCCCTTTCCCAAGGTTTAACTCAAGCTCAGGTTAACATCATAGGTCATGATATGACGAGGCTCTTGAAAACTTAGGGTAAATTGGCATACTGGGTCAACCTAGGTTAACCCCGTGTGCCAAGGTACCTTGAGTCTTAAAGGGCTACTTCATATCCCGATTATGGCACTAACCAGATCTGGAGAGGAATCTTGAACAAGTTCAAAAGTATGTAGAACCCAACGATCAAGGTGGAAGGGTGTTGCCACATGTCATCTACACTGTTGTATCCTCGAGAAGATCCTAATCTTCTCGAAGGTACAACCTTGTAGTTGACATGTGTCAACATCCTACGACACAACCTCGTAGAGATGTACATACCTCCTAGAGTTTACTTAAGTTAAGTTAAATTTGGTTTAAAATACTACTTAATTCAAAGTAGCCCTCCAAACCCCGAGTCCAACATTCCTTTAAGTTCCCTTTTTAAAGTTGAGATTCATTTAATTTAAGAGCTTAATTTACTTTAGGATTGCTTCCTGAATTGATAGTTATGACCTATCATCTCATTACCCAAGAGCAGGACAACAACATCGATATTCCCTTAAATTAATTAACTCAACCATTTAAGGAAGTGTAATAGCCATTAGGCTGAAACACATAAGACTTATTGTGATTAAGTCTTAACGATTCACACCCACATTTTTTTATATTTAGTGCTTTACTAGAGAGGAAGGGTCTTCCTCTTCATGGTTGCATTTGTAGGGCTTGCCACACCCTACCATGTCATTTTAAGTTACAATAATATTTATTATAGTTTCATTCCACCTCACAAGGTATAATGAAAAACTTAGATAAGAATGTTGTATTTATCCACCTATTTAATTTCAATTTTCCCTTAGGGAAATTATCTAAGTTCCCCCTTTTTTTTTAAAAACCACTCTTTAAAATACACATCCAATCATATAGATAACAAGAAGATTTACTCAGCAAGATAATTTACATAATCTTTATAATTCATTTCTCACTCTTTAATTCATTTCCAAACTTATACAATTACAACTTATGCTTTTGGGCATGCTTTAAGACATCAGCCTTCCTTCAAAAAAAAAAAAACTTTTCTTTTTACAATACAATTCAGAAATCAACTCAGAATTCTTCACTAAAATCAACTTAGAGCAGTCAATGCATCATTTAAGTTTTGGCCCTCTTTTACCACTTACGAAGTCCATCTGCAAAAATTGCTAGCACGGGTCAATTCAATGAACTGAGCATGATAAGCACTAATCCTTAAAACAAGTGCATTCCAATAATTGTTTCAATAAAACAACCTTGTTATAATGATAAAAATTACTTCATACTCTCGAAGCTTTAAGCAATATCAATATAAGAAGAGTCATAGCACACTGTTTAAACAAAGTGGACAAGATATATTCTATATTACTTGCCTTAAAAATTTAAACTACAATTGATTCCAGCGATTACATACACGATCAATCGGATAATATAACGCTGATTTTTTTCTTCCTAAAATTTATAACATCACTCACATCATAGCCTAATTTTACATGAGTAATTTCAACATAATCATTTTCGATGATTCATCTCACTTTATGCAAGGAAGGAATAACCTTTCCTTTTACCAAGTACTTATCCATCTGAAAAGTTGAAACAATTTATATCATTATTTAAATAGATTCTTAAAGTATCTTCTATTTAAAAATTAAACCATTTAAGGTATTCATCCAAAATAGGATCATACAAAATAAATTCAATCGAAGTGATGGATTTATTTGCCACCTTCAATTTCTTTTGCAAACCTATCTTCTACCTTAGTCTTCTTAATTTTAAATAAAAAAAAGTATACAAGACAATAAACACCGTGTAACGACCCAAAATTTCATGCACAAACAACACAAAGAAAATACAGATAACTTTTTTTTTTTTTTATTGACACATAACACGACACAACATGCCACCACCAAGGTCACAACTAACTCCGCGGATAACTCAATACAAGGATGACCACAAAGGTAGCACGGAAATGTTCACACCCACCAAGGATAATTCACTTTTCTTTTTGACAAGACAACATAGGAAACCACCACATAACACACTTACAGATAGGGAAAGCCACAATGAGAAAATTATTGAAGGTTATTTATTTTCATAAAACCTCTTTCGATCCTTAACTTCAGTTTTCTAAGACTCTAGATATGATTCATACAATACCTCTTACAACGCTAAGTTTCTTACTTTTACTCTGAAGAGAAATTTTCTCTAAGTCTTCTCTATTATGGCCTTTATTTTCTTAATTCGTTTATCAAGAAAAAAGAGTAATTTAATTCCACAAGGCCATCTATTCACACTAACGCTACTATGACTCGTTCTTGCCCACAAGACAACTTGGGTTTACGTTCAACACACTTAAGAGAAGAAATACAAAGTGCCTTGGAAAAGGTTAGAGGGAGAAGGTCGAGTTGAAATCATCTTTAGGACCTCATTAGTTATTGCCAATATTTAATTGAAGCTAGAGATCTTAACCAGAATTATCAACGATTTTACTTAGGCTTCACTGAATGAGTATTACCAAAGAGAAAATTTACCTTCCAAATGGCGGTGAGATAGATTGTGTGGTTTCCAAATTGTTTTCTCCGGCTTATTAAATCTTATCATCTTCTAACAACTAACAATTCATTTCACCTTAGGATCGTTTTAAAATTTCACCATAAAAGGGATAATGTTCACTAGAGGAGCTAGGGATATCATGTTATATAATTTTACTTGCAATGATAGTCTCACCTTTGATTACTTAAAGAATTACTTGCTCTCAAGTTGGTGACCCCTACGTTACTTTATTTGAATACAACTTTTAGTTTAACTTCCAGAAGTATTAAACAACCCATGTTAGTTTACTTATGACACATTATTACTAAGTCATAGCAAGATTTAACTCAACATTTATTCTCAAGGGTAAAGTTGTAGCAACACTCATTTACAAGAACAAAACAAGGTTACATCAACTCTTAAAATACTGATACTCCAACAAAGTCACTCAACAAGCAGTAACCAAATTTTCTTATAATTTCAATGATAGTCAAACAATACAAGGTTTCCAAAGTTCAGATGACAAAGTCCACAATACATTATACTAAGACATTGATCCTCTTCTAAACTTTCCACTGGATGTTATCAATAGTTGAACAACGTAAAAAGGTTTCGAGAAAAAGAACTTCTCAACTGAGGTTGATGAAAAAAATCTACAAGTCTATCCCTCATCTACTCACAAAATCCATCTGCAACAAATTTTCTACAAGAGTCAGTTCGTGAGAACTGAGCAAGATAAGGCTACACAAAACCACCATAACTGTTATCTAACAATACCATGAAAGGAAGCACTTTATTACAAGAATTTGGGTCAAACCTCTAAACACTATCAACACTTCAAGTTATAATAAGTCTCCACCATGCCAATCAAGGAAGAAGACCATGTACTTCAGTTAGGAGTAAAAACAACGAAAGTATAACAATCGAATGAGAATGGCCCTTGGCCCTATAAGGAGAAAATAACCAATATAACAAAAAAAATAGATTCCCATCAAGTAAATAATTAAATAACAATCACAAGATTGAGATTTGATATATAGACCAACCATCTAGAAATTTATCAAAGGTACCAAACGCATAGGCTAAAATATTATATTTCTAAAAGAACAAGAGTTGATCGGCCCAAGAAAGGGAAACCACGGGTTTCAAGAATTAACACAAAAATCCATGTATAAATGAGTTTCAAACCTGAAATCACATAGAGTATCCACACAACATAAGTTTCGAAGTGAAGGCAAAGTATACTAGTTTTGACCATTAACTCCAAGAGATTTCCCAATCATTCAAGAAGGCCAATGCCTTATAGGCTAGTAGCAAACACGCGAGAGAAGAAGGGAGTTCCATCAAACAAGAGTATATGAAAATGTCATCAACTAATTTTATAACCCTAAAGATTTACAAACCTCCACATCAATTTTAAAGTTCGGTTAATTTAAAATAAATTTCCTATTTCCCAAAACAACAATATTTTTAAGGCAACCCTTGGTAACATAAACAACCGTTCAAACATAGGTACAACATAAAATACTAAGTTCCGTTATCAAAACAACTCCTTCTACTATAACTCCATAATACTATCGATTGCAAGAAAGTTTTCCCCAAGGTTAACAACGTTCAAGACAATTTTCATCACAAAACATGAAGGTACATATGTGCATAGAAACTGTCCAATCCTAATTAACAACACAGTCATAATAAATGGGAGGAAACACAAGTTAGAAGACTAGATTATTTCACCAACAAGCTTCCGAGAGGGAAAAAGACCAAAATAATTCTAGTAATAGTGGGGGTACTAGATTTGCACAATTAAGACCTCGAACTTAGCTAATCTAAAAAAACTAGTTACGATTCAAGTTGAAGGGGAGAATCAAAGTACCTCCTAAGGATGGATTTGAAACCTAGGAACAAGACTGAAGCTACACAGGAGTCTAAACACACGAGGTTGAAACATGTTGCACGCAAACTTATTCATTCTAAAAGTTTTAATACCGAATTTCTAACCTGAAATAGTCCAAGCATTGATTACACTAATCCTACAACCTTTCTTTCTCGATGCCAAAAGGGTTATCAAGTGGGCTTGAGAGATCATTAACAATATATGTCAAAAGACAAAGAAAGACAAACCTGGGTGATAGGAAGGAGCTTCATAGTTATTGCATGCTTACTTTAACGACTGCTAATTACTAGCTGGAACAACATAATAACTTGAAACTCTATCGTAGAGAAGAGTATATATATATATATATATATATAAAGGAAGATCGATCACTCGAGCAAGAAAAACATAACACCCAAAGGAGAGAACACATGCATGCTTTCCACTAACATACAGGCAATGATAACAGCTAAAACAAGAAGAAAGCAAGTAGAAAGGAGAGACCTCCTGAAAAAGACGTCCAAAAGACAACCAATTCAAGGAAATGGTGGTTCGATTTCACGATAAAAAAAATATAGCAACAGTAGAAAAGTGTAGAGTTATCTTTCCTGCTTCTCCATCTTCGACGAGGTTTCCAAACTCCCAAGGTCCAACAACAACAACCCTCTAATTGAATCTTCATCCGCAGCATGCAAGGTGCCAACATTCCTCTAAATCCCGAACTCCACTGGACACCTCTTCTTAAAATATGATTTTTCATCACCAAAGAAAAAGGAAATCTCCCTAGGTACCCGATTCGCATGAATCGAACTATGACTGTAATTTTATTGTTATTTTTTTATTTTTATTTTTAAATCTAACCCGCATAATGCTCTAATGCTTTGAGGGTGTGAAATATTTGTTGTCCTTGCATCTGTGGGGCCAATCAATGCACGCCATTGAGAAACAACATCCTCTTTCCCCAGTATCATTACAAGATAAGAACCATGTTGATCAAAATTTCATAAGACTAAGAAAGAATTTTTCTTTAGAAAGTTCTCATAGAGATTTCACGTAAATTTCAAGATGCCCAGAAGTCTCAATGAAACTTTGAAAAAAAAGGATTTGCTAATATAACCTTGTTGATTTCTTTGTTGTGACTTCCCATCCTCCCATCTGGTTTCACTAATGCCAAGGTTCTTTGTCTTCTTGCAAATACGGATGATCTGCAACCCACCGGACCACTCAAGGCTCCACACCTCGAAATCTCCACGCAGCTAGCGGGAAGGGTGTCCAAAGTTTTGTGCATTTAAAACCTCCCACCACATTTTCAAACGACCAACTAGCACTAGGCGTGAGCAGGCTTCCTATGTGGCAAAAGAAGGTGAATAAAAACAAAAGCAAAAGGAAAATAACAAAGGGTAGGCACGCAACAAAAGAAGACAGGATTTTCCAACATTTTTCACCATTCCACAAGTAGTCCGTGCTGTTAAGAAGATCTCACGCCACCGTGAGCTGAAAGTTGCGTAGAAGGAAGACAACAAGGACATGGAAGATTAGCAAGACAGAATTATTAAAAGAAGAGAAGTGCGGCCAGTAGGGGTAGAACCATTTGGAGATGGCCACACACAAGGAAGAAAGAAATCTACATAGAAATGTCACACAACCCAACCAAAGTGTGGCCAAGAGGGAAAAGGCGTCTCATTCCATAAAAAAGGTCAAATCATGATTTAATTAAAGCTGACAAGGAAACAAATAGGCAGCCAAAAGTAAATTGACACTTCCTCCACCAAACAAGTCAGGCATAAATACATATCCACAAAATGAAATAAATTTAATTGGTCACAATTTCATTTTAAAATTTTGTTAGATCGACAAAAATGACGGCTAGTATACAACTGCTAAGTCCAGGGAACCGACAAAAATTCACATATTTTAGTTAATGATAATTCTTAATAATTGAAAATGTGCAATCCTATTGGTCAGCCTATTTATCCGACAATATACATAATACATTTACGTGAACAAAACATCTTTTATTTATCTCTGCAAAGAAATCCATGTCTCCGCACAAGTATGAGGATAAATTGATAATAAAAATTTACCAGCTGGTGGATGAGAAACCTCAACTAAACAATAACTCGCAGTAAGGCATGCGCACGGCCCGAAAAGGCTTAATTAATTCAAAAATGAAATTTTATCATCTATATACACATAAGAATATAACTGATACCCGTTCCTTTACTATTCATTATTATTATGTTTTAAAATGTCGTGACACCTAAACGGGTTTGAAAAAAATGTTTAGGACCTAACACGATAGCGACAAAACTAAAAATAATAATTTAATCAAGGGGTCAAGCACGAGAGTGATCAATACTATGGAAAAATATCTTGCAGAAATTAACAACAATCAACAGGAGGTTCGATAAAGCAAGAACAAGGTTTTCCTTTAATAGGATAAATCGCGAGGGATGCTGCGGGGCCAACAACCAAAACCATCGACACCGACGCAAGCAGGCAAGCTCAACAAGATGAAGACACCAACGTTTCAATGGAAACACAATGGCGTTCAGCCCTTAGAAGCACGGTCGTCACAGAATAACAGAGCAATGATGAATGGGGCATTACATTCTCCTCCCCTTAAGAAAGCATCGTCCTCGATGCAACATAACATGAGGAAAAAAAATGGTACGCAACAACAAAAATAAATAAATATTTAATATGGGTGCAGTTACGTTCTAAGGTTACGATTTCTTAGGCACAAGCACGGCCACGGGTGGCCTTAGGAACATTTGGTAGAAATTTTAACTTCCAAGGTTCTGTGAAGATTGGCAGTTCCCTCTTATTCATTATTTCATTAGTCTCTTTCCGTTAACATTATTTTTAGTTTAATTTCTGTAAAATTTTCATTGTTGAAGAGTTTTAGTTTATTCCTTATTGTGGGTGCCCCAACATGAACTGCTACACAACACCCTACCGGGGTCAGACAAGACACTACAGATTAACAAACACATAAGTATATACTTCATGACTGTATTACACCACAAAAGATTACTCAAATATGGAAGGGAATAGGCACGGTCCACATAACATAGTACTTGTCACACAATCATGACTGAAAATAGAATACTTGAGCAAAGTGTACTACGACAACTAGACATTTCCTCAATTCCACAATATATAAAAATTCACATAACTCAACAAAAGCTATAGGTACATAGGGTACACCTGGGAGCCACAACCATAACCAACTCTTATGAGCACACATACATCATAACACTACCCGAAGCATCAGAAAATAACCACCTACTCCCAAGTATTACAAAGCAACTCCATATAACTCCCAAAGAGAAAGAAACATAGTGCCAAAACCAAGTCGGGTCACTCAACCATAGAGCCCCATCAAGAATATCAGGTCACTCAACCATAGAGTGTCATAAAGAATATCAGTCACTCAACCATAGAGTGTCACTAAAGAATATGAAGTCGCCCGTCTCCTTTCTCCTTTTAATGAGGTCGGGTCACCCTATGGCCCTGGGCACATAGAGCCCCATCACCCCCAACCCAAGTGACATAATAACTCATGGTCCAACAACCCGCTAGTTATCTGTAACTCCTTGGGGTGTAACCCCATACAACGAAGCGGGTCCATGGGCCCAACCATTCCATGGTGCATCCCATGACCCTATTCCACACATCACAACAATAGAACCAGCATAACAATCCGATCAAAATGCCAAGTGGCAAAGTACAAGCCTTGGGCAAGGCGGTAACATCTTTAAAATTTAAAAGAAGATTCAAAACAAAGAAAACAACTGACCAAATGGCCTGAGTTAGTGCAAAAATCTGAGTGTTAGTACCACAACCAAGGAAATGCCCAAAATGTAAAGCATGGAAATAAAAAAAAAAATTGCTGGTCCTTGCAAAAGTAAAGTAAAAAAATTCAATTTACGAATAAAATACACATATAAGAATAACACATTACTATGACTACGTGGCCTTATCTGGCCACCAAAGGGGTACTCAACGAGTTGCTAGCACTCAGAACATCGAGCCTCAGCTCGTAAACAAAAAAATACATATCAATGATACAACTGTCATCATCTCAATCTAAATCATCTCGCCACAACTTCAACAAGGCTCAACATAGTCAAAATCACATAGGTAGAGTCCATACGACAACCATATCGAGAGAGAGAAAGAAAGTACATGTCACCATCTACTGAGCCTAAGGTGTCCGTGAAACACAATATGCATGACACCCGTTGAACAAGTGCCACACATACCAAACGAACGAAAGTGGGTTTTCAGCCTATGTAAGGCTCCACTTCCTATCTCATACTCGGCTCGAGTGACTGGTCAACGGTACACATTTTCTCACTCCAAACATACACAGTTTACCGATTTCCCTCAGGGTCGGTTAGTGTAAGGTTCACAACATAACATATAACTACATCACTAACACCATGGTGGTACACACATAGCTACCATAACGTCTCACGTATGGTATGTATACAGGGTAGATCACAATCATACATTCACCGGGCGTAATACATCACTTTACCACATTCTGCACCCAAAGTGCAATCACTATACGATAGGGTTCATACACTCACCGTATGACCCTAAATCACGACATGAATCATTACATATCACACAAATCATACATATGATGGACATAGTAACATCACAACATAACATTCATTTGCTACATACAAGGTGATACACACATTTCTTCAAAACATGGTAAAACATCATGATACAACTTAATTCACTTTACATCAATCCAGTCATACACATATCAACACACCCACATATCACAATATGCCACAATGCTCCAACACCCTGTCATCCACATTAGAATACTTTTCACACATCACAAGCAGTAATTCACACGTGAACTCTTCATAGAATCCACAAGAAGGAGAGAGAACACTCCCATCCTCAACACATCAACATGATAACAAATACACACTAAGTGACATACACATCATGTGCATTCACAATATCACAATTACAACACGGATCACATCATGCTTAAAGCACATTACTCTTCCAATATCAACCACCATCATGCAATACCATCACCATCATGTAACACCATCATCACTCCAATCTGGCCCATAGGTTCGAGAGCATGAACCTTCACTCTGATACCAAATGTAACGACCCAAAATTTCACACACAAACAACACAGTAAAATACAGGATAACTTTTTTTTTTTGACACATAACACGACACAACATGCCACCACCAAGGTCACAACTAACTCCGGATAACTCAATACAAGGATGACCACAAAGGTAGCATGGAAATGTTCACACCCACCAAGGATAATTCACTTTTCTTTTGACAAGACAACATAGGAAACCACCACATAACACACTTACAGATAGGGCAAGCCATAATGAGAAAATTATTGAAGGTTATTTATTTTCATAAAACCTCTTTTGATCCTTACTTCAATTTTCTAAGACTCTAGATATGATTCGTACAATACCTCTTACAATGCTAAGTTTCTTACTTTTACTCTGAAGAGAAATTTGCTCTAAGTCTTCTCTATTATGGCCTTTATTTGCTTAATTCGTTTATCAAGAAAAAAGAGTAATTTAATTCCACAAGGCCATCTATTCACACTAACACTACTATGACTCGTTCTTGCCCACAAGACAACATGGGTTTACGTTCAACACACTTAAGAGAAGAAATACAAAGTGCCTTGGAAAAAGGTTAGAGGGAGAAGGTCGAGTTGAAATCATCTTTAGGACCTCATTAGTTATTGCCAATATTTAATTGAAGCTAGAGATCTTAACCAGAATTATCAACGATTTTACTTAGGCTTCACTGAATGAGTATTACCAAAGAGAAAATTTACCTTTCCAAATGGTGGTGAGATAGATTGTGTGATTTCCAAATTGTTTTCTCCGGCTTATTAAATCTTATCATCTTCTAACAACTAACAATTCATTTCACCTTAGGATCATTTTACAAATTTCACCATAAAAGGGATAATGTTCACTAGAGGAGCTAGGGGTATCATGTTATATAATTTTACTTGCAATGATAGTCTCACCTTTGATTATTTAAAGAATTACTTGCTCTCAAGTTGGTGACCCCTACGTTACTTTATTTGAATACAACTTTTAGTTTAACTTCCAGAAGTATTAAACAACCCATGTTAGTTTACTTATGACACATTATTACTAAGTCATAGCAAGATTTAACTCAACATTTATTCTCAAGGGTAAAGTTGTAGCAACACTCATTTACAAGAACAAAACAAGGTTACATCAACTCTTAAAATACTGATACTCCAACAAAGTCACTCAACAACAGTAACCAAATTTTCTTATAATTTCAATGATAGTCAAACAATACAAGGTTTCCAAAGTTCAGATGACAAAGTCCACAATACATTATACTAAGACATTGATCCTCTTCTAAACTTTCCACTAGACGTTATCAATAGTTGAACAACGTAAAAGGTTTCAAGCAAAAGAACTTCTCAACTGAGGTTGATGAAAAAAATCTACAAGTCTATCCCTCATCTACTCGCAAAATCCATCTGCAACAAATTTTCTACAAGAGTCAGTTTGCGAGAACTGAGCAAGATAAGGCTACATAAAACCACCATAATCAAGTATCTAACAATACCATGAAAGAAAGTACTTTATTAAGAGAATTTGGGTCAAACCTCTAAACACAATAAACACTTCAAGTTATAATAAGTCTCCACCATGCCAATCAAGGAAGAAGACCATGTACTTTAGTTAGGAGTAAAAACAACGAAAGTATAACAATCGTATGAGAATGGCCCTTGGCCCTATAAGGAGAAATAACCAATCTAACAAAATAGGATTCCCATCAAGTAAATAATTAAATAATAATCACAAGATTGAGATTTGATATATAGACCAACCATCTAGAAATTTATCAAAGGTACCAAACGCATAGGCTAAAATATTATATTTCTAAAAGAACAAGAGTTGATCGGCCCAAGAAAAGGGAAACCACGGGTTTCAAGAATTAACACAAAAAGCCATGTATAAATGAGTTTCAAACCTGAAATCACATAGAGTATCCACACAACATAAGTTTTGAAGCGAAGGAAAAGTATACTAATTTTGACCATTAACTCCAAGAGATTTCCCAATTATTCAAGAAGGGCCAATGCCTTATAGGCTAGTAGCAAACACACGAGAGAAGAAGGGAGTTCCGTCAAACAAGAGTATACGAAAATGTCATCAACTAATTTTATAACCCTAAAGATTTACAAACCTCCACATCAATTTTAAAGTTCGGTTAATTTAAAATAAATTTCCTATTTCCCAAAACAACAATATTTTTAAGGCAACCCTTGGTAACATAATCAACCGTTCAAACATAGGTACAACATAAACTACTAAGTTCCGTTATCAAAACAACTCCTTCTGCTATAACTCCATAATACTATCGATTGCAAGAAAGTTTTCCCCAAGGTTAACAACGTTCAAGACAATTTTCATCACAAAACATTAAGGTACATATGTGCATAGAAACTATCCAATCCTAATTAACAACACAATCATAATAAATGGGAGGAAACACAAGTTAGAAGACTAGATTATTTCACCAACAATCTTCCGAGAGGGAAAAAGACCAAAATAATTCTAGTAATAGTGGGGGTACTAGATTTGCACAATTAAGACCTCGAACTTAGCTAATCCAAAAAACTAGTTACGATTCAAGTTGAAGGGGACAGTCAAAGTACCTCCTAAGAATGGCTTTGAAACCTAGGAACAAGACTGAAGCTACACAGGAGTCTAAACATGCGAGGTTGAAACACGTTGCACGCAAACTTATTCATTCTAAAAGTTTTAATACCGAATTTCTAACCTGAAATAGTCCAAGCATTGATTACACTAATCCTACAACCTTTCTTTCTTGATGCCAAAAGGGTTATCAAGTGGGCTTGAGAGATCATTAACAATATATGTCAAAAGACAAAGAAAGACAAACCTGGTGATAGGAAGGAGCTTCATAGTTATTGCACGCTTACTTTAACGACTGCTAATTACTAGCTGGAACAACATAATAACTTGAAACTCTATCGTAGAGAAGAGTATATATATATATATATATATATATAAAGGAAGATCGATCACTTGAGCAAGAAAACATAACACCCAAAGGGGAGAACACATGCATGCTTTCCACTAACATACAGGCAATGATAATAGCTAAAACAAGAAGAAAGCAAGTAGAAAGGAGAGACCTCTGAAAAGACATCCAAAAGACAACCAATTCAAGGAAATGGTGGTTTGATTTCACGATAAAATAAATATAGCAACAGTAGAAAAGTGTAGAGTTATCTTGCCTGCTTCTCCTCCAGCTTCGACGAGGCATCCAAACTCCCCAAGGTCCAGCAACAACAACCCTCTAATTGAATCTTCATCTGCAGCATGCAAGGTGCCAACATTCCTCTAAATCCCGAACTCCACTGGACACCTCTTCTTACAATCTGATTTATCATCACCAAAGAAAAAGGAAATCTCCCTAGTAGCTTGATTCGCATGAATCAGAACCATGGGTGCAATTTTATTTTTATTTTTTTATTTTTATTTTTAAATCTAACCCGCTTAATGCTCTAATGTTTCAAGAGGTGTGAAATATTTATTATCTCTTGCATCTCAGGGGGCAATCAATGCATGCCATTGAGAAACAACATCCTCTTTCCCCAAGATCATTACAAGAACCGGACCGCTGGTCAAAATTTCATAAGACTAAGAAAGAAGTCACTTGAGAAAGTTCTAGCATGTAGAGATTTCGCAGCAAAATTTCAAGTTTGGAGAAGTCTGCAAGTGAAACTTTGACAAATCCCTTTCTAATATAACCTTGTTGATTTATTTGTTGTGACTTCCCATCCTCCAATCTAGTTTCACTAATGCCAAGGTTCTCTCTCTTCCTGCAAAATCGGGATGATCTACAACCCACTGGACCACTCAAGGCTCCACACCTCAAAATCTCCATGCGCCAACAGGGAGAGGCACCAAAGTTCTTCAAAGTTTTGTGTGGCTTTGAGAAATCCTCCCACCACATTTTCCAAATGTCCAACCAGCACTAGGCATGAGCAGCTTCACGTGGCCAAAGAAGGTGAATAAAAACAAAAGAAAAAGGAACATGACAAAGGGGCAGGCACACAACAAAAGAAGATAGAATTTTCCAACATTTTTCACCATTCCACAAGCAGTCCGCCCCAAGAAGATCTCACGCCACCAGAGCAGAAAGTTGCAGGAAGACAACAAGGACATGGAAGGTTACAAGACAAAATTATTAAAAGAAGAGAAGTGCGGCCAGGTAGGGAAGAACCATTTGGAGATGGCCACACACAAGGAAGAAAGCAAATCTGAGCAGAAAGATCACACACAACCCAACCAAAGTGCGTGGCAGGAGGGAAAAGGCATCTCATTCCAGCAAAAGGTCAAATCATGATTTAATTAAAGCTGACAAGGAAACAAATAGGCGGCCAAAAGTAAATTTACACTTCCTCCACCAAACAAGTCAGGCATAATTACATATCCACAAAATGAAATAAATTTAATTGGTCACAATTTCATTTTAAAATTTTGTTAGATCGACAAAATTGATGGCAGTATACAACTGCTAAGTCCAGGGAACTGACAAAATTCACATATTTTAGTTAATGATAATTCTTAATAATTGAAAATGTGCAATCCTATTGGTCAACCTATTTATCCGACAATATACATAATACATTTACGTGAACAAAACATCTTTTATTTATCTCTGCAAAGAAATCCATGTCTCCGCGCCAAGTATGAGGATAAATTGATAATAAAAATTTACCAGCTTGGTGGATGAGAAACCTCAACTAAACAATAACTCGCAATAAGGCATGCGCATGGCCTAAAAAGGCTTAATTAATTCAAAAATGAAATTTTATCATCTATATACACATAAGAATATAACTGATACTCATTCCTTTACTATTCATTATTATTATGTTTTAAAATGCATGTGACACCTAAATGGGGTTTGAAAAAAAAATTTAGGACCTAACACGATAGCGACAAAACTAAAAATAATAATTTAATCGAGGGGTCGAGCACGAGAGTGATCAATACTATGGAAAATATCTTGCAGGAAATTAACAACAATCAACAGGAGGTTCGATAAAGCAAGAACAAGGTTTTCCTTTAATAGGATAAATTGTGGGGACATCGGGGCCAACAAACAAAACCATCGACACCGACGCAAGCAGTAAGCTCAACAAGATGAAGACACCAACATTTCAATGGAAACACAATGGCATTCAACCCTTAGAAGCACGGTCGTCACAGAATAACAGAGCAATGATGAATGGGGCATTACATTCTCCTCCCCTTAAGAAAGCATCGTCCTCGATGCGACATAACACAAGGGAAAAAATAAATAAATGGTACGCAACAACAAAATAAATAAATAAATATTTAATATGGGTGCAGTTACGTTCTAAGGTTACGATTTCAGAGGCACAAGCACGACCACGGGGTGGCCTTAGGAACATTTGGCAGAAATTTTAACTTCCAAGGTTCTGTGAAGATTGGCAGTTCCCTCTTATTCATTATTTCATTAGTCTCTTTCCGTTAACATTATTTTTAGTTTAATTTCTGTAAAATTTCATTGTTGAAGAGTTTTAGTTTATTCCTTATTGTGGGTGCCCCAACATGAACTGCTACACAACACCCTACCGGGGTCAAACAAGACACTACAGATTAACAAACACATAAGTATATACTTCATGACTGTATTACACCACAAAAGATTACTCAAATACGGAAGGGAATAGGCACGGTCCACCTAACATAGTACTTGTCACACAATTATGACTGACAAATAGAATACTTGAGCAAAGTGTACTATGACAACCAGACATTTCCTCAATTCCACAGATAAAAAAATTTCACATAACTCCGAACAAAAGCTACAGGTACATAGGGTACACCTGGGAGCCACAACCATAACCAACTCTTATGAGCACACATACATCATAACACTACCCGAAGCATCAGAAAATAACCACCTACTCCCAAGTATTACAAAGCAACTCCATATAACTCCCAAAGAGAAAGAAACATAGTGCCAAAACCAAGTTGGGTCACTCAACCATAGAGCCCCATCAAGAATATCAGGTCACTCAACCATAGAGTGTCATAAAGAATATCAGGTCACTCAACCATAGAGTGTCATAAAGAATATCAGGTCACTCAACCATAGAGTGCCATAAAGAATATCAGGTCACTCAACCATAGAGTGTCATAAAGAATATCAGGTCACTCAACCATAGAGGCCTGTCTCCTTTCTCCTTTTAATGAGGTCTGGGTCACCCTATGGCCCTGGGCACATAGAGCCCCATCACCCCCAACCCAAGTGACATAATAACTCGTGGTCCAACAACCCGCTAGTTATCTGTAACTCCTTGGGGCGTACCCCCATACAACGAAGCGGGTCCATGGGCCCAACCATTCCATGGTGCATCCCATGACCCTATTCCACACATCACGACAATAGAACCAACATAACAATCTGATCAGAATGCCAAGTGGCAAAGTACAAGCCTTGGGCAAGGCGGTAACATCTTTAAAATTTAAAAGAAGATTCAAAACCAAGAAAACAACTGACCAAATGGCCTTGAGTTAGTGCAAAAATCTGAGTGTTAGTACCACAACCAAGGAAATGCCCAAAATGTAAAGCATGGCAACAAGAAAAAAAAAGATTGCTTGTCCTTGCAAAAGTAAAGTAAAAAGGTTCAATTTACGAATAAAATACACACATAAGAATAACACATTACTATGACTACGTGGCCTTATATGGCCACCAAAGGGGTACTCAACGAGTTGCTAGCACTCGTAAAATCGAGCCTCACTTTCGTAAAAAAAAAAATACATATCAATGATACAACTATCATCATCTCAATCTGAATCTTCTCACCACAACTTCAACAAGGCTCAACATAGTCAAAATCACATAGGTAGAGTCCATACGACAACCATATCGGGAGAGAGAAAGAAAGTACATGTCACCATCTACTGAGCCTAAGGTGTCATTTAAACACAATATGCATGACACCAAACTTGAACAAGTGCCACACATACCAAACGAACGAAAGTGGGTTTTCATCCTATGTAAGGCTCCACTTCCTATCTCATACTCGGCTCAAGTGACTGGTCAAGGGTACACATTTTCTCACTCCAAACATACACAGTTTACCGATTTCCCTCAGGGTCGGTTTGTGTAAGGTTCACAACATAACATATAACTACATCACTAACACCATGGTGGTACACACATAACTACCATAATGTCTCACGTATGGTATGTATATAGGGTAGATCACAATCATACATTCACCAGGGTGTAATACATCACTTTACCACATTCTGCACCCAAAGTGGAATCACTATACGATAGGGTTCATACACTCACCGTATGACCCTAAATCACGACATGAATCGTTACATATCACACAATCATACATATGATGGACATAGTAACATCACAACATAACATTCATTTGCTACATATAAGGTGATACACACATTTCTTCAAAACATGGTAAAACATCATGATACAACTTAATTCACTTTACATCAATCCAGTCATACACATATCGACACACCCACATATCACAATATGCCACAATGCTCCAACACCCCGTCATCCACATTAGAATACTTTTCACACATCACAAGCAGTAATTCACACGTGAACTCTTCATAGAATCCACAAGAAGGAGAGAGAACACTCCCATCCTCAGCACATCAACATGATAACAAATACGCACTAAGTGACATACACATCATGTGCGTTCACAATGTCACAATTACAACACGGATCACATCACGCTTAAAGCAAATTACTCTTCCAATATCAACCACCATCATGCAATACCATCACCATCATGTAACACCATCATAACTCCAATCTGGCCCATAGGTTCGAGAGCTTGAACCTTCACTCGATACCAAATGTAATGACCAAAAATTTCACACACAAAAAACACAGTAAAATACATGATAACATTTTTTTTTATTGACACATAACACGACACAACATGCCACCACCAAGGTCACAACTAACTCCATGGATAACTCAATACAAGGATGACCACAAAGGTAGCACGGAAATGTTCACACCCACCAAGGATAATTCACTTTTCTTTTGACAAGACAACATAGGAAACCACCACATAACACACTTACAGATAGGGCAAGCCACAATGAGAAAATTATTGAAGGTTATTTATTTTCATAAAACCTCTTTCGATCCTTAACTTCAGTTTTCTAAGACTCTAGATATGATTCGTACAATACCTCTTACAACGCTAAGTTTCTTACTTTTACTCTGAAGAGAAATTTTCTCTAAGTCTTCTCTATTATGGCCTTTATTTGCTTAATTTGTTTATCAAGAAAAAAGAGTAATTTAATTCCACAAGGCCATCTATTCACCACTAACGCTACTATGACTCGTTCTTGCCCACAAGACAACATGGGTTTACGTTCAACACACTTAAGAGAAGAAATACAAAGTGCCTTGGGAAAAGGTTAGAGGGAGAAGGTCGAGTTGAAATCATCTTTAGGACCTCATTAGTTATTGCCAATATTTAATTGAAGCTAGAGATCTTAACCAGAATTATCAACGATTTTACTTAGGCTTCACTAGAATGAGTATTACCAAAGAGAAAAATTTACTTTCCAAATGGCGGTGAGATAGATTGTGTGATTTCCAAATTGTTTTCTCTGGCTTATTAAATCTTATCATCTTCTAACAACTAACAATTCATTTCACCTTAGGATCGTTTTACAAATTTCACCATAAAAGGGATAATGTTCACTAGAGGAGCTAGGGGTATCATGTTATATAATTTTACTTGCAATGATAGTCTCGCCTTTGATTATTTAAAGAATTACTTGCTCTCAAGTTGGTGACTCCTACGTTAATTTATTTGAATACAACTTTTAGTTTAACTTCCGTAAGTATTAAACAACCCATGCTAATTTACTTATGACACATTATTACTAAGTCATAGAAAGATTTAACTCAACATTTATTCTCAAGGGTAAAGTTGTAAGAACACTCATTTACAAGAACAAAACAAGGTTACATCAACTCTTAAAATACTCATACTCCAAAAAGTCACTCAACAAGCAAAGAACCAAATTTTCTTATAATTTCAAAGATACTCAAACAATACAAGGTTTCCAAAGTTCTGATGAGAAAGTCCACAATACATTATACTAAGACATCGATCGTCTTCTACAAACTTTCCACTGACGCTTATCAATAGTTGAACAATGTAAAAATGTTTTGAGCAAAATAACTTCTCAACCGAGGTTGATGAAAAAAAAATCTACAATTCTATCCCTCATCTACTTGCAAAATCCATCTGCAACAAATTTTCTACAAGATTCAGCTTGCGGAATCGAGCAAGATAAGGCTACACAAAACCACCATAACTCTTATCTAACAATACCATAAAAGAAGTAATTTATTACAATAATTTGGGTCAAACCTCTAAACACTATCAACACTTCAAGTTATAATAAGTCTCCACCATGTCAATCAAGGAAGAAGACCATGTACTTCAGTTAGGAGTAAAAACAACGAAAGTATAACAATCGTATGAGAATGGCCCTTGGCCCTATAAGGAGAAATAACCAATCTAACAAAACAGGATTCCCATCAAGTAAATAATTAAATAACAATCACAAGATTGAGATTTGATATATAGACCAACCACCTAGAAATTTATCAAAGGTACCAAACGTATAGGCTAAAACATTATATTTCTAAAAGAACAAGAGTTGATCGCTCCAGAAAAGGGAAACCACTTGTTTCAATAATTAACACAAAAACCAATTATAAATGAGTTTCAAACCTGAAATCACATTGAGTATCCACACAACATAAGTTTCAAGCAAAGGCAAAGTATACTAATTTTGACCATTAACTCCAAGAGATTTCCCAATTATTCAAGGAGGCCAATGCCTTATAAAGCTAGTAAAGAAACACGAGAGAAGAAGGGAGTTCCATCAAACAAGAGTATACGAAAATTTCATCAACTAATTTTATAACCCTAAATATTTACAATACACATCCAATCATACAAATAACAAAAAGATTTACTCAAAGAAGATAATTTACACAATCTATATAAGTCATTTCTCGCCTTCAATTCATTTCCAAACTTATACAATTACAACTTATGCTTTTGAGGCATGCTTTAAGACATCAGCCTTCCTTAAAAAAACAAACTTTTCTTTTTACAATACAATTCAGAAATCAACTCAGAATTCTTCACTAAAATCAACTTAGAGTAGTCAATGCATCATTTAAGTTTTGTCCCTCTTTTACCACTTACAAAGTCCATCTAAAAAAATTGCTAGCACGGGTTAGTTCAATGAACTGAGCATGATAAGCACTAATCCTTAAAACAAGTGCATTCCAATAATTGTTTCAATAAAACAACCCTGTTATAATGACAACAATTACTTCATACTCTCGAAGCTTTAAGCAATATCAATATAAGAAGAGTCATAGCACACTGTTTAAACAAAGTGGACAGGATATATTCTATATTACTTGCCTTAAAATTTAAAGTACAATTGATTCTAACAATTACATACATGATCAATAAAATAATATAACGCTGATTTTTTTATTCCTAACAATTATAACATCACTCACATTGTAGCCTAATTTTACAGAGTAATTTCAACATAATCTTTTCGGATGATTCATCTCACTTTTATGCAAGGAAGGAAGAACCTTTCCTTTTACCAAGTACTTATCCATCTGAAAAGTTGAAACTGTTTATATCATTATTTAAATAGATTCTTAAAGTATCTTCTATTTAAAAATTAAACCATTTAAGGTATTTATCCAAAACAGGATCATACAAGAAATTCAAATAGAAGTGATGGATTTATCGCCACCTTCAATTTCTTTTGCCAACCTATCTTCTACCTTAGTCTTCTTAATTTTCAATCAATGAAAATTATACAAGACAATAAACACTGATTTCCTTTTTACAATAAGAATAACAAACTAGAGGTTTAAAAACAAAGATCTTATCCCAGCTAAATGACGAAGGAGTCTTATTAGATTTAGGATCCCCCATCCCATTTATTTCTTTCAACTACTAAAATAGTTCTGCCTTCTCATAACCATTCAATTTGAGTTCATTACAAGTTTTAAGGAAGGAGCACAATAACCCATCAAGGAAAAGAGTATTAAAATAATAGACTTCCCTTTTAAAACCCTTTTTACTTCTTCACCTTTATCTCTAAGAGAACTGTGATGATCTAAACACTATTGCAATCAAGTTTAGAACAAAATCAAGTTCCTAAGACATAATAACATTCATTAGACCAACCAGGAATGAGAAGCTGAGTAGTTCTAGCACTTAATTTCACCCAATAGTTCGGGAAGGTAGAGCCATCTCATTGGTTTACCATTACATCCCTACAGGATTTACATATTGTACATCCAATAAAAGTCAAGATCTAAATTTAACATATCATTATGAACCGATCAAGACTCAGAATATAATTCCGATCCAAATGAAATAGACTACATTCCTCAAATACTCAAACCATTCAAGTTTAAAATCAAGTTAGGGTAACTTCACGTTTCCCTTAATGACAAAGTATTCAGAGACTAAATTAGTTGAATGATACATCGTTTGGTTTCTATTTTAATACAAAACACTAAAGCCAAATTGAATGTACAGAATATATCAACCAAATTCAAATCATAATTTCCAAAAAAAAAAACCCAAAAGCCATAATATTCAACCCATACTAATGAATTTCACATTAACAGTCCAGAATAAAAATAGGTTTCCATTTGTATCCAAAACAATTCAACCATATTTCTAACTTCAAACAAAATGTATTGAATTGGACATCGTTAAAACTGTCGACTTTGAAGTCGGGTTCGAAAGATTTTCCACCACTTTGTTAACATGGTCATAAAAACAAGATTTCACAAACCATGTAGAAAAGACTACAAGTTACAGACTTGTTAACTCAAGTAATAAACACAAATTCCTTTCAATACTTATTCCAAAACAACCAAGATTTCGCAGGTAGAACACAAACTCATCCTTATACTATTCCTCCTGTGCATGCCAGTGTTATTATCATTCAAGGTTTCACACAAGAATAAATCAACTAACTGTATACTGACTTATCCACAGTGCCGAACTTAAAATAGTCAATCCCCTTACACAAGAGAAGTGCAGACTGGCTTATATATAATGTTTCTAGAATACGAAATCTTTATAATAGTCAAATTTTCATAGGGTGATACCAAACAAACCTTCCAGGAGTTATTCACAGACCAAATAACCACGAGATAAAATGTGAATATCAAAGGCTGGTAAACATAAAAAACAACATTGTTCCGTCCACCAAAACAAGTTTTTAACTTCCAAACTTAACGAACACGGTGGGTCTATTGCAACAATAAAGACTTCTAAAGAATTCGAAATCAATAAAAAATTTCATCCATTGAGAGCCCTTCTGAATTACAGGTATTATACAAATGATCACAAAACCACTGTGCGAAATAAAAGTAATGCAAACAAATTTTGAAAGAATCAAGCAAACTCCAGATTCAACCCAGAAAATTAAGTTTACACACAACCCATGAAATATTTTTTTTACCAGACAAGCATAAATACACAGAGCTCATCAGAACAAAGTTGTTTTAATGAAACACTTAGAGAAAAGAAAAGATTTTAATAGTTAGGGCCTATCATGCCTGATAGTGTCACTGTAAAATCGAAGAAGACCTCTGGCTGAGCCCGTTCTTTCTCTTCTTCTCCACGAAAGGTTAAAAAACAAAATACTACCTCCACCATGCCTCATATATTCCCACAAAACAGAAATAGATTTGAAACCCTCAAAATAGCCATGCAATGAAGTATAAATTTCTGGTTCGAAAGACCAGTGTGCATGCAGAGAGAAAAACAGAGTGCATGAAAAATGAAACAACCACACAAAAATCCATTTACATGCCTCCCTAAGTGATCCGTGCTCATGAACCCATGCACATTAATTGCATTAATACCATATCTCCCACCCAATCTTCCTTGCCACCGCTGCCAAAGTTGGCAAGTTCTAAATCAAAATAAACAAGTGTTTCCATTTCTAGAGGTACTGCCACTTAGGTCTCTACTAGCCAATTAACCTCCGCTAAAGTTGGCAGTTCTCAATGCCCTTACAACCTTATCACCATATTAAATGCCATAGAAACCATCACCCAACACTTGTGACCCTTAGGTTCCCTTTCATAGAAATTGGTTTAGGATAGGTTAATGACTTAGGTTAGATCTTAGGTAATTTAAATCTAAGACCTTAGGATATAACCCTAGTCACTTACCTTCGCAATAGGATAGAAAATCCCTTAGGTGATATCCAAAAATACATATTTTAGGAACTAGGTTAGATTGAAATCACATTTCGACAAATTAGAGATACTAAGATGTTTAGGGGTGGATTAAATTCACGTTAAGTATAAAAGCTTAGATAGGAAACTCACATATCTTACGGCTTAAGGTCCAGGGTTCTCTCGATGCCATAAATGGATGAAAACCAAATTGAAACTATAATGACTTGTCGGGTCAATTCCAGTCGTCCAATGAAACTTTCCACTTTGCAAGGAAATATTCTCATAAGAAGGAGAATTAAAGAACATTTATATGTTCCAAGTTCAGCCCGAACTCGTAATTCATAGAATGCCAATTCATGGTTATTCATCCTGAATATATTTAAAACATTCCTTGGATCACTGTAATTGATCCAAGGATGAGTCATAGAGATAGATAAGCTTACAATCCTCCTGATATCAGATTGCACTCATCCACAAGAAATGAAATAAAATGAATCCAGGCATATTCTATTTCAATCAAAGATCTCAAGAGAAGAAAAGACATATCCATATCAAGCAGGATTTCCCAAAATCAAAAGGACATATCCTCATAAGGAAATTCACATAACAATACTTGAATACCAAGGGAGGAAAAATAACAACAGTTAAGGGTGTTACACTTTGAAAGGGTGGAGGCAATTGATAAAGTCCTTATCCCTATGTCTATAAAGGGTATCCAATCCTTTTTGGGCGGAGTAAACTTTTAAGGAATTTCATCTACAACTTTACTTCGAGATTACTATTCCCATCAAAAGTACGTTAAAAAGGATCAAGTCATCAAGTGGGAAGAAGAGGTTGTTAAAGCATTTAAAGGAATAAAAAGGAACTGAAAATTTCCCCCATCTTAACCAGATCCTAATTATATGAAAGAATTTAATATGTTTTATTTTTCCTCAGAGAATACAATTGATTCTGTGATACCACGAGAAATATGAAGAGGGACATGAAAATCCCATTGCATTTTTAGTAAAGCTTTGCAAGGACCAGAGTTGAAATAATCCATCATGGAAAAGTAAGTTTTTGCCTTGGTAAAGTCAACTAGGATTTTTAGACCCTACATTCTAAGCTCCAAAGTTATAGCTTATGTACCCCACACAATGGTAAAGGATATTTTGACTCAAATGGAAATGTACAAGTAAAAGATTTTGTTGGGTCAAAAGTTACAAGAATATGATATGGAATTTCAAACCACAAAATTGGCTCAAGGATTGGGCTTGGTAAGGTTGATGGAAGAGATAAATTTATAGGTGGTTGAGATATACAAAGTGTAGAAGAAAATGGGCAACACACTTATAAAAAGGTGAGCACTTTAGTTTGGTATAAAGATATAGTATATTACTTGATAAACTTAAATTTTCCTATGCACTTAGACAAGAATCAAAGGAGGACACTCAAGATGGTTTCCCAAAAGTATATTTTAACTAATCATGGATTGGATTGGAAGAACCCAGAAGGAGTTTTGCTAAGATGTATCACTGAAGAAGAGGCACCTAAAATAATTGTAATATTTCATGGGGGAGTATGTGGAGGTCATTTTGTTGGGAGAGTTACTGCTCATAAAATTCTAAGGGTGGGTTATTGGTGGCCTTCATTGTTTAAATATGTTGCCTTGTTGGTTTGAAAATGTGAGAGTTGTCAATGTTATTCTGTAAGATCAAATCCTTTGGAGCCCCACCCCTACATCATGTAATGTCAAGTAGAAGCTCCATTCAAACAATGGGGATTGAATTTTATTGGTGAAATATCATACTCTTCAAGTGTTGGTCATAAGTGGATATTGGTAGCCACTGATTACTTTACTAAATGGGTTGAAGCCATTCCTACCCGTGGTAAAATCATCAAGTAGTCATGGATTTTATTCTCAATAACATAATATATAGATTTGGGGTTCCCACCAAGATAGTTGCTAACAATGCCATGAGTTTCAGAGCTAAACCATTAGAAACAATGTGCCAAGAGTATGGAATAAATTTTGCTTATGCATCAAATTATAATCCTCAAGGAAATGACCAAGCAAAATCAAGCAATAAGAACTCTGCTTAAGATCCTTAGAAGAACTTTGACTGCATTTCATTCAAATTTTCAAATACTTCAACTATTTCATTTTCCATCCCCTTGCTGGTTTTTCTCCCCTCGCCTCCCATTCCTTCCCCAACCCTTCTATTCTTCCCCTGCTTCTTTTCCCCCTCCCCCTTGGCCCTCAATCCTCTCCCCCTCTCCCCTAATGATCTTATCCCCTCACATTCCTTAGCCCATCTTCCCATTCCCACTTCTATCGCTTCCCCCTTCCCCCTGTTTTCTCCATCTTCTTCTTTTCCTCTTATCTCCATCCCCATTCCCTTTCTTCCTTATTCCATCTTGCCTCCTCTCATTTCCTCTTGTCCTATCTCCAATCCTCTCAAACGTCCCAATGTCACTCCTCTCATAAGTTCTTACTGGAGCAAGATGGATAATCTCTCCTTTATACCCCCTCCTTCTCAGCTTCCCACTCTTCTAAGGATGGTGAGATTGCTTTAGGTTTAATCTTCATGAGAGACACTAGTCTGAATCATTCTCCAACTGTGGACACTATCATCATCAAAAATCAATTGAAGAAAATTAGAGATCTCAAAGGAAAAATTGAAGCTATTTTATCTCATGATCATGTTGAAAGGAATGAGATTTGAATGGATGCTAAGCTGAAAAGCAGTATACAAGATGGAGAAGGAGGTGGAAGTTATCAAAGCTAAACAATGTGAATTCCTTTCCATGCACAAGAGCACACTTGATATCCTTTCAAAAAAATTGGATCAACTTGATGTCAACAACATCAAAGGAAAAGAAAGTAAGGAACCAACATCAAAGACATCAAGAAAGGTTTATAAGAAGCTAAAAAGAGCTTCAACAAGCTCATGAAATGATCTGGATATTTCATTAATCATGGTGTCCTTTTTGTATTCTTTATGTTTATGTACTTGACATTGTGCTAATACTAGGTTAGCGTAGAGCTTTTTTGCTAACATTGTGCTTTGACATTGGGCTTCCGTCATGCATTGTTGTTTTGTTTCTCGCTGAAAATGCTTCATTTTTGTCTTGTTTTGGATTTTGTAATGTATTTTCATATCTAGGCTTATGGCCTCTTTTGTAATTTAGGTAGGTTCCATCCAAATTTTTTTACCATTAATAAAAATATACTCGGAAGAACACTAGAGAAATAAAAATAAATGGGGTGAACAACTCAAGTTTTCACTATGGGCGTAAAAAGTAACCACCAAGAGGTTCACTAGAAAGAGTCCTTTTTGAGCTAGTTTATGGAATTCAAGCTCTTTTCCCCTTCACTTACAACTTTCTACTTATCATTTCATGCAACAATTTAAATATGGATAAAAATTAAGTCCATATAAGACAAGGATCAATCAAATTATGTAATCGGATGAGGAAAGAAGAGAGTCCCATCACAAACATGTAGATTTCGGAGAAAAAAATGAAGAAAATATTTGACAAGAAGCTCACTCCAAAATTTTTCAAGTGTTAGAGACTTAGTCATGCTATGGGAAAAAAACATGAAGACAATGAAAAACATGGAAAATTTGATGCCCTATGGATGGGACCATATTTTGTTGATAACGATTGGAGAACATACTTTATTTATGAAATACTTGGAAGGATGCTTGTTGGAGTTTCCTATCAATGGTAGACATCTAAAACATTTTCTAGACTTATTCGAAGGTTAGGTACAATCATTGTATAATGTATAGTTTTGTTGTGTTATTTTTTGCCTTTGTTTTTTTGTTTACCTTTTTGTGCTCTAGTCTACAGTGACTAGGTTTCAAGATATGTCAGTATTTTGGTGTGAATGTAATGTATCTTTTCGAAGGCCTGTATGTTTTTTCTCCCGACTCCTTACCCAATGGATTAGGAATTTGGTATTTGTTTTATTCTTGTGGCACCCATAGGAGTGCCCATCCCCAACCAGAGCCAATGTTGGTGCTCAATCCAGGACCCTTGGAACGAGATGGTATTTTTCTAGACTCTCCGTAAATGTAACTATTTTGTGTGTTTCATATTGTTCCCCATGCTTCAAAGTTCAGTTTGAGTAAAGGAGACTTATCAATTTTTAATAAATTTTGTGCCTTATCGAAATAAAAAGAAAGGTTTTAGTGGAAATGTCGAGGATTGGTTTAATGGACTAGTTAATCAAAGTATAAAATCTTCAGACTTCCGGGTGATCGAGATATGTTTACATATTTTACAAAGAACTTTCAATACACACAAAATGATTCAAGTGCTCCAAAATACAAAGCTCCCAAGACCCAAAAGCACACAACTTGAATACAAAGTATAAAACTACAAGACCAAATGACTCGATTAAAATGGACTTAAGCATTTAAACAAAGACTGGGACATTTGATTGGTCGTCAAAGATCTACACCGCTAAACAATTCAAATGCCCATGAAGCAAAAAGACACATGTCAAGATTTCAGACTCTCTAAGTCATTCGGGTTTCACTGGACTTTAAGTATGTGAAATGAACCAAGTTCAATTTGGCTTCGTGTTTGGGCGATCTAGAAAAAGTTGGCATGGTCACTCAATGGACGATGATAGACACATGTCACCATTTTGGCATAGGGCTAGTAGATGGGCTCTCATAGATGTAAATTCTATGGAATAAGATGGATTTCAAAATGCGTCGATTTGGGAAAGGCCAAAGTTGAGCTTCACTTGGTAAAACGTTAAGTCATAGAATAAACCAAGCTCCATAAAGCTTTGGATCTAGGCGAGTTTGGTGGGTTAAGGGACAATATGTGGAAGCATTTATATGAAGCCAACAATTAATCCTACTCGAGATAAAGGTCATGATGTGAAGGCCCAACCCCATAACTAATGAAAGGAAAACATGAAAGCAAGAGATAAAGGTCACCATTTTGGCATAGGGCTAGTAGATGGGCTCTCATAGATGTAAAGTCTATGGAATAAGATGGATTTCAAAATGCATCAGATTTGGGAAAGGCCAAAGTTGAGCTTCACTCGGTAAAATGTTAAGTCCGCAAAATAAACCAAGCTCCAAAGCTTTGGATCTAGGCGAGTTTGGCGTCAAGGGACAATATGTGGAAGCATTTATATGAAGCCAACAATTTATCCTACTCGATAAAGGTCATGATGCGAAGGCCCAACCCCATAACTAATGAAAGGAAAACATGAAAGCAAGAGATCCTGACACGAAAGAAAGAGATCCCGAAATCATAAAAATGTGTGGATTTTTCTCATTGGCCTATAATTTGCACTCTAACAAGTTAACACCGCAAATGTTTGTGGAGATTTTTATTGGTCTATGTTTCACACTTTAATAAGGTCCTTGCAAATGAAAATGAGTTGTGAGAAGCATGGAGCTTTCTCATTGGCTCACGTTTCACAAGAATTAGTCAAGGTTATTAAACAAACTGACATTGTGAGGAGCATGGAGATTTTCATTGGCTCATTTTTCACCATATGAAGTTTTGTAAGATAATAGTTTGATAAAGAAAATATACGTGGAATATTCTTATTGGCTCACATTTTTAAATGATACTTCATTACGTGTAAATACTAATAAAAATAAAGTTAAAGGAAATAGGTGCATAAGTAAATCTTGACTCCATAGCCAACTTGGAAATCAACATGTGACAGTGAAGGCATAAATACAATCCCAAAATGTCTAATTGAAAATCAAATATTTTTAGTTGGCCAAAATCGTTCCCACTGACGATTTAAAGATATTTGATTATGAACAATTAAAAAAATCACTTACTATTTTGGGGGAATTGAATTGTAAGAACATACCAAATTTACTGAGACCAAATTTTTTATAAATATGGGGATATGTCTTCATATTTCAAGGGGGTTAGTTTTTCTATTTCTAAAAAGGTCGAGAGATATAATTGTGAATACTACATGTTTCCTTTATGAAATGCATACGGATTTTGGTTTCCCAAAATTTTGTGTCAAGGTGGTTGTAATTTACAACCATTGAAAAAATTTGAGAGCATTTGATTTTTGTTACCTTGTTAAGAAATTCAAAATCCAATTGAGATATGTTCACTTTTGATTTTAAATTACGTGTTCGGATTCCGTATGTCAAATTTCTAATTGATGAGTTATATTTTCTACTACAGTCTTGTGTTTGTTTCTTCTCTTTATCATACACTAGATCAGTCCTCAATGGTTGTGTTTTGGTCATTAGTTTAATATTGTGTTGTGAGCATTTACTCTGCAATATTGGACTTAATTGTAAAATCCTTACTATAGCCATTTTGTCAAAGTGATTTTTGTTAGCCTTTGAGTGTATCTTGGGTGTACGAGAGTAGAATTAGTAAATAATTTATTAGAATAATTTCATGAGATTTTGTATCAAGTATCTCATATATTGTGTCAAAAATTTACATCTGTTGAGTATCAATGAATGCAAATAGTTCTTTGTAGAAATTATCACTACTTAATCCTATTTTCTATACTTTCCAAAATTGCAGGATGCTCTAAGTGTTAAATGCTTGGTTATAAGAAGACTATCATCCTAAAATACCCCTCTTTTAAAACTACATAATTGATCCCACCGATATTAACTTCCATTCATTACTTTTTCTTCTCTCTCTCAATATCATTGAGAGTGTCCATAAAATTTAATTATACTATTAAGAGAATGCACGGGAGTAATAGAACTTTATTATCTATGGTAACATGTGTTTGGTATGGTAAGACTATACTACATCCTTTGTGAAAAATTGTGAGATTGAGTGTTATGTTCATGGCCATTATTATCTCGATTAATCCACCATTTTAAAAATCAAGGGAATAAAGACCCTATCTCCTCCTCTCGCATTGGGGTTACGCTGTGGGTCCTCTCACCCTAGTTTAGGGTAGGACCAAAAGTAACATGATGAGGCCATCCCCTCTGACGTGCCCTACAATCATCCCAAGGCATGATCCCAAAGAATGTTAGACCCTACCTGACTACAAAACAACACATACCACTCGATCAAACACTATCCAAGCATTCCCCTTCTACAAAGAATTGTTGTCAAGCCACCAAGGAGTGCAAGACTGAGGACCAACAACTTACATGGTTAATTTTTTCTATTGAATGTGTACCTACTCTAGTTAATATTGAGATAATTTACATGCACATTCTCACAATCTAAACCCCCTTTATCTATTTTCCTACTTTACTTTACCTCTTTCCAAAGAAAATTCCTCCCTTATACACTATATAAGCAATTTGCCACATCTTTAGTGGAGTATTCCTATGTAATCCCTAGCCCGACATCCACTCCAAAATTTTATTTAGTCCTTGGAGTCAATAAATGAGATCCTCCCCATCCCCAAGAAGGATGGGCCTATCCCCATGATCATTGGTGAAAATCACTAATATTTCCTGCAGCAAGTTATTTCACCCGAAAAAATTAGTGACTCCACTAAGGAACATTTTACTCTTGTGAACCCTACAACGATCTTTAAAATCTAAGAAAAAAACATATATATAGGAAAACCAAAAATCAGAAATATAAAAATATATACCAAAAATACTATTTGAATGTTTGAGATCCTTGTTGAACTCCTATTGAAAATATGCATTATTTATGATTACATCCTTATATAACATTCTAAGTAAAACTGGTAGAAGGGAGATTCACTAGAGAAGACAAAGCAAGTGACACTCTAGTATTTCACAATCCTAAATTTGAGTTACAACAACAATATGATTTCACACTTGCTCCTATACATGGATTACAAGACAAGGACTTGATTCTTCACCTCTTATCTTGCTTGTATATCCACTCTCTCCTCAACCATTGAATACTCTTCCTCCAGAAATGGATGCACATGTACTTTGGTGTTAGAAAATTAGTCTACTATAGTTGGCTACTCCAATTCATGAAATACAAAAAGGATCAAGATAGAACTTTCCCAAATTCTATGGAGATGGAAATAAATGTCCATGTGATCATATTATAGATTTTATCATAGAATCGTGGAATTGTTGGAGTTGGACATGAAGATGATTCTAGTTGACTATTTTTAGAGTCATTGTAAGATGTCATTATAGAATGGTTTTACTACTTTCCACCTCACTTCATTATTGATTGGGTTGACATGAAAAAATAGTTTGAAGCAAGGTTCAAGGCAAAAAGATGCACATATTCTCCTTGCTCAATTAGCTCAGAATAATAAATAACAATAAGATCCCATGAGAGAATTTGTTGAAATATGTAACAAGCTGATTAAAAAATTTCCTACTAGTGCTCATCCCTCTTTGAGAATTAGAAGATGTTCTTCATATATTCTCGCTTTCAAGTCACTTTATACTATAGAGAGATCAACCAAACACTTTGGATAATGCTAAATAAATTTCCATTGAAGTGGAATATGACATGTTATTATGTCAAGGAAGGTCAAGAACTACTCAGTGAAGAGTAAAATATAGGGCTCCAAAGATGAAGGTGTTGATCCATTGCTGAAAAAAATTGGTCAATGATATGACTAAATTGAAGAAGAAAATTGCTCAACATGCCTCACATCAAAATAAAAATAAGAATAAAATTATGAGAACACCCCAAAGGATTTCCTTGAAAGATCCACCGGTTAATGCAATATGTGGAACTTGTGAAGATGAAGGAGATGAATTTTTTGAATCGAACTTGAAAGAGAAGAAGAAGATGGATATGCAAACATTGGGTATTTTGAATACTCACCTGATGAATATCTTGAAGAATCTATGGATGATATGAATAGTTACTCTTGTGTAGTGTTCACCTATTTAAAAACAAATAAAGATGCCTCTTTTTACAATGTCGAAGAAAAGCACTTCAATCCTTAAATAGTGACTCTACAAAAAAGATAAACGAGGATCATTTTTTCCCACTTCCATGGGTTTAGCAAAAAAATCTTGAGACTACCTTGGCCAAGTCCACCTACCTCTTCAAGTAACTCTCTTCTATCTCCTCTTGTCAAATAAATTTATGCTTCTATTGATTATAAGAATGAAAATCCTAATCATGTGAAGGCTTACATTGTTCGTAATGTTCCTACAACTTCTTCACCTTTTGAAATCATTAACCATGTCAAGAAAACCAAAGTCTAAATTTATGACTCGAATACCTAAGAACCCATCCTTATAAATTTGATAAACTTGTCCAGGTTATCAAAGGAAGTAGTTCAAATTCATGTTCTAAAAATTCCATTACCAAATAATCACTTCCTACTTGTTATCTATTTTTACCCCTAGAAAAATGGACAACTTTGAGAAATTGGACCTGAGTAGTTGATGAGACTTCAATGGAGAATCTTTAGTTTTCGGGTTTCATGTTTTTAGATACTTAGCTTGTTTTTAGGGGCCTTCAAACCATTTTCAAGCATTTATCTTTGTTCAAGGTTCTTTACTTAGTCAATTTTGGTTTAAAATGGAAAAAACTAGAAAATTTGGGTTTAGGGATACTTCTTTTCTTCTCTATAACTCCCTATTCAAGAAAAGTCTAAGGAGTTAGCAAAATTTGGAAACATTTGATAAAATGTGAAAAAGTCCTATTTTAGTGTATTGCAGAAGTATGAGGTGTGAGTGGAACACTGTGAGTGGAACTAAGGCTCCCGCCCTTGGATTGGAACCATAATACAAAGGGGGTTTTTATAGAGAAATCGGGTTTCGAGGGGACCACGAGGAACAAGTTCCCCATGAGACCAATTCATCCACAATATGAGGGAGGCACTAGGTTCAATGGAATGTGGGTGGATCAGCCAATTTGGGTCCAAGTGACCTAAGTGGAACAGTGTCACGGGAAATAAGTTCCCCACATAGGTGAGATTGTTGCACAATGAAACTTGACCCAGTGTTTTACGGGAGTGTGGGCCCACGAGACATAAGTGACATAGTACCCTCTATACCCTAAAAACATGCAATACCCACAATCTAAAGGAGAAGTGAATTAAATGTGGACCATGGAGTCACGCAAGAAACTCTTTTTGACACATAACCCCTGAACTTAAAATGGCCATAAATTTTGACCCATTACTTTGATTTTCACAAAATTGGACTTTTCGGAAAGGTCTCGTTAGATATGTGAAAAATTGGAAAACATCCCCAACACTCAAAGGAATAGTCCTAGGTTTTTTAACTACCAATTTAATGAAGTATGGGCATATTTCTTCTCTAGAAAGAAATGATACAAAGGAAGGATGGGTTTGCAGGATCTCCATGATGTTTTATAGTCATTTCATGACTTTTGTTGTTATATGAAGCCCATATTTCAGGATTTCCCTCTTCTCTTCCTCTTTTCTTTCTTCTATATATTGTAATGGAGAGCTTATTTTTAGTTTTTGAATATTCTCTAGCTACTCCTCCATCATTTTATAGGTTGGTGTGAGCTTCAAGCCTCCATTCTAGGTATTTTTGCAGAAAAATCCATGACTCTACCTTTCATTTTAATATACTGTGTAATTCTATAAAGCAATTAAATCAACTTTTTGGCTAATCTATAACCCTTGTTTGTGCTTTTATTTCATTCTCTTGCCTCTATATTGCAGTTGAAGGTATTTTGTGCATTTTATAATTTCTTACAAACCCTAACTAGTTGTGTTTAATGGAAATGGTGTTGTGAATGTGTGTTCATAGAATGTGGTATTATAAATACCCTCTCTATCTCCATTTATTCTCATTTTCATTCATTAGAGAGTATCACAACCACCCTTTTATTGGTGTTATCACCTCCTTAGTGTAGGATTTATTTCATTTTCATGTATTTTCCTCTCTCCCTGGTCCCTTGGAATCATAAGATAGGATTAGATAAGTGTATTTCCAGTATTAGGAGTAGTTTTAGCATTAGTTTAGGAAGAGGAACCAACCTTCTCTAGAGAATTATCTTAGTTTCATGGTCCCACACCTGGAGATAATTCCATGTTTCCCAAAAACAACGATTTCCTCATTCACACATGCTAGCAAATTAGGGGTGATATTTTTTTGTGATAACACTACTCTCATTACCATTCCTCAAAACTTTTTACCTCAACATCATCCACTTATGGGAAGGTGGAACATCTTACCTTCAAAATCATTAGGTATAAGTTGAATAATTACATTATTGACTCGGTGCTTATGACAATGTCATTCATGGCAAATTTTCCAAGGCTCTTATTCTCTCTCTCATCCCCACTACCGGCCATTTTTACTCCATGGAAAATAAAAGCAAGTACCTCTCGTTGGCAAAATTAAGGATGCTCGAGTAACATGTGTAGATTTTCCTGACAAGAAAATAACGATGAAAATAATTTTCAAAGATATGCCATATTTGTATGGTATGTTGATGAGATGGATTTTATATTAGGATGTTGGTGGAGATATAAAGATAGATTGGTTATATCCACCATACTAGTAAATGGTAAGATGAATAAGATCTTTATGATAATAAAAATTAAATATGCGGTTAAGAAAATATATGACTAAAGGATAGACATCCTATACCAAGATTCAAGGTATGGAAAATATTCATAACTTTAGAGGAAGATGCCAAGCTGCCCATATTGATGGAAGAGTATCCAAGTTTTATTAAGAAGGTGGAAAATAATTATGATGATTTGATGGAGCCAAAATTTCATAGTGTAATTTTCCCGTTGGATATTAATATGGGATATTTTCTTGGTCTTGAGGAAGGTCATGAAAATCTTGAATTCCAAAGCAATCTCGAGGTGATGAGTAATGTGAATCATAAAGAGGAAGTGACATCAAATTAATTCTTAGCGGGTGAATCCCAAATTTCCAATCATCTTCCCTAGGTCTAGCACAAAGACTTGTTTGGTGAGTATGAAAATTATTGTGAATTTAAAACCTTACTTTTCCCATTCGGAGAATATGAAGACCTTCTTAGTGAAGAACAACTAGATGTAATGGTGCTTGATTCTCCTAAGGATTATTCCATTCAAGGAGACAACCTCTCCATCATGAAGATAATTTTTGAAGATCAATATGGTCACGAGAAGGAAAGTGATGATGTCCACATATCATGCACCACATTATGCTCATTTTCCTTTCAATAGAATGAGGTATTGGGTAAATCACACCATTGTAAGGAATAGATCGAAATGATTTAGTGTGTGTGGAGGACCATTTAGAGTAGTAGGTAAACATTGAATATCAAGATATTGGTGATATTATTGAAAATCCTAGGATCTCTACCAAGAACCAAGTCATGTTAACCATGGTCACATGAAGCATGAAAAACAAAGGTCAAATTTTCATTGGGGATCATAGGCCTAGTTGTGAACATGATGAGTTTAATATGATCAAAAATCATTCTTGTAGCGATAGTAAGAAGGTGAAAAATGAGAAATAAAAAGTAGGGATGAATCAAAAAAGGGGTTAGCATCTAAAAAATGGAATGTTAAATAAATTAAGGAAATGTACCATCTGAATGGACCCTCACCTACAATAAAAATCATGTAAAATTTCCCAATAAGTTAAGGAAAGGGTCATACTTAATTGATCTAGTTAATGGGTTTACAGAACAATGAAATTTAGTTCTACACTGTGTATGGGCAAACATTTAGAGAAGAATACATACCGCAATGAAAGTGGAATGTCCCCTAGATATACCATAGGTGATGTACGATTGTATCATATTTTCCATATCATTGTGTGTTTCCTTTTCTTGGTCAGCGTGTTTCCCTTTTCTTCCATGTGTTTGTTTTTTTCTCTCTTGGTTGTGTTGGTAGCTTTTCTAGTTGTTCAATATAGTGACTCTGTGGCCTAATTGTTAAGGAAATGGTATGCTTATCCATGAGATACTTGAGGTTATCCATGAACCCTTATTTTATAATATCCCCGAGTTATATCTAGTCGTTTTCATACTAAATTTCTAGCATGTAAAATTGAAAATCTGGTCATGACAACTAAGCCCACCATTTGAAAACCTATCTCCCGATCATTGTGAACCCTTCTTATGATAGCCCATTAATTCATGAAACCAATCTAGATCTATTTCTCCCTCATTTTGGATGATAGGAAAGTTCTAACCTAGTTTTCAAGTGTGTTTCATGTCCAGTGGAATGGATCTAAGTTGATTTCATAGTGAGACTAAGATCTAAGGTGGAATAATTCTCACCAATGCACTATATTAGATATTTAAGCCATGTTCCAGCATAAGGGCATCCCTTGGAAGATGACTGGAAAGGATCAACCCATCTAGGAATTATGCAGGAGAGAAATGAAATGATCCAAGATAGTTTACAAATTTTTTGAAGGAAAATGATGTCATGAACAATTCAAGAAAAACTAGGTTATTTCAGGTGTAGGGAATGAAGGCTTTAACAAAGAAATTTACCTTGTTCTAAAGATTATTGGAGTTTCTATAGGATTTATAAGCTCATAAAATATTAAATGGAAATATCTTAAAACCCCTACATGATTGATTCACTATATTTGTTCCTTGACCTCATTGTTCTCCATGGTATCCCGAGTCACTTTTGTTGTTGTTTCCTCATAACGAAAGGGTAAATGGTTTCATAAATCAATTTTAAGTATGAATAAAGTATTTAAAATGGTTTTAATGAACTCATTAGATTATTTTGAGTGAAAGCTATATAGTGTTTCACCTCTGAACTCTAATTCTTTCTCGTAGGGCAAAAAGGAAAGCTCTGTGTTTTAATTTTGCATTGGGATGATGACATCATCATCACTTAAATGATTGAGTGCACTATTAAATCTTGAGTGTCCCTTTTCTTTTCCCCAAGGTGTAAAGGGACATGAGGACATAAAATTACACTCACCCTTTGATATTTTATCTTTCTTCACTTAAAATTTGTAACTTGTGACCTACGTAAGTGCAAAACATGAAATTTGGTCCCCTTTTCATGATTCTTACCCCTTGGCATATTTTTAAAGGATGTGTGTACCTTATCCCTTTTACCTTGGTGTAAGGGGATAGAGGGAACACAAAATTTCCCTCCCCTATGTGTTGGTTAGTTTTGTCACTTAAATTGAAAACTTTGGGGCTAGGAAGAGTTTTAGACATGTAAACTTGTCCCCTAACATAGATTTATTCCCCCTCTTCATTTTGCATACACCCATGACACAATTTTAATATTCTAGCATCCTATTTCTTTTTCCTAAGATGAAAAGGCATATGAGGGATAGAAACATGTGCTCCACCTCTTCTAGTCTGCCCTTTGAAAACATGCAAAACCACAGTGGAGCCTTGAAGTACTTGTTTTCAACTTGGCATGATATCATGCAAGAAGCATTTTGTGCCCCTCTTGTCCCCTAATTTTTGAGTGCAAGTCCACATCGACCCCATATTAACCATGGCTAATATTTCTTAGTGTTAAACATGAGTTTGAATACAAAGGATTAAGTGAAATGTTTAAAATCCATACTTAGCCAAATTTTTGAATTTCAAATGCATATTTTCCCATCCAAGATCACTCTCCTTTCTCTTATATTTCCATAAATGTGTCCGAGACCTCATATGCCAAAATTGAAAGTTTATCATATCTTACAAACCCCTCACTGGGATTTTCATGAAATTATAACATTATATCCTTCTCAAAATTCCCTTCAAATGATTCCAACCTTGCATCTAATGGTGGTATACATTATTTTTAATAACTAGAGGATGTTTTCATTTATTAAAAACTCATTTTTCTTATCTACAAGTGAGTTCTAACATTTAAAATCCTCTAAAAATTGGAGCAAAGCATCCTTGTGAAATAATAATTTTTTGATACCACTCTCATTCCATTCCAACACTAGGAAGACCCACTTCTAAAAATAGTAATCCTTACTAAGCTTCATAGTCTATAAATAGTAAGTGTTGCAAAATAGTTCATTCTCTAAGTTGCCATTGCTCCTTGCATATCAAGAATACTCAAAGGTGTCAAATTAGCAACTGATAACTAAAAATAGACTTCCTAAATTAAGACTTACTAAAAATAGTAAGTGTCAATATATTGGTCAAGAAACGAGGATGTTAAAATACCCATGTTGATGAAGAAATATATAACAATGGTTGGGCCTATTGCGGGACATCATGGTGACTTGAAAGACTCGGGATTTAATAGTATACAATTTTATTTGAGTACGGGATTAGTTTTTATATGTGGGGAATAAGGCCTTTTCAATGAGGAACTAATGCATAAAGTAACACCCCACTTTTTATTACTTTTTGTGATAAGAGAGTTGGGATTATGACATACTATTGCAGGTAGGCCTACATTCTATCTTGATTTGTGTGCATGGTTCTTATCATGACCTCTATTGATATTTTTATCGTAATCAATTGTATTAAAGGATATTGGAAAGTATTGGACTTGTTATAGATGATTTTGGAACATAAATAAGTATCATTGTTATGTTGAGCCTATCCTCCAGTATGATCCTAACTAGCACCTACAAGTGCCGCAATATGTTGTTATAATAGGTTGAGTAGATACCGACAAGTGTATGTTGAATCAAGGAAGGAGATGGGATAATTTCATTATGAGGTGCTTCATCTTGTTTTTGTTCTGACATTTGAATGATAATTGTGTAAGAATTACATGTTTTAAATTTTAGAGATCCTAACAATGATCTTAGGCTATATTGTGGTTTATTCTTACTAATGTCCAACTCAACCTAGGTAAAAGGAAGAAAGGTTGATAAGATAATAAGACCACACTTATTAAAGAGGGTCTAATGTGAATACCCTTAAAGATAATGTGATAAAACTTGATGAATAATTATTGAAGGGCCTAAGTTAAGGTATAAGGTTATTCGAATTATTTTGTTTTAAACCTATGTGGAAGGGCCTAATGGAAACTCACCCCCTTCGCATTTTGTACTATATACTCAAAATTAGTTTTAAGAGGCACCACCAACCACTTTAGTAGGGGGGATAGAGTTAGTAAAGGCCTAGCTATCTGTTAGTTAGCTAACAGTTAGTGAGATTGCATGGTAAGTTAAAAAGGAGTTACTAAATTTGAATAACAAATAAATAGTTGGTTAATTGGGAGGAAAAACTATACTGGTACTCTTGCATTAATGGAATTTAATACCAGCCCATGGATTTTAGGACATGCTAGGGAGGTTGGAGAACTTGGAGTTGTTTGTGGTTTTGTTGTTTCATTTGATGGTTTTGACCTATACGAGATCTCTATGTATGAGGTCTCCCTATCTTCATGTAAGTTTTTGTTCTTGAAAATTATTTCATGTATTTAGAAATTGTGAGTTGAGAAAATTTAGGGAAACTATAATATTCATATTCAATAAATATTAAGGAGGATTTATGAGGTCTTTCTTACTATGGGAATGAACCTGAGTTGTGGTTGCGAAGGAAAGCTTGGTAGCGGGAGAAGAAGAATAAAGCCTTTGATATCAGGCATGATGAGCTTTATCTATCTCTTAATGGCTTGCTCCATTTATTATTTGTGTAAATAAAATCTCTGCAAGTTCTTGTTTATAGTTATGTAGAAATGGGTTCTTTGAGATTGTGCATTTTTGGGTTTCAACGTTTGGTTTCATTACTAAATATGGTTTGTTAATGCAATGTCGGAAGGTATGTGTTTATTAAATGTTGTTTTTGTGTGTTTAACATATATGGGTTATGGAATTAATGCCTTATGTTTATGCTATCGGTTTAATTTTGGTTGTTGGTAAGATTGATAGTCTCCTGGAAATTTACGGTGTAGTGTAGTGATTTATTGCTTACTATTTTGGTTGAAGGAAAGTAGAGTTCACATGGTTTATGGCTATTGGTATTTATGTTACTTGAAGCCTTAGATTATCTAAGGATTACCTAAATGAATCTCCTAATAGTGGTGATACTACTACAACCGTTATTATCTCATTGTTGTCAATTTATATGTATATAAACCCTAGTAAATTGGTGACCTATATCGTATGAAAAAACCAATTACTTGGGTGGCTAATAGAATAAATGGATACTCCATATATGTATACATATATGAGCATGTAAAATTTTATGATTTAAGGATCGTATGATAAGAATATGGTTTTCTTTTGAGTGGGTTTCATGCTTACATTTTGCTATAATAAAATGTTGATAATGTATATTTATGGGGTTCATGTTCTATAAAGTTGTTGGGTACTCTGTGTTAGGGTGGACATCTTTTCATTAAACTTTCTATGTTTATCCTTGTGTCTCTAGGTGTTCTTGAACCCAAAATTGATTAAGATGAAATGGGTTCACCTTAATCTTTCCCAACTGTTTTGGGCTTAATTTCATAAGGTCGATTCGACCTAGTAATAGTTGAGATATAGCTTAAGTCGGTTTTGTGAATAGATTAGTTTTAATTTCATTGGAAGTTCCTTGGCTATGGGTGTTTGAATTTATTAGATTTTGACCTTGTTATTATCTTGATCTTGGAGATATCTACTGTGATAAGGTAACTATTGGTTATATTTTATTTGTAGTTCGATCCTTTTATTGGAACTATATTAGCCATTTAATAGTTGTGTATTCGTTAAAATAGTCTTATGTGGCATGGATTTTTGATTATGGTTGAATTGAAGTAAATGGTCATTTACCTTAAAGTTTTTGAACTTGATTATCTTCTTCCATGATGTTATAAATAAATTATTATTAATTAGCCAACGTTATATGTTGGTCAATGGTTCTGGGTTGGTCGTCTTGGTTTGGTTTAGAATCACGAAATGATTGTGTCGATCATTTGAAACCCTTTTTTGAGTGTGGAACTATTATACCTTATAATATTTTAAATATGGAACTATTATACTATTATGAGTTATATGGAGATGTAATATGAAGATAATATTAAGTACATCTATAAGATTTAATTACCTAGCTAATGGGAGTAGACTTTATTAACATAAATAGATGTTATAATTGAGTGATTAAATACTATTGATACATGTACTTAATTGTTAGATTAAATACTATTTGCTAATAATACAAGGCATGTGGATTTTATAGAATCGATACATTTAAGTACATTTGATCTATTTCGATATCAAATGGATGATGGTAGGATGATTGTAAGTTGTTACTTACATTTATGTCTTTAAATGAATAGGAATTTGAAGGAAGTGAATTGTAACTATCTTGGTATGTTATAAATGTTGTCTTGTGTTCTTGAAAGTCATTTCATGATTTATGTTTGTTGTACAAATGCCTTCTTAAGTACCCTGGTCTTCCTTCCTCTCCTAGCCCGGCTCCCCCTTTGATGGGCTCTGCTGTTGCCAGTCCTATTTCCCCTGCTGCCCTTGCTGCTGCCCCCGCCACCGGTGCTGCTACCCCATGCCGGCTGCACAAGCTTCTCCTTCAATTCCTCCTGTTGCTGCTCCTGTCACCCACCTCGCCTCTACCTCTAAAAGACCAATCACCAGGGCTTCCAGGAGACTCAACCTTGAGACTCTTGCTGTGGGGAAGGAGCCTATTGAACTTGACATTACACGTGACCTGCTTGAACATTAGTAGTGCCAGTCCCCGGAAGTACAGATGGATAGCTCTTCTAAGAGGCTGGAGGCCTTAGAGGCTGAGATAAATTTGCTGAAGGATGAGGTCAAAAACCTAGCTAAGCAAAAAGGTAAGAAAAGCATGGAGGGGGAAGGGAGCATTGATAACAGTCAGATTGAAGACATATACAAGAAGCTGACCTCCTTAGACTCCCGCCTAGGGAAGGCTAAGACTAGACATGATTACAACATTGCCGCCTTTAGGGCCATCGAGGAGTTCATCGAGGGTCATGCCAAAAGTGTTTCCAACCTCAGCGGTGTCCCGGCTGCACTTTGGGGCAATGAAAAAGAGAGCAAAAGAACCATCGAGGAGCTCGATAAGACAGATGCTGCCCACATGACTGCATTGGGTATGTTTCATGCCTGGAAAAGAGTCAAGATCAGTATTGATAAAGCTGCCAAGAAGTAGTCCTGGATGCTTCTGCTGCTTTTAGTTGTTATTTTTGCTTTGTGTCTTGGCAGTCGGCTTACTATTTTTTTGCTGTTGTTATGTCTCGTTTGTGTAGCTGTTTCTGGGCTACGTAGAACTTCATTGTAATACTTGGACTTTGTTCCATCAGCTCTGTTTCTCACTCTTATTCGCTTTCAGGCCTTCTTTTGTATTCAAGGGTATAGTCCCTTTCAAAAAACTATTTGCCAATATTAAAAAAACATTTCATTTGTACAATCAATAAATGACATAAACTATTAATTGGGAAATAGATCTTATCATGTTAGTTCTTTCAAACCGGCCAATTACTAAAATTTTGAAGATGGAGTCTTTTAAGTTTGAAAGGCAATTGAAGTTGAAAGAATTTATTTGTTCAATTTGATTAGTAAAATATGCATTGAATTAAAGAGTGAATTTGTAAATGATTAAAACATCATTGTACTTCTTAATTGATTGAGAGGCTAAGTTAGCCTATTTTGTTTAAATCTGATTTTAAAAGGCGTTGAATAAGATGTATTCGTTTATTTAATTAAGTCTTGATTTCATTATAAATTTATATGGGAAGTACCTTTGTCTTAATTGAATGCATGAATAGAAATTTATGTGGATTAATATAATATAATAATAAATGAAATAATAGGATGTATTAAAAGAGTGATACATGTGTGTTGCATTATTAGTGGTTTTATTAGACTCGATTATCTTGTTGTGGTTTGTAAATAAATACGGTATATAAATATGCTATGTACCTTGGCATATGATAATATAATATATATGGGTTGATGGAGATGCCGACATGTGGTACACATCCCCTTAGTTATATGTATGGTTTCACATGGGATATGATAATATAATTTATATGGGTTGATGGAGATGCCGACATGTGGCACACATCCCCTAGTTATATGGGTTCACATAGGAATTAATTACATTGGGTAATGGGTCAACCTACATTGGGATTAGGTGTTACCCATCCTATTTAAAGGATGTGAGTATCATTATGAGAGAGTCATGTATGTATGAGTTGAGTCTTCTACTTGGTAGAGGTATATTGGAGGTGTCCCCCTCAAGTGGATTCCCATCTTGGGAGATTGTGGAGTTACTCCTTCCTTAAGGAGCATTGTATGGTGTTGCCCTACCTTAAGGGTATTATTCTACATATATTGATTATTTGGGCATCTTTTCCCCCATATCTCTTATGTTTTATTATATTCTACAATTTATTGATTTATTATATGCAAGGTTCATATCAAGTGGTATCAGAGCAGTGATCCGGGCAATTTGTGGGATGAAACCCTAATGTTGGTGATTCGTCTATATCTTGAGATAGACTTAGATTTTTTAGATATTTTTTGTGGGGAGTGGATACATAGTTCAAGTGATCTTCCCTCTGAATTTCATATTTTTTGGAGCTGTTTTGCAAAAGTTGTGTCCATTTTAGGGTTGAAACCCTAATTCTAAGGTTTCGTCTATATCTTCTTAATAATGACGAATTAGGAAATAATTTTTTTGGGTTGTTGGTAATATATTAAATGGTAATACCACTGAAATTTAAGAATTGGTGGATCTATTTTGACAGAGTTATTTTAGTTTTATTTTTTTCACTCCACAGCCGCAATTTGAGGAATTTTCTTGAATTTCTTACATTTTCGGAAACCTCTCAAAAATTAAATTGGGGTTTGTGTTCTGTGATTTCTGATTTTTGGCTGACCTTTAGCCGAAAGGGTTAGAAAAAGTTTTGATCAAAAGGGTCTATTCCTAAAACCCTAGTTTTGTGGATCATGGGGATGGTAGCTTTTTTTGGAGATGGCAGGATTGATGCTAGAGAATGGTGGAAAAAATTTAGGGTTAAATTCTCTAAACCATCAGATATTTGGTTATTCAAGTTGTGGATTAGTGGCCCTGCATAGATTTGGTTTTCTGAGTTAGAAAAGGAAAAGTCTAATTGGTCTTTGGAGGAACTGAACAAGTTTTCATGGATGATGGGCAACAAAAGAAGAAGAAGATGAAGCAAGAAGAAGAAGAAGAAAAATAAAAAGAATAAGTAGAAGAAGAAGAAGTAGAAGCAGAAGAAACATCAGAAGAAGAAGAAGAAGAAGAAGAGGATGTTGATGATGAAGTTGTTGCATAGGATAGTGCATCTCCAAGGAAAGAAGCTTCAATATTTCAGTTTGAAGGGTGCATTCAAAGAAAAAAGGTAATTGTTTCCATAAACCCTAGCAGCCAATATAACTTCATCAATATGGATGTAGCTCACAATCTACATGTGCAAACAAAGCATATCAAGGAATCTCAAATGGATGGTAAGAAAATTCAAGTTTTTGAAGATTTAAAGCTTTCTATGGATAAATATGTTTTACATTCAGATTTTTATGCTTTAGATATGGATGGTATGGATATTGTTCTTGGATATCCTTGGTTAGAGACATTGGGAACAATTAATATTAATGTGCAAAATAAATTCATGAAATTATGGTACAAGTGAAAGAAAATTACATTGCAAGATATCACACTTAGCAAGGAAAAAAATAATGTAAAATTGGATCATGAAGATGAATTTGAAGATGGTGAAGAAGGGAATAAGGATGAATCAAAAGGAGAGGATGATGAAAAAGAAAAAAATAATTTCTCTACTCAAGAGAAAAAAGAAATAACAAACAAGTTTGAAGAGGAAAAGAAAGTAGAGGAAAAGATTGATAAGGTTACACATACTAAGGTTGCACCATATAGACACCCATATCATCATGAGAGGAAAACATCATGGAGACATGCTCGACACATGAGGTCAGCAATCTATATGGATATACAGGGAATTGGAGGAGTAATAATTTTGGCTATACATGGAATCAATGGAACAATAATTGTATGACATGGAATCACAGGAATAATCATTATGGATATGCATGGATGCGAGGAGGAACACATATGGACCAGGATGGAATCAGACAAGCACAATGGAATATGGAATCAGGTTTAGAGCAGCATCACCCACTAGGATTTCATATGGGTGGTTGGATGATTGAGCTTGGCGAAAAGTGTGCAATAATTTAAAGCACACTCAAGTATATGGCTTCTTCTTATGTTACGGGACGAAACATGTCAAAGAGGGAGGTAATGCTATGTACCTTGGGATATGATAATATAATATATATGGGTTGATGGAGATGCCGACATGTGGCACACATCCCCTTAGTTAGTTATATGGGCTCACATAGGAATTAATTATATTGGGTAATGGGTCGGCCTACATTGGGATTAGGTGTTACCCATCCTATTTAAAGGATGTGAGTATCATTATGAGAGAGTCATGTATGTATGAGTTGAGTCTTCTACTTGGTAGAGGTATATTGGAGGTGTCCCCCTCGAAGTGGATTCCCATCTTGGGAGATTGTGGAGTTACTCCTTCCTTAAGGAGCATTGTATGGTGTTGCCCTACCTTAAGGGTATTATTATGCATATATTGATTATTTGGGCATCTTGGCCCCCATATCTCTTGTGTTTTATTATCTTATGTAATTTATTGATTTATTATATATCAAGGTTCATATCAAAATACTAAATGATGTAAGTGAAATTGAAGTTATATCTAATTGAATATATGATAATGGATTGTTGTATAGTAAATGTATTTTACCCTATTAAGTGCTATTCTAAGACTTGATACTTTACTAGTGTAAATGCATTAAATATGATCTCGTAGAATTAATGCATAGGATGATGTAAGTCTATAACTAGTAAGTATAATGATCATGTTAGAATGAATCTAAACATGCAATTGATATTCATGAATTCCCTTGTTTAGACTAAGGAATTAATATAATGTAAGGGTAGTATCACTGAGACTAAGGAATTAATCTATTGTAATTTAATTAATTATCTTAAGTCAAATAAGATACGATGTTTTCAATTAGCGGAACTTGGTGGGCCAACTCACTATGGCCGCTATAACATAGTACCCATTTAATGACTTAGGTCATTATTTGGTTATTGTGGTATAACAACTATATTGAGTTATCTCGTCAAGCTCCACTAATTGTGATGGTCATAACACCTTAAGATTCAAGTATTTTTAAGTTACAAATGTTGATTGTCTTTATGGATATGTACCTCGATGCCAACTAAGATATGATGGTCATCATGAAAAATGATATCTCGTTGTGGTAACTTGAAAGTCGATAAATTTAGCACATACAAGGAGTAAATATTATTTGCATACTTAGTGCTGATAGATAAAATAAAATCTATCTATAGACCTAGATCTTTATGATTCCATATTTAGTTAAATGATGCAAATTGGATGTTGCTTTTTGATAGTACCAACATGAAATCACATAGAATAAGTATCATTTGTCGTTGTAGACACTAGTTTTTGGTATCGTTCCTCCCCTTCACCCCATGTTTTCCCTCCTTCATTAGGCTTACCCATTCAAATCCCTTTTCCCCCTAAATTTGAATAAATATCATTTCCCACCAAAACTACATATTCATTAATCAATCTTAATTGGTTAATTGATCCCCTTTAAATCCCTAAATCTCGTTATATGCTAATATCCAATTTATAATTAAATATTCTAAACTAATTCATATCACCCCTCCTAACATTTAAATACCCAAAAATCATTCAAATCATGAACCCCACTCATGATTTAAATAATGCAAAAAAATCCTTATCAAATCCATTATTTCACCTAATCACTCAAATCATGTCCCCCCCACTCACCTAATCAAGGTTACTTTATCAAACCCCGGTTTCATGATAACCCTTAAATTAACCCCATCTCCAGGATATAAATACAGGCCTTCCCCCCCTCTTTCAAACAATTCAAGAGTGATAGAAAACCTCTGACATTATAGCCCCTCACTTATCATAATTTCATCATAGTGCCCTTGTGATGCCACTTGTATCACCATAATACCATCCTTATGCCCTTGTGATTCTCTTGGTTTGGTTTTCTCTACATTTACTTGGATCATATCAATAGCTCCTCTATACATCGGCATTTTTAGGTTTTATTATTTATCATTTTCTACATGTTATCCATTTATCTTTCATTTATATCATTTTATCTTATCAAATGGGGTTGACATCCGCATAAGGAAGCTCGTTCTTCTTGGAACTAACTTCATCAAGAAGCCCCACATATACCATCTAATCTGTTTTCCTCTTAGTTGCCTCTATTTTGTAGGTCTATCCAGCTCGCAACGAGGACATTCACTTTGCACCCGTCCATTTGCATCCATCAACTCTATGGGTACCTTAAACCCTACATCTTTGAGGTTGTTTGGTTTTCTTTGTTATCTAGCTCACTAATATGGACAAGGGCGAAGAAAATTTTATCAACGGTTGTATGTTCCAAGCATGATGGTATGGAATCAGTACACATGTACTTTTAGACCACTGGATAGGGTACGATGTAATTATCTATCTTATAAACTAAATCAACCTAGTAAATAGGAATGAACAGTAATGAATGCTTAAGTTGTTAACTATGAACTTAATAACTTAAGAAACTAAAAAGAATCCATATAACTGGACAATGTGATTAGGTGATATGACAAGTTCCTAATGACGAGTGTGTTGTCATGGAACCGAGAATGGAATACATGTCTCTAAAAATTTGGTTGGAGTAGTGTAAGTTGTTGATTACATTGTCCTGATTTCACCAAGATCTAATGTGTAGGGATACTGGATGGGATTTGATTGGTAGATACCTATGTATACACTTAGAAATCATCACTTGATTATCAATGCCTAAAAAAGGAAACCAATAGTATACCTTGTATACACACTCGTAAAGAGTAATCTATGAGGGGATGGTTACTAACCGACTCATGTAGTTACACATGGTTTATGATTGTTATTGGATGGATTGAATTTAAGATTTATGTTGGATTTAAATATATGGGTATTTAAATCAGGGAAGCATAAAAAATTCCTAGTTGAGAAGCGTAATAATGAGGATGTTACGGATAAGGAAGTTTTGGGTCTCCCAAGGTTGATTCCATCTAAGAATGGGATATATTTGTTGGGGTAGTAATGTCAAGTGGGATATCTACCACTATTGTATGCCCCACATTATCTTAAATTTTATGTATTAAACTTTATTATGATGGTCTTCCACATTTAAGTGGGGAACAAAGTGACTGACTAACAAAAATACTTGACTCATGAAAATCCCTCTTAAGATTGATAATAAACAAAATATACATTGGTATTGATACAAAAGATCAATTGGTTGGTAACATGATTATTGCATTGTATAGAAAGAAATCACTTAGTAGTTCTGTTCTAAGAGAGACCAAGGAGTGAAGTGGAAGTGTTGGGTAAAACTTGTATTCAATATTCTTAATACAAACAGTGCTTTATTACAATGGGATTTTCTCTTTTGGGTTTCCCACTTAAATTTGGTGTCTTCTATCTCTTTTATTTCCTACTATTTTCTTTAGCTCTTGTTATTACATTATGTATTTTGCACATCATAATCTATAATCTTTGGAAACTTATATTATGGATTTATAATCAATCTATTACTCATTCCTTATAAATCCTAACATGGTATCAGAGTTGGTGATTATGTGTGTGTAGGATCAATCTGGAAGCTTTTGATTTGAAGAGGTGAAGAAGATTTAAGTTTATTCACGCATATGTGAAGCCCTAATAGTTCTAGTCGTCTTCAAGTTAACCAGGTTTAAAATTTTGATTCCCACCCAAATATTTTGTGAAAATATTGGTTAAATGGTTGTTTAGATCATGTTTTAGCATTTTCTCGCTTGATATGTGTTTATTCATCTAATTCTGACCTTTTTAGTTTAAATATGTCGTGTGTGAGTTTATTTTAAGTTTTCACACCATTCATAGTTGTTAGGGCTATTTCTTGTCCATAGATCTCGAAAGATTTATTTAGATCCAATTTGTTTAGAGCTTTTAAGTCTGTTTTAGAAGCAAAATTCTTTATTTTTCACTAGTTTTGTGTTTGAGAATCTTGGGACAATCATTTTGTGTCATTTGGCTTCACATTTTTAGTATTTTTATAGTTCTTTTCAATTTTATGAAGCTCGAGGAAATTATATTTCTCGAAGTAGCATCTTTGTTGTTCTTTTTGTGTTTTTGAAACTTGATCCAATCTTTGAATGCCATTTAGATTCGCTCAGCTCAATCAGGTTTAGTTTACAATTTTTGTTTTTGTGGCTTGGCCAATTAGAAGGACCCATCTTGCTTCACATTATCAGTTTTATTATTTATCTGATTGTCAGTCATGAAACATGAGCCAATAAAGGATTTCCACGTATTTTTTGTTGTTTTCCATGTCATTGAATTATTGTTCCTCTATCATTTGTAAATTTGAGCCAATAGGATTTATCCACGTAGCTCCTTATTTCACATTTTTGGTATTTTGTTTGCTTTCTTGACATATGTGAAGGCCGAGCTAATAGAATTGCTCCCAAGTATCTTCGTATGTTGCATTTTTAGTCCTTCTAATTGTGAAGTGGATTATCCAATTATATCTAGTCACCTTTTCGAGTTTGTTAGTCTTTTTGGACTTGTAAAGAGCAAGCCATTTCAAAGGCTCCACGTGTGTCCAATTTTCTTTAGTAATTTTGGTAGCATTGCGAAGTGTGAACCAATTATATTTGGACACGTATATTAATTTTATGTTATGTCGGTATTTTCAAGTGTTAGTCTACGTATTACGAGCTGTCATTATTTTTTTACAATTAACCATTAATATTATGAAATTTTTCTTTAGATTTCAGACCCGAACTTTATTTTATTTTTAGATTATCTTGGTGACTTTAAGTCCACCCAAGCCATCTATTTAAAGTTTGGTGGAAAGCCGCCAAGTGTTTTTATCAATCGCTATATTGTTGAAAGTGGATTGTTTGACTAAGACTTTTTTATCATATTGTTTGCAGTGTGTCAGAGTGCAAAAAAGAGAACCAATAAATTAATGATACGTGTATTTAGCTTTTTAGTAGTGTCGAGTTTATATCTTTTACCACATATTTCGGTTGACTTGTCAACCCTGTTGTGGACTCGATAATTTATTCATTTTGATTAATTTCTAGGAATTTCACATCTAACCTGGGATCTGTTTTAGAAATATCTAGAAATCGACACGTGTCCTATTGCTTTATCTTAATCTTCAACACATGTTGTATCCTTCCTTCATTCACATGTATAAAAATTTCTTTGTACCACAAGTTTTTTTAACGTTATTGTGTCACGGTTTTCAAAGTTTATTTATGCCGTATATTTTAAATTTTCTTTGTGTCGTGGATTTTTAAAGTTTCTTTATACCATAGGTTTTCTAATTTTCTTCATTCCATGTTTTCTCTCTATAGATTCTAAATTTGAGTAACTTAGATATTTTACTTTGCAAATTGTTTTTATTTTTTTTGCTAATCTACTTGCAAGCATATATCTAATAAAAAGATTTGTAGCTAGTTTCTTATCTCTATTTGGCTTCTTTAATTCAAATTTTTAGCTAAATTTGTTTCCAGTGTCGTATGAGCATTAAAAATGACTAGTTTTGCTATTTTTTCATTCGATAAGTCTCAACTATTAAATGGAATGAATTATAGAATTTGGAGAATTCAATTAAAATCATGTTTTATGGCTAGAAATTATGGGATCTTGTGATTTGGTGTGGAGACACAACCCACTCAAAGACAAAAAACCCTGAAAACCTTAGCTCCTTCTCTCAGAGATCACAAGAATCTCTTTCCATTCTTTTACAAATCATAAAATATGAATTCTTGATGCATATATGTCATATGAACTACCATGTGGATGCATAGAAAAATTAGAGACAATGCATGAAGGTATTCGTCTATCTAAGATAATTAAGCTAATTTTGGAATTGTTAACAACTCCTATGAAAATGGATGAGATAATAGTTAATTATTTAGTTAGAATTAAGAATATTAAAGCGCAATCGATGGTTGTAGAATCGTGAATTGTTTCAAGAAAATATTTTTACTTCATTATTCAAATAAATATTCATGAAAATTTTAGGAATTATATCTCAATTCTTAACTCTAAGTATTAGAATGAGAATGATCTTCTTGATTTAGACACTTTGTCTTCTTTGTTAATTCAAGAAGAGCGTGTAATGGATAATTTTGATTCAAAAGAGACTGCTTCTCAAGAATTGTTATCTCAGAATCATAAGTCTACTCATTATAAGAAAAATAGTAATCCTAATCAGAAACCTAATATCAGACCCAAATTTAAATCAAATCCTAAATCCAATTATGCTAAAAACAGTCAGAACTTTAAAGTCAAATTTAATGGCACATGTAACAAATGTGGCAAGTTTGGTCACAAAGAGTTTGACTGTCATGTAAAATCCAACAAATTTGTTAAAAATACTAAAACTAGTAAATTTAAAAATAAAAATCAAAAGCAAAATCATGCAAATAATGTTGAGTAGTCTATTTCCCTGTATACTGCCCTTTTAGCATCAAATGAAAATGAATGGATTCTTGATAGTGGTGCCTCTAGGAACATGACTTGTACTCTGATATCCTCTTAGATATAGTTAAATGTGAGGAGAATATCTATCTAGGAGATAACTCCATCATTAGATTTGAAATTTGTGGCAATGTTAAATTGTCAAATGGTGTAATTAGGAATGTCTTGTTTGTTCCTCATCTCAAAATAATCTTTTATCTTTCTCTCAGCTAACTAAAGAAAATTTTAAAGTTGTTTTGTTGCAAGATAAGTGGTATGTAAAAGATAAGTTCAGTAATATTATTGCTTTTGGTATTCATAAAAATGGCTTGTATATATTTGATGGTTTTGTGTCTGAGTCTTTCTTTTCTTCCTCTTCTAGGAATGATATTCATCTTTGGCATGAAAGACTTGGTCATGTAAATTTCAAAAGTTTGTATGAAATGTATAGACTTAATATTGTTGTTGGTATCCCTAAATTAAAATCTGATCATGAGACATGTGAAAGTTTCTTGCGTGGTAAAAACATGCTAAACCATTTCATAAGCATCATGATCCCAATTATCCTCAATTATTAAAGCTGATTCAAAGTGATGCGAGAGGTCCACTTAAATTTCCTTCTCTTAGTGGTGCTTTTTATGTTGTTTTCTTTATTGATGACTTATCTAGAATGACTTGGTCTTACTTTATTAAGAAAAAGTTTGATGTCTTGTCTAAGTTTCAAGAATTTAAAGCTTTAGTTGAAAATGCTTATAATATGAAAATTAAAATAATTAGGACTGATAATGGAGGTGAATATGTCAACAAAAGGTTTGATGAGTTATGTGTGTCATGTGGGATTCAAAGAGAGTTGACTACTCCCTATTCCCTCAAAGCAAAATGGAATTACAGAAAGGAAGAATATGATTATCTTAGAGATGGCTAGGACTATGATTCATGCATCTAATGTGCCTAAGTTTATGTGGGTAGAAGCCATGAATACTACAGTCTATATCCTTAATAGAGTTCCTACAAAATCTCTTCATCAAACTACACCCCTGGAAGTATGGACAAAACAAAAACTAGATATCTCTCACCTAAGAATATTTGGTAGCCCTGCTTCTATCTTTATTCCTAAATTTAAAAGGAAGAATCTTGATCCAACCTCCTATTCATGTATATTTGTTGGATATGGTTGTAAAACTAAAGGACTAAGAGTTTATGATCCTTTCAAGCATGACATTGTTGAAAACATAAATGTTCAAGTCTTAGAAAATACTTTATGTGATGCTTCTCATGAACCCTCCTTTGTTTCTCCGAGGAAGAGCCTAATAATATTTCTCCTAACATTATGGAAACATAATTTCAAGAGACTAATTATCCTGATCTAGATATGATGGAGATTGAGGGGGTCATCTCAAAATGTCTTGCATCACAAGGTTCCTAAATGGGCTCAAAGTATTGTTCAAGACTCTCAGCCTTAATATTAGAAAGGTAACTCATAGTCAACATTCTTATCATGCCTTGATGACCCTCTATGAGGTTGAACCACAATATTTTGAAGAATCCTGTCAAGATGATAGATGGATTTAGGCTATGAAAGATGAATACAATGCTTTAGAAAAAATAATGCTTAAGAACTTGTCCCTCCTCCTTCTAAGGTAGGAATTATAGGATCTAGGTGGTTGTATAAGATCAAGTATAACTTTGTTCGAGAAATCGAAAAATTAAGGCAAGGATGGTAGCTTGCGGTTTCACTCGAAACTGGTCTTAGCTATGTTGAGACTTTTTCTCCTATAGCTAAGATGCACATTGTTAGAATTCTTCTTGTTTTAGCTGCCCAATATGGTTGGGAAACTCACCAAATGGATGCTAAAAATACATTTCTTAATGGTAATTTTTAAGAAGAAATATACATAAATCAACATAAAGGTTTTGAAGAATATGGTAAGGAACTTTACATCTGTAAGCTTAAAACTTCTTTACATGGTCTTAAAAAGCTCCTAGAGCTTGGTATGCTAAAATTAACAGTTTCTTTCAGGATCTTGGTTTTTATAACTGTTGTTATAATAATGATTTATTTTTAAGTTTGAAAACAATCATATTATCATTAGTCTTGTATTTTAATGATCTTTTGATTACTAGCAGTGATAGAAATTTAATTGTTAGAAAAAGAAAGATTAAAACAACGTTTTGAAATGACTAATTTAGGGTTGCTAAATCATTTTCTTGGCATGTTTATATTTCAATATCATACGTCTATTGTTGCATCTCAATCTCGTATGATGTGAATTTTCTTAGAATATTTAACATGATTAATCATTGTTAACTGTTTCCATTCTTATTGAAGTTGGTTTCAAATTAGACCCTAAACTAGTGTGTGCTAAATTTGATCCTACCACGTATAGACAACTAGTTGGTAGTATAATTTATTTGAATATTACTAGGCTTGATATTTCATTTCTGCGGTAGGCATTGTTTCAAGATTTATGAAATAGACCTATAAGGTTAATTGGAAAATGGAAAAAATAATTTTTAAATATATTAAAGGAAGAATTAATTATGGTCTAATTTATTCTTCTTGTAATGATGCAAAATTATTTAGCTATTGTGATTTTGATCATGCTAGTGATGCTACAGATAGAAAGTATACCTATGGATATGTTTTCAAGTTGGGTGTAGGTGCCATCACTTGGAGAAGCAAGAAGGAACCAATTATTTTTATCTCTTCTCTTTGAGCATAGTATTGAAGTGTTATGGAAGTGTAAAGAAAGCTATGTGGCTACAAATATTGCTAGATGAAATACACATGGGCGTCAAAGGGACCATTACTCTTCTATGTGATAATAAGAGTTGCATTTCTCTTGCAAAAAATCTAGTCCAAAATCAGAGGACCAAGCATTATGAATTTCATATGCACTTTATTCAAGAGAAATTCTGAATGGTGATATTTATCTTAAGTTCAGTTTGACTGAAAAATCAAGTTGCGAGATATCTTCACAAAGTTGTTGTGTTCTCTTAAGTTTTGAATTTTTTTACCTTGTTGGGCTTATCGAGTTGTCATTGAGGGGGACTATGTATGATGAATGCCACCTTTAACAAATGTTATAAACTTCAAATACTTCCTCCATTTTGTGATAAGTAAATGGTCACACTATGTGAATATACTTATAAATCCCAGTGAAGCATTAGTTATGGGAATGCCTTGTTTTATAAAAGGCTCCATAATCTGATATAAGTCTTCATATATAAAACACTTGTCCTTAGAATTTTTTTGTATATCTTCTTTTGTATTGCAGATTTTATGGGATCCTTGGAACATTGTTTTGAACCATAGAAAAATACTAGCTCGCGGTCTTGCTAAAATTTACAATGCGTTGTTTGTAGTTTGTATAAGTCCATGGGATACTGTGGTAGTGGACTATGGAGTTGAAAAAACCCGCACAACTACGATGTAGTGCACTTTGTGAAATTGCAAACCTATGGAACAATTGTTCGTAGTCTATGTAAGTCTCGTGAGACAACGTGGTAGTGTCTTTGCGAGTTGAAAAACTCCGTGGAACACTTTGCTTGGTGCACCGCGAAATGTAATCCCATGGAACAAGTGTTTTTGGTTGCCATCCTAAATCATGAGTTGATTTATGGATTGTAATTCCTTTTGTACCAAAAGGTGACTTGGCATAAGGAGCAAATGTTAACATGTTTTTTTGCATGTTTTCCACTTAACATTAAGGGGGAGTGTTGGGGTAGAAATGTCAAGTGGGTGTAGACAAAAATATTATACATTAGACAATATTTAGCCTGGTCTTATACTACTATTTAGAAGGTTCTCAAATGTACAAAGTACCAATTAATCCCACTTTTTGCCATCTTTGTTTTATATTTTACTTTGTCTTTCCTACGTATTTCCCAATACCTATCCACCCATTTTACAACTTCCCCAAGATTCTAGCCCTGATGCCCAAAGGTGCCTAATCGATCTTTGGAGTGCCCCAGTGCACCCTAGTCCCACCCTGGGTGCCCCTCTCTATGTTTAACCTCTTTCACTCTTCTTTGGGTCACTTCTAGTCGTTGGTCTCCCTTATCTTTTCCTCAATTGGCATTGTCGGGATTAATTACAAAATAAAAATTGAGATCCCTATAAATATAAATCTTATAAGACCATAATGAGGGTCCTAGGTCATTACATCCTATCACTACTATCACTCCATCTAGGGCTGCATCCATTACACCATCTCCATCCACATAGCTCCATGCATCATAGCTAGAAAAGTCTAGCATCACATCCACTCACACATTCTTAGAGGATGGATTATATCTATTCTATTCTACATTCTACATATTCTATAGCTATCATAGCTTGCTACTACACAAAGTGTGACTGACACAAGAGCACCTAGGGCATGGCATACACACACTCACTAGAACTACATCAAGGTCTGTAATGTAGTGCAACGCTCAGTGATAAGTCCACCAGTTTGGAAGATGAGGCCCATAATCCATACCACGGTGCCACAGGGTGCCCTTGATACACTCTCAAGCACTAGTGTCACTTGGATAGTCCATATCTACCCTTCACAAGGTCCATGAGTGATCATCTATACATTCAAAGTTCCAGTCTCGGATCTCGCGACAACCTATGGCATGATCTTCCTAAATCAGCTAAGTCATTTTCCTACTCCCTCTTACATATTAGGGTTTATTTCACTTAGAGTAATTATTTGTAGTTATTACATATTGCTTTACTTTATTTACTACATTTATACAACATTTTAGTCCTCCTATTTAGATTAACACTAGAACCCTAAATCCCCTTTTAGGTCCTTTAGGTAGTTATTTTTGTTAATCATTTTGGTGAACGTAAACTCCATCTTTGTTTATGCTTGTTACTTGTAGTGGCCAAAGCTTTCAGCCCTCTTCATTATTGTGAACTCCTTCCTTCTCTTTTCCGTACTTCTCGACCCATGGCTGACATACCTCCTCCTCTGACCAAAAATCCCTTAGATACGTCTACCCAAGTGCCTCTCCATGAAATCAAAACAACCATTAGCAAAAAGTCTTATGATGAGGACACTAATGTGGACCAAGAACAAGTTGATATCATTACTAATTTTTGCCAAGATTTACATGAAAATCCAGCTCATCTCCCTCATGTCTTGCACACTTTGCTTGCTTCCCACCGAGATCGCAAGACACCTCTCCTAGTCTCTTCCACCCCTATGGTTTCTACACCTCCCATCTCCACTCCCCCTATTATGACTACCATTCCTACATCTCCCCATGCTGCATCTAATATACCCATTGGCTCTTCTTCTCATACCCCTGATCTAACATCATTATATCATGATCTCCAACATCAAATAAGGAAGTTACAAGTTGCTTCTACCCATAGGCCTATCTCCCTTGACTCCACGTCCTTGTTGCATTCTCCCTTTTTGCCATCCATCACTACTTACCCATTCCCACCTAGCTTCACCACTCCCAAATTACCCATTTTCAAAGGCCATGGTGACCCACAAGATCACCTGCACACCTTTCATGTCGCATATCTTGATTATGTTGATGATCATATTATTATCACTAATTTATTCCCACGTATTTTATAGGACTATGTGATGTGTTGGTTCTATGACTTGTCAATCCACTCGATAAGCTAATTCACCCATTTGGCTAACGCTTTTCTCACACATTTTTCCATCAATATTGGTTCCACTCTATCTTATGCCCTACTCACCCAACTTATACATTTCTCTAATGAATGATTCCTCAATTATGTCTTACGATAAAAAAATAATGTCGCCAAGATGACTAATGTTCTTGCCAATTTAGAACTTCAGGATTTATTTGTCCATAGTCTCTTACCACCTTTGTAAGATAGCGTACTCTTCAATACTTTTTCTTCATTTAATCAAAATTTGTACATTCTTAAGATCCATGAGACTAAACTTGTCTCTATTGGAAAGCTCAAATATCAGGACTCACCTTTGTCTTCTACACACTCTCCCAACAAAGAATTCTTAAAATCCCCTTCCCATAAACCTAGCAATCCTCATGATACGATTAATGTGGCTTCTACCACTCAAGAATTACACCCTCAACCATATCGACATCCTCTTACTAAAATTAGTACACCACTTATCGTCTGTTGTCGCAAATCGATTGATAGTAACATCATCACCCTACCTTCACCTCTAGAGCTCGATTGCTCTCCTAAAGGGCATAACTTTGACGAGCATTCTTACTGTGACTATCACTAGTGTGCGGGGCATCCCACCGATCGTTATTTCAAACTATGACCTCTCATTCAAGACCTAATCGACAATGGCCATCTCAAGCTTTTTTGAGTCCCTCATGACGAGCTTTCTCCCAACGATAACCATAAAATCCAAATTTTTAACAACCCTCTCCCTAAACATGATACCAAACCCATTGATTCCTCTTCCAACTATGTCTCCCATACCATGAATTCCTCCCACGGACATCTCAAATTCCTCATTTCTCACACTTCTTGCATTGTGACACCGCTATCTCCTTTTCTATTGCTAACTACCATGCTACGTTCACATCCTGACCATTTCCACATACGAGCATCTATTGGCTCCACCCCTATAAATAATACTAGAGTCGATCCATCCTCCCCCATTAGCACCTATTCTTTTCCTTCTTTCGCTCTATCGGTTACCCTCCTTCGCAAATCGATTATCCATTCAACAGACTATTTGGTGTTGTTAAGTTACATATCATTGTCGTCCCTCTTACTCTTCTCATCCCTTGCCTTGTTAGTCAAGTAGTCCATGAATGTGACCTACTTCAGGACTCAATTGGATTTGTAAATCCCAAGATATCATCTCTATGACCCACTTGCATCTCAAATTTATTTACAAAAACCAAGTTATCACCATTAATGGAGTCCCTCCTATCCCTCCACTCTCATCACCTTCTCATTCCACCGCCATGGATCTCCCCCTCTTACTCACACATCTCCTCTACTATCACCACCTACGTGTCATATTCCTATCACTTCACCATCTCAATTGGCTCCCACGCGACCTCTACATTCCCTTAGTCATGTACATTACCATACCCCTAATCCTAAACCCATTATCGCTTCCTCTCATTGTAAATGACCACCTTGTTTTAGTCCATGTCAACTATCATCTTATTATCGCATGGTGTCTCATCAATCTCCCTCACCTACACATTTTATTATGCCCTCCCAATCATCTTATATACACCCCTTGCATGCATATTGTATTTACTCTCATACAAATCACTTATCTCCTATACCACCATTATTATAGTATCCTTCTCTATCATCTTCCTCCTATGTACAGATGATCGACATCCATCCTTCAACCTTATTGGTTGGTTCCTCCTTCTACTACCTGAATGTAGGGGCCTAACCATTAGAAAACCCCCTCTCTATCCTCTCACACTTTCATAGCCTTACATCTCATATTTTCTCTACATCTTCATCCTTTCCATAGACATCCTATCTCATACGTCATAGTACCCTCATTACCCGATGACGCACCCTAGTGCTTTGGTTCACACTGGATTGTTGAGGGATCATTATTACACTAAACCCCACACACTACACTACTAGACCTATACATATACATCCTACATCATCCTATACATACCTCCTCTACTAATCATTTATACATCATCTATATCATACACAATACACTAGTCATCATCCTATACGAGCCTATTTTCCTATGTCATCCATACATCCTATACATTCTACATGCTACACTAGATTTCCTTATACTTGGGTCTAGTTTCATCTATCATCCATACACATTCTATTTCTACCTACCTACACACACTACATTACATTACCTACAACCCACATTCACCTACCTTGGTCATCTACACTACATTGTTCTACGTGCTACACTCACCACCCTATGACACACTTTAGTTCCTCGGTCCATACTTGACTACCGAGGGTTTACCAATCAAATGGACCTTACCTACATGCAACATATCTTCATACCACATTCCTCGGACTAGTGACCAATGCTCTAGGCTATATCATCACTCACACACATCATCACGTAGTGGTATACACCTTAGGTTAGATAACCACTCCTTCCATCAAATCTACATCCTTCTATCATCTTCTCTTATATCATCCTCTTTCATTTATCAATTCCAAACTTATTCCATTACACTGTCATGCCTTCACTCATCACTTAGTGGTATACACCTTAGGTTAAATCACCACTTCCTTTATCCATTTCACATTATCCTCTTACATCCAATCATCACCTATTATATCATCCTATTCTCATTCGTTCTATTACATCATCATTTATTCTACTCATCACTTAGTGGTATACACTTTAGGCTAAATCACCACCCTTGTCTTATTCATCACATAGTGGTCTACACTTAGTGCTACCATCACTACCTTTTGTTATTCACCGCCTACTTATCTACGCTTCATACACCCTCATCGCCCATCTCGTAGTGACATATACATTATAGGCTAGATCATCACCTTCTTCTTCCATCATGTAGTGATATACACTTAGGGCTAAATCATCACTCTTCTAATCAATAAGTCGTGGTATACACTTAGGCTATAGGGTCCACACACATATTTCTATACATATTATCACCATCCTCTCATCTTCTATAGTGATATACACTTAGGGATAAATCATCACTCCTTGATAAACAAAGTCGTGATATATGCTTCATCTATAGGGTTCATGTACATCATCTCTCCATAGGTTGCATTACATCACCACTACACATACACACCCATCACAACATGATAGACACAACCACAATCGCTACGACCATTTCTTGATGACGCACTCTCTTTTCAGTCCATTCTTGACTGCTGAGGGGGAAAAAATGAACCTCACTTGCATACACTTCCATACACTCTAGGGGCACATTTCTCCTATCATTCCATTCCATCCATCCACAACATATTATATTGTCTTAGTAGAATTTAATTTTCCTTACTAGTGTTTGGCATGCTCATTTTATTACACATGTTAGATTGTTTTCCTATATGTAATTATCATACACACATGCACATTCATGCCTTTATCTAGTGTGATCAGCAGATACAAGACTCTACACGCGGCATGGATGCTTTCCTTCTACCCTTACTATACTGGTCACTAGGGGCATCCACATTCAACTTATATAGTGTGCTATTGTTTCATTTTGTACTTAGCATCTTATACTACTTTCTCATACATGCTTTGACATATTGGTTTTCACTCTAACATGCTAATGGGTGTTCCATGTGCAGCACTTGTTTTACAGGACTACATGTTCCCATGACTACTTTTATTTCTACTTGTATGCTTTGTTTTCCATTGTATGTGGGTTTTCCCTTTTTTGTGTACACACTTGTTTGTTTTTGTGTCCATGATGGCCTTTGCGTGTCTTACGACATCGTGAGTGATGTCCCATGTTTGAAACCCAATTTTTGGTCTCCTTGTTTTCTTGCATGTTTGTACTACTATATACTTGGTATTTTTTATATATTATTTACGTTTTACACTTATTTGCATGCACATGTTCGGACTAACACTTTTATTGGCTAGCCATCTCATTTTGTGTGCGCCTTGGTATCTACTAAGCACTTTCCCTTCCCCCTGTAGGGCTGAGTTGGTTATAAGGTCAAAGTGTGGTTGGTCCTCTTTTGGGGCCACATTCTCCTTCTAGAGTCATCGCATGCACCCCCAAAGAGGGGGGAATCATTATGGGTTTTCTACTAACACAATGTATCTACACCGGTTCAAACACAATGAGTGAGTTCAAATCGATCGAACTACATACAAAACAATGTCCTCAACAGGACATGGTGTCCTTCGACAATTCTATGGAGTAATCACAGGATCAGGGGTTACATTGGGTGGCCTCTCAACACTTATCCATCCAGTGGCATAGGATCACCCAAAAACCATCACAGTAAAAATATCTCTTCAACAAATTATAGCAGAAGCGGTTAGAGTTAGAGGAAATTGAGCATTTCCGCCCTACACTTCTTCACCAGGTGGCATGAGATTGCCTAAAAAAACTCACGACATCATAAGATATCCTTCTACACCCTTTCTCTCAACATGGATCAAGTGCACATGTTCCATTTTTCCATTTACACTTTCTATTCTAGTGTACTTTACATTTTTGTACTTTTACACAAGGTTTTCACATACATACATATTTGACTACTTGAGTTTTTTCTCCTTGCAAGACAACATATGAGAAACAAATATTCAAATTAGGGACAATAACAATGATGATAATGACAACATACAAAGACGGTAATTTCCATACTAATCATGCAAGTACACCACACACATGCAATAGCTACACACGCATTCCACCCTAGGTTCACTCTCATCACTTTTACTTACATTTTTCATCTTTAGAATCCACACTCCTCCACATTTGAGTCTAGTCCATCTGGTGCACTTTCTTCTACACTCTGCATGGATTTCAGGTATGCTTCTCTGACTACTTTATGTTACCAGAGTTGTTCACTCACCAACATAAAATGGGGAAAATGTAGACATAAATATTACACATTAGACAATATTTAGCCCGATCTTATACTACTATTTAGAAGGTTCTCAAGTGTACAAAGTACCAATTAATCCCACCTTTTTTCCATTTTTTTATATTTTATTTCATCTTTCCCACGTATTTCTTGATACCTATCCACCCATTTCACAACTTCCCCAAGATTCTAGACCTGATTCCAGGCACCATACCCTATACTAGGGTGCCTTGGGGTGTGCCGTGGTCCCCACCCTGGTGTCCCTCTCTATGTTTAACCTCTTTTTCTCTTCTTTGGGTCACTTCTAGTCATTGGTCTCCCTTATATTTTCCTCAGTCAAAATTTTTGGGATTAATTTCAAAATCAAACTTGAGAGCCCTATAAATATAAAGCTTATAAGACCATAAGGAGGATCCTAGGTCATTGCATCCTATCACTATTATCACTCCATCTAGGGATGCATCCATTACACAATCTCCATCCACATATCTCCATGCATCATAGCTGGCAAATTCTCGCATCACATCCACTTAGACATTCTTATAGGAGGGATTCTATCTATTCTATTCTACATTCTACATATTCTATAGCTATCATATATCACTACTACACAAAGTATGACTGACATGATAGCACCTCGGGCATGACATACACACACTCACCAGAACTACATCAAGGTCCATAATGTAGTGTAACACTCAATAATAATTCCATCGGTTTGGAAGCTAAGGTCATTTTGACCCCTTCTTCTTCTTCATGTGTAGGGTGTCATCTCGGTTCATCCAAGAAATCCAGTAGTGACAACATGCGATAGCGGGGTTTCAAACCTAGTTACAAAATTGAACATAGTTCCTGAGTCCCTACATAGTTCACAAAACCGGAATCTGGACCAGAGCACTGGTCCCGGGTGCCCCAAGAAACTCCCAGGCAGCACTGGCATATAGTCTAGATCTACCCTTCGCAGGGTCCCTGAGTGATCATCTCGCACATTTGGCTTCTAGTCTCAAATCTGACAACTCGGCATGTCTATCTCAATCAGCTAAGTCATTTTACTCCCCTCTTATATATTAGGGTTTCTCTTTCACTTAGAGTAATTGTTTGTATTTATTACATATTTCTTTACTTTATTTACTACATTTATACAATGTTTTAGTCCTCCTATTTAGATTAACACTAGAACCCTAAATCCTCCCTTTAGGTCCTTTAGGTAGTTATTTTTGTTAATCATTGGGATATCTACCACTGTTGTATGCCCCACATTATCTTAAAGTTTATGTATTAAACTTTATTATGATGGTATTCCACATTTAAGTGTGGAACAAAGCAATCAGCGACCAAAAATATCTTGACTCACAAAATCCCTCTTAGAATCGCTAATAAACCAATGAATACATTGGTATTGATATCTGAAAGATAAGTTTGTTGGTAACAATTATTATTACATTGTATAGAAATAAATTTCTTAGTAGTTCTGTTCTAAGAGATACCAAGGAGTGAAGTGGAAGTGTTGGGTAAAACTTGTATTCGAGATTCTTAATACAAACAATGATTTATTACAGTGGGGTTTTCTCCTTCGGGTTTCCCCACTTAAATCTGGTGTCTTCTATCTCTTTTATTTCCTACTATTTGCTTTATCTCTTGTTATTACATTCTGTATTCTGCACATCGTAATCTATAATCTTTAGAAACTTATATTATGGATTTATAATTAGTCTATTACTCATTCCTTATAAATCCTAACAATCTTGTCATAGACATGAATTTTGAAGTTTAAGGGATTCACGAGAAGGAAGATGATGATATCCACATTGTAAATCTAACCCTATGTTCAATTATCTTTCCAAGTGGAGAGACAACATGTGAATCATACCATGGAAAGGAATAGGTCAGAATGAACTAGTGTGTGTAAGCAATTTCCACTTGAACTGTAGGCTATTGAGGTACCCAAGATCATCAAGTTTGCAAGATTAGGAGGTCATCTCAGGTCCACATAGTTCATGTCTCATAGTAGTGTTTTTGAACACTTGTCCAATGCTTTGTAGTATGTTTACACCAAACAAAATAATGAAATTACAATCACAATGTTTTGATTCAATAGGAGGTGAAAGGAAAAGAATTACATTCTTGAAGCATTCTCTCAAGATCCATTAGAAGCAGGGTATTCATCAACAAAAGATTCATCATCTCTTGATTTCCACTTCTCTCTCTCTCCTCTCTCCTTCTTCCTCTCTCTCCAACATTTTATTTCTTCATTGGAAATGCACTTTTCCACTCTTACATATTATTCACTTAAGTGGCCTTACTTTTTATTGTAAAATTCCATTTTCAAAAATAAAAAGGACTTAATTTCAATCTAGAGAATGTGAAAGGTCATAAGTGGTGATAATATGAAAATGCACATGGGGAGATCAAGAGACAATTTGTAAGCTATATATTGGGATGGCCTCTCCATTCCAAAATGGTAGCATTTGTTGATTTTATTATATTTTGGCCTATGTTTCACTATTACTACAAACAATAAGCTATATTCATCTCTCTCCTTTCTTATGTTCTTCTCCTCTCTCTACATTCCAAATTTTCAAGCATTATAATATTTTACAACCAAGAAGTAACTTTGTGTATTTGATTAATTAATCCATATTATTTTTTTGCTTTGATGTATTAGTCTTGCTATTACTTACATGATTTATTTCTTCATATTAAATGTGGAGCTACTCTAACTAATGTTGGTGAGAATGTGGAAGTTCGTACTCATAATCCTAACCCCTTTCTATGTTTTCTTACTTCCCTTTACCTCTTTCCAAATCATATACCTCCCTTGTACACTATACAAGAACTTTACCACAGGTTTAGTGGATTATTCTTGTATGATCCCCTTCCTAATGACCACCCCACAATTTTATTTAGTCCTTGCATTCAAAAAAATTACATCCCACCCATACCCGAAGGAGGGGCCTAACCTCATGATCATTGGTAAAAATCACTAATATGTCATGTAAAAAACTATTTCACCAAAAAATTTGGTGACTCCATTGGGGAATGTTTTTCTTATGCACCATATAATGATATCTAAAATCCAAACAAAATCATGTATATAGAAAAACCATAAAAATTAGAAAACTAATATATATATATATATCAAAAATACTATTTAAATGTTTGGATCCTTGTTGAAATCCTACTTAAAATATACATCATTTATGGTTGCATCCTTATCTAACATTCTAAGTAAGTATGGAAAAAGGGAGATTCATTAGAGAATATTAAGTAAACAACACTCTAGTATTTTACAATCCTCGCATTTGAGTTACAGAACAAGTTGAATTCATACTTGCTCCCATATGGATTCCAAGACAAGAACTTGAGTCTTCACCTCTTAGCTCAGTTGCATCTCCACTCTCTCCTCAACCATTGAATGCTCCTCCACTAGCATTGGCTCCACTTAGTAAATGGTTGCACATGTACCTTGGTTTGAACACCAGTCCACTAGCATTGGCTCCACTTCATGAATTACCAAAATGGATCAAGAAATAACTTTCCCGAATTCTATGGAGATGAAAAAGCAACGTCAGTGTGATCATATTATATATTTAATCACATCATGTGGCATTCTTGGAGTAGGACATGAAGATGTTTTTGTTTGATTATTCATGGATTCATTATAATATGCCACTTCATAATGGTTTTAATTCTTACCACCTCACTCCATTACCGATCGGGATGGCATGAAGAACAATTTTGAATAAAGGTTCTTGACTTGAAGATGCTCATTCCCTCCATGCTCAATAACCTCAAATGAAGAAAAACCACAAGATCCCATAGGATAATTTATAGCAAAATTGAACAATTTTACTAACAAAGTTCCTATTGGTGTTGACCTACTATAGATAATTGGAAGAGGTTCTTCATTAATTCTCATTTTTATGAAGTTGAGTTCATACTACGGAGATATCAATTAAACACTTTGGATAATGCTCAAGAACTTGCCATTGAAGTGGAAGATGACCTTATCATGTTAGGGAAGGTCAAGAACTACTCAACAAAGAGTAAAATCCATAGGTCTAAATATTAAGGTGTTGACCCATTCTGTAAAATTTGGTCAATGATGCAACTACATTGAAGAATAAAATTTCTCAAGATGCCTCATATCAAAATCAAATAGGAATCAAATTACAAGATCACCCTGAAGGCTTGCCTTGGAAGATCCATTGATTAATGCAATATGTGGAACTTGTAAACATAAAGGGGATGAATTTTTTTAATAATAAATTGAAAGAGAAGAATAATATGGGTATGAAAACTTTGGGTATTTGGAATACTCACCCGATGAAAATCCTAAAGAATCCATGGCTAATATGAATAATTACTCGTATGTGGTGTTCACCCACTCAAAAACAAAGAAAGAGGCCTTTTTTCCATTACCTAACTAAAGCACTTAAATCCTCAAATGGTGACTCTACAAAAAAAGGAGTATCATCAACACCCAATTCCATGGGGGCATCCAAGAATAAGCCTGAGACTAGCTCACCAAGACTCCATCTACCTCTTTGAGTAAGTCTCTTTGTCTCCTCTTGTCAAATCATTTTCTGATTCTATTTATTCTAAGAATAAAGAATCTTAATCATGTTAAGGATACCATTTTTTTCTAAAGTGCCTACCACTTCTTCACCCTTTGACATCATTGACCATGTCAAAAAATCCAAAGTCTAAATTTTCTGAATCGAATACCTAAGAACCCATCCTAAGTAATTTGATAAACTTGTCCAGTTTATCAAAGGAAGTAGTTCAAATTCATGTTCCAAAAATTCCATTACCAAAGAACCACTTCCCACTCTCAGTACCACTCCTCAGAACCTTCTTGCCTCAACATCCTCCACTTATGGGAAAGTAGAACCTTTCTATCTTACCTTGCTAATCAATGGGTATAAATTTAATAACTACATTATTAACTCTAGTGCCTCTCACGATTCCATTCCCACCAAAATTTCCAAGGCTTGTAGTCTCTCTATCTCATACCCACAATTGTTCACTCTTACTCCATGGAAACCAAAGAATTACCTCTTCTTTGGCTAGGTTAAGGATGATTAAGTAGCATTTACATATTTTCTTGACAATAAAATCATGATGAAAATACTTGTGGAATGCATTGCACCTTCGTATGGTATTTTATTAAGAGAGATTTTATTGGGATGTTGGTGGAGATATACATATGGATTGGTTGTATGCCACCTTAATAGTAAATGGTAAGATGAAGAAGCTCCTTCCAATACGAAAAATTAAATATACAATTCTAAAACTAGATGACCCAAGGGCATACATCCTATACCAAGATTCAAGGTATAGAAACTTTTTCATAAATTTAGAGGAAGATTCCAAGCTAATCATATTGATGCAGGAGTATCCAACTTTGATTGAGCCAAAGGAAAATAATTATGATGATTTTATGGATCTATAATTTAGTATTGTGTATTTCGATTAAATATAGATACACTCTCTCTCTTGGTGAAGAGGAAGGTCATAGAAATCTTGAATTACAAAAAAGTAATCCCAATGTGATGAGAAAATTGGATCATAAAGAAGAAGTGACATCAAATGAATTCTTAGCAGGTGAATCTCAAATTTCCAATCATCTTCCCGAGGTACAACACGAAGACTTGTTTGGTGAGTATGAAAATGACTACAAATTTGAAACCTTATTTTTCCGATTTAGAGAAGTGAAGAATAGATAGATGGAATGGTACTTGATTCTCCCAAGGTTGATTCCATTCAAAGAGAGGACCTCTCCATCATCAATATGATTTTTGAATCTCAATTTTGTCATGAGAAGGAGAGTAATGATGTCCACATTTCATACCCCACATTTTTCTTATTTTCCTTTCAAGAGGATGAGGTATCACGAAAATCACACTATTGTGAGAAAAAATTCGTAAATGAATTAGTGTGTCCAAGGAGGGCAGATTGAAGCAACAGTAAACATTGAATATTAAGAAACATGTTATAGTGTTGAAAATACCAAGATCTCTACTAGGAACCAAGTCATGTTAACCATGGTCACGGAAACATGACAAACAAAGGTCAAATTTTCATTGGGGTTATAGGATTAATTGTGAGCATGACGAGTTTAATATGATAAAGAATCATTCTTATAGTAACGGAATGTAAAAATGAGAACTCAAAAGTAGGGATGAATTGAAAAATGGTTTTGTAGCCAAAATGGAGTGTTAGATAAATGAAGGCAATGTACTATCCGAATGGATCCTCACATACAATAACAATCATGTAAAATTTACTAAGAAGTTAAGGAAAGGTTCATACTTCATCGAGACTGCCAATGGGTTTTTGGACAAAGGCATTTGGTGCTACCCAAGTATAAGTAAAGATTCATAGAATAATATGTACTACAATGAAAATGGTTTGTCCTGCATATACCTATTGGTTGGATATTTTTTTGAAGATAAAGTATGAGGTTTAACCATATTATAGGGAAAAATTCCCTCTTTGGATAAAGAGGAATACTAATCTAACCATCAGGGGTTGGGATCTTAGCCTAGTAGATTTATTCTTTATAGAAAGGAAGGTGAATGAAAATGGAAGAAAGGAAATGAATATATAAAGTTAGAAGTGTGAAAAGAATGGGTAGAAACATGCTTTCTCTTAGGAAAATGCATATCCAAAGATATTAACAGAGATTAAATAATAATGATGTTGAAGATACAATAAACAAGATAATGGAATTTAAAGAACCATGTAACATTGAACATAAGAACAATACCTTAAATGAAGAAGATAACACCACAACACACAATTTGTAATAGATATCTCTTATATTCCTTAATAGCCAGATTGAAAATACAAAGTTTTTTCTCTCTTTCAAATCCAATCTATACTATTGTTGCAAAAATATCCAACCCTTTACAATGCCATAATTTTACATTTATAGAGAAGGGGAGGAGAGAAAAGGGGAAACAGTTTGGATTGCATGCTAAAATAGAAAATACACATTAATAGTCCATTTGAATGGTTCTCACAAAATGACCCAGTCAACTTGCAAATCCAAAATATGTTCCAACATCTCAAAAATCAACATGTTCGATGCAAAAAAAAATGACATGATCAAGTTGTCAATCAGATTTATCTTTTTCTTCTTCAAGCTCAGCTTGTTTCTACCGGAATTCCTCAAACTTTTTGAATCATATCTTGCATTTCTTTCTCATCTAGTCCACAGGAGTATCGATTCAAGACATCACACATCTCAAATACATTGCCCATATTTCTAGGAATTTTATGATATTTCTTGATGAATTTAGATAAGTTTCTTCAAAACATTTTCACATAAGATTAATTTATCAATGGCTCCCAAGCCAAAATATTCTTCAACTGAAGACTCTTTTTCAACCAAGTCTTGAAACTTTTGAAGAGATCATCAAGAGTAGGATATTCAATCCATCATCCAAGACATCTTTAATGAGCTTGGCCAATTCATCATCAATGTCATTGGTGGCATCAAATTGCATCCTCTTTAGCATGTTGAATATTTTCACAAGCTTCTTGAAGGATCTTGACTCGAAATTCAATGGCTTTACAAAACTCAAAATGCTTTCCCTTTCATCCAAATTTCCTCTCCAAGCCAAGATATCAGAACTAACCTTTTTAATCTTGCTTAGAGCTTCCAATGTCAACTCCCAATTTCCACACTCTTCCAAGAGTTCACTTTTCATCTTATCAACATCTAGTCTTGCCTTCTCAATGTCATTGTAGGTATCTAAAGTCCTTGATTATCCTTTTTCCTTGAGTAAGGAGACATTATATCCAATTGTCCACTTCCCTACCCTTTTGACTAATATTTTCCATTTTGGGCACAAATGAGAAGTCAAAGTTGATTGGAGTAGGGGAAGGGATCTAAATTTGAGTGGGTTGGGAGATCTTGAGCAAAAAACTATCAATTATTCCACCTTTTCCTTCATCTCCTCTTTTGAAGCCTTAGTTTCCTGAGCTTCTTGAAGAGATTTTCCATGGTTGTTTGCACATCTTGTTGTGCACCTTCAATGGTAACCTTCCCAAGCTACCTTAGTTATTTGATAATCTGAGGTTGTAATATCCTCCTTGGTCTTATCAATAGTAGGCACAATGATCTCTACAAATTTGAATGGATGCATCAATAGTGATGTGGAAATGGTCTTTGGTTTCTTGATGTGCGAGGGTGTAAATTTCAAATAACTAAAATCAAAATGGCCTCAAGGGATGATTATCTTCCTTTTCCTTGGGTTTTTATTGCCAGATAGGAGGGAACAAAGGAAGAGGTGGATGTGTGGGGAGGAGTGGTAATCATCAACTGTGGTACTTCATGGAGTGATAAAGTGGTTACCAAGGATGGAGGAGTGGAAAATATGGCAGTCACCATGGAAGAAGATGTGGGAGGAGAAGAAGGCATGGAAAATGGAGCAAAAAAGAGAGTGGAAGTTGGGTCATGTGAGGAGATCCCAAAATCATATCCATATTCTTGATGAAAGGGGAGAAAGGGATGAAAAGACACTTGTCATATAATGACACTAGAGGAGATGAGGGCAATGGAGGGAAGAGGTAGCAATGGACGTAGAGATACTAATGAGATCTGTAAGGAAGAAGATGATGGAGGAGAGGAAAGGTGGGGAGAAGAGGGAGCGGAAAGAGTTTCCTGAGGATGAACACTAACAATGGGAACTACATGAGTAGTGAGAGGAGGAAGATGAAATAGGTTAAGTAACCACAATTCCACTTGATGCCTCTTGTGTATGTTGAGGAGAAGGGGATTTGATCACAACAATAAATAAAGTGGGGATAACAGATGAAGGAGGAGTTTTTGGTCCCACTGTTGTAGAAATTTGAACTTGAAATTCTTCTCAGATGCTTCACCTTTATCTTTTTCTTCCTTAGAGGGACCCACCTCTAATGCAGAAGTGGTTGAAATTTGGGAATTAAGGATCCCGAGGCTGAATATTCCATGAATATAACCAAGTGTTGGTTTGAGGAGGATCTGAGTGGCTCTATCTTGAATGGATGTAGATTCTTTAACAAACCATTCGATTGGAGGAAACCCCATATTATCACCATCCATTTTCTCATACATATGGATTCCAAGACGTTTCCATCATCAACTACTCCTTTAGGAACATCAACGAGATTAAAATTTATAACCTCATCCAAGGTTAATCTATTGTTATCTTTTCACCTGATGGCTACTTCATCCTTGCAATCATCCTAAATGTCTTCAAAGTATGAACATGGAATTGCAATGTTCCATAGGCCTTTAGAATGCCATGATAGTCAGAAACCCAACCTAGGAGGCATTACCTTCTTGATTTCTTATTACATTTCTATGCTGACATTTTTGGCTTTAACAATAGAGGCACATATCTTCCAATGGAAATGGGGAAATGGATTCTTGTCTTGTGATTGCTTTGTTGGAACTTGTGAAGATCCAACAATTGTTTAACCAACTCCATGAGGATCCATTTGTCACTTGGAAATCTGGGAAGATGAGTTGGGGAACCCTGGAATGCTCCAACCCAAAGATAGGTGAATGTTCAAAATTACAAGAATATGTAACCCCAATGAGATATTGCATTCCACATAAGATCGGTAACCCATTTTCTTAGAGAGCTTGGGTTCCAATCTACAGATGACATTGTAGAATAAATGTCATTAACCCTTGAAATGAGTCTCACTTCCTTTTAGGACAACTGAGGATAATACTTATAAACATAATCCAAAGTATTGACCCCACCATTGCTTAATCTAGGTACACCCTCATCTCATCCATAACATAGACAACATATGACATCATATAAAATTTCCCTATGGTCAACACTTCTCTCATTTGGTTATCGATTGTATCACTGATGAATGCACCCCAATCGAAGAATTGCTCATTCTTTCTTATGATGGTGAGAAATTGGTACATCCATCCTTGGAATTCTCTAGCCTCAGGGAGTCCAAACACTCTTACTTAGAAGTGTGATGATGTCTCCAATTTCAAGGATGAAATCACTCTGGGGCAATGTCTTGGGAAACCTGGACACATAAGGCTTAGGCTTCACTAGATACTTCTTATTGATGTTTGATACAATCATCCATGTTATCATCCATGCTTGTTGAGATGACTTAGGATTTGTTTTGACATATGTAATAAAATTAGGAATATTTAGAAGATCATCAAAATAATCGGTGTCCAAACAAATGACCACATTTCCATTTGATCCAAATAGACCTGGTCTCAGTATCATAGTGAATGGCAAAGCATCAAGAATGATTTCAAGGGCACGGGAGGAGATTGGAAAGGAAATAGCCAAGGGCAATCCCATTGTTATAAATACATTACATTCATGTAGTCTGCGAGAGGAAATTTGCACTTTGTTCCAAAATTCTTCCATGTCAATATGTCCTAACTCCATGTCTTTATATGATATTGGAAATAATATTAGAGGGAGGTACGACCCCCTATACTTGTACTTCATTTCCTTGGAATTTTCTCCCTTCCCCTTCCCTTCCCTGAATAAGATACATGAAGGATCAATCGAAAATTTTTCTAAAAATCTCCTAAAATATCCCTAGAGAAGTTCAGGTTTTAACCCCTACAAATCACCTTAGACATATTGATACATTGGTCGAAAATAAACCTATGTTAGGTAGATTGAAAAACCGATGCACTTATCGTGGGTTGGACCATGTGTTTTACATACTTAAGAATCCCGACATACTTTGTCGAGTTTTTAGCCTTTCTTTGCACCTCCCAAAACCTGAAACACTTGGTAGAGGAAAGGTCATGTTCAAAACTAGAGATTTCCACACACTTTTTGGGAAAGAGACTTACTTTTAAAGCAAGGGGAAAACTGAAATGCTATTTTGAGTTAAAAATCATCAAGTGACTTCTTCCAACTTGTTTTTTAAAAATTTTACCATAATAAGTAGGTTAAAAACTTAACAAGTTCATGTGGACATACTTATCAAGGTAAAACAAAAATCACAATAAGGGGAGAAAGAAAAGTGAGGAGTGAAAGAATTTGAAAAATTAAGCACAACTCCCCAATCAGAGAAAACCAAGATGAAAACCCTCAAAATACAAATGTAAATCAACAAGAAGGATAAACACTTACCAAAATGATGAACCAGAAGTTGAAATCAAGAAAACAACTGAAAATACCAAGAAAACACCAATCGAGTTTGACAATGCGAAAAATAGAGGGAAATCCGATGAATTGTAGAAAAAGTACAAGGTACAAATGACATGGAAATCCCACCTATTTATAAATGAAATTGCATTAATTACACATAAGACGACACGTGTGCAACTCCACCCTAACATTTATTGTCATTGACTTGGGGGCAAATTTGACCACACGAGACATGTCATGCAAATGTGTAATCGGGTCCCAAAACCCGATACAAAGGAGCCTGAAAAATATTTGAGAGTTCGGGTTTAGAAAGCAAAAAAAAGACATGTAAATCGGCCATCATGTCTCTAGTGCCAAAAACATGAAAATTAGACAAATACTACAAGTGTTTTAGGTCTTGGGTTGGAAAACACATGACATGATGCATGTGTTTTCCAAGTGAGATGTTCTAATGTAATCGAAACCTGAAACCTAAAAGGTTGTAGTGTGTTGGGTTTTCGGGGAGGAAATCATCTTATATAAAACATGCAAAATTCTAGGAAACCCCAAAAAACGATACAAAAAGGCATAAAGAAGGTATTTTCAAGCAACACTTAGAATGAAAAATGAATTTTAACAAGTTCATCAACATGAAAATTTGATTGGTTATCTCCATTTTATCGATGAAATCATTGTTCAATATAGTGAATTCGTGGCCCAATTTTCAAGGCACTGGGTCTTATTATCCATAAGATACATGAGGTTCCTCATTACCCTTACTACCTAATGTCCCCGAGTTAGAGCTAGTTGTTTTCATATTAAAATTTTAACATCAAATATTGAAAATTTTGGTCATGACAACTAAGCCCACCATTTGAAAACCTCTCTACCGGTCATTTGTGAACCCTTCCTCTTCCTCCGGTCATCTCATCGATTAACACAACCCCTCTAGATCTATATCACCCTCATTCTTTGTAAGAGGAAATTTCTAACCATGTTTTCAAGTCTTTTTCATGTGCGGGGAATGGATCCAGGTTTATTTCATAGTGATACTAAGATCTAAGGTGGAATTGTGCTCTCTAGAGTACTAAATTGGTTTTGTTAGCCATGTTGCATGACAAAGGACATCACTCGGGTTAAGCTAGCGAAAGGATAAACCTATATAGGATTTGTGTAAGAGAGAAATTAAGTGATCTAAGGAATTTTAGGGAAAATATGTGAATGCAAATGATGTTGGGAATAATCCAAACAAAGCTAGGTTATTTTTGTTAGAGTAGGTATTTACCATAGCTCATGTTCACCTAGGTACTTTATTTACCTTTATTTTATTTATCCTCACCCACTTATGTGTGTGGATATTTCTTTTATCTTATTTAGATATTAGGAGATATTATCTAGTTGTTAGGTATAGTTCTTTCCTTGATATATGGTATTGACTAGATCTCGATGTCTAGTTCTCTCCTAAATCTATGATCTTGACTAGTTCTTTGATGACTAGTTATTTCCTTGATTTATGGCTTGATCTATGACCTTGACTGTTCTTAGATTATTATTCCTTGTCTATTTAACCAAGGCCCATTCTTAATGTATCGCATTGAGTTCTATAATAATATATGATATTATTGCTCATTTATTTCGCAAAGGTTTTATGTAAAGTTATTCTCATTTGAATTGTTTTCATATTATTGATCGTGGTGTTTAATTAGCATCTGTGTTCTTGGCTTGGTACAATCTAGTTATCATTCCTTTTATGGTATCGAGTGGAGAATGTTGTTGGCATCCGTCTGTAAGTTTTATTTTGCAAATAAATTCATTGTATATTCATATATTTGGGATTTGGTCATATTTTGTTTCTGCATGCATTTTTATGCAAAACGGAGGCTTCCATTGGATCTCGGAAGGTAGGAAAACCCTAAGATTGATTGTAAACTTGAAATTTTTTTGGGTTTTTGCATTATCAGCAGGAAGGACACCAATAATGCCTTGGGATCCATGCTTTGTGAAGGGAAAAGCGCATGATTTTTTTTCGTATGTTAGATTTCTCAAGATTTGTAATTTTCTTTTACAACGTATCTGTCTTGGTTTGTGCACGTGAAGGTTTGTGGATCTTTCCTTTTTGGCGGGGGTCCACGGATGTTGTGGCACGCGTTTTTTTCAAATCCGAAGGTTTACTTAGCCCTCTTGGTCATATGGCATGGTCATATGAGGGCTTAAATATTGTGATTCCTATTAGTATGTGCTTAACTTCAGCCCTCTTTAATTTTATTTGTGTGGTGAAGGAAACAACAATTTATTTTGTTTAGTGGCAACTAAAATAAATAATGAGCAAAATATTAAAAAGTTTGTATCTTTTGATCATAACTCGGTTTTGAGTGTCGTTTTTGTAAAAGTGCTTTTTTTTCATGCTCTTTCCATTGGAGTTATTTATTTTGAGACTTACACTATAATTATAAAGTGCCAAACATGGAGGAGTGTTGTAATCAATTGTGGATGTAATTTCGGCTGAAGCCTAACGTCCTAAATTTTTTGGAGTTACAGTTTATACCTATCATGGATTCTGAGAATGATATGCTTTTCTCTGAAGTATGTGGACTTCAAGAGGATATTGTAAAATTTGTGGAAGAAAATAGATCACTCAAGAAGTGAAATTATCTTCTACAATCACTCATTCATGATAAGGATACAATAATACACTCCCTGCAGAACAAACTTGCTAGCCTACAACATCACCATCATATTGTGGACAACCATATCCATGCTCCTAGTCCACTTGTAGTTGTTGCTCTTGTACCCACTGACATTGATTTGCTAGTCTTTGAGCTGAACTCTTTTTGATGCTTCTAAACATGTGAGGCTTGTTCTACATGCTCTTCCACATCTGTGCCTATTATAATACCACATGTTGTGTATCCTACTTCTGCTCATCTGCATGGATTTTTGAGAAGCATACCACTGCATTTAGATCTCACATGCTCTATTCTATGGGTCTCACTAGCGGAGTCATTGGTAGACATTCATAGGGTATTATTTCCTCTATTCCACATGTTAAGTGGAATTCTCACCATGACATTGGTTTTCGAGTAGATACTTCATTGGGATCACACATTGATAGAGCTCCTTTTTTGTTCACTCGACTCTTTCTGAGGATCATGAGCAACACATGAGTTCTACACCTTCACTTAGGATTGAGAAACCTGAGATTTCAGCTTATCAGACATGATCAACTTGACACACATTCTGATGTTCCTTTGCATGCACCCATTGTGCATTTTGCACCAAGTCATATGCAAGCATCTTCTTCATCCATCCGTGTTGATTTGGGGTGGATATCTGATCACTCATGGCGGTGACATAGGCATTCATTGAGAGGACTCTATAGGCATGGCTCCTCCACCATTAGGCCTCTTGCTCCACTTTCTATACCTTATGCATTGTGATGCTTCTTGTTTTGAGCATTTTTCTTTAGCAGGTGTAGTGTATCTCTCTTGTTTGTTGAGAGATTTTGTATCTGTATTTTTGACACTTTTGGCATGTTGATAGTCTCTCTCTTGTGGGGAGCTATTCTAGTGGAGCCCAGTGTTAGTTTGTCAATGTTCGAGTAGTTGTTTTGAAAACTCATACAAATTTGTAGTGCCACTCCACCCATTCAACAGTATGGGAGGGTGTGGTGTTGATCCTACTTCTTCAGGTTTCGTGTCCTTGCCTTGTTACCTTGGCTTTTCTTGGATCGTGACACTTTGGATTTTATGTCCTTGCCTTGTTGCTTTGGTTTTTTTCTTGGATCATGGCACACCTATTTTAACGTAGTTGATCGAATTATATTTGGTGTTTTTTTACACTTTTGACATCACTCCATTGATAGTCTCCTTGTATGGAGCTATTTTGGTGAAACCCAGTGTCAATTGTTTTTGAGTTTTGTGATCGAGCAGTGGATTCAAACCACAGTGCACACCAAACTTCTTCAGCATTATACGAGTTTTTTGAGCCGAGCTTCTTGGGATGCCTTGGAGTGGGTCTTTACTCTCTTTACTTTGTTATTACTGATTTTGGGTACCTTGTGGTGTCCCTTTTTCCCAATTATTGTACATGAGTACCTCATCAAGCCTAGTTACAGGACTCATACTATGGACATGTCACTTCTATTTTGGCCCCTAGCTTCACTTGAGGGGGTGTTAGAGTAGGTATTTACCTTAGCTCATGTTCACCTAGGTATTTTATTTACCTTTATTGTATTTATCCTCACCCACTTATGTGTGTGGATATTTCTTTTATCTTATTTAGATATTAGGAGATATTATCTAGTTTTTAGGTATAGTTCTTTCCTTGATCTATGGTATTGACTAGATCCTTGATGTCTAGTTCTCTCCTAAATCTATGAACTTGACTAGTTCTTTGATGACTAGTTATTTCCTTGATTTATGGCTATGATCTACGACCTTGACCGGTTCTTAGATTGTTATTCCTTCCCTATTTAAGCAAGGCACATTCTCAATGTATTACATTGAGTTCCATAATAATATATGATATTGCTACTCATTTGTTTGCAAAGGTTTATGTAAATTTATTATGGAGAATTACTTTCATCTTATTGATCGTGATGTTTGATTAGCATCTGTGTTCTTGGCTTGGCATGATCTAGTTATTGTTCCTTTTATGGTATCGTAGCTGCACATTTGTAATTGTCATCACACCAAAAGCTCAAACTCGATGGTGGAGAAGGATCTCATCGTGTCATTCATCTGCTATGCTCAACACCCTCCCACACAATGAGCCGAGTATACACCCAATTAGGCCCAATGGCATTAGGGGAGGCAATGACACTAGGAATTTCTCGGAAGGTCACCCTTCCTAGCACTACTCTGGGGCTGGCACACTTAACTAGCGCCTACATCAATATCATAGATGCATGACTTGCCGTACACCAAAAGCTTGAACCGATGGTGGAGAGGATCTCATCGTGTTAAACAGACATCAGCTGTATGCCATACCCTCCCATACGATGGAGCTAGATATACACCCAATCGTTTCCAACAACATTAGGAGGCAAGTGACACATTCGGAATTTACAAGGAGGTCACCCATCCCAACACTACTACTGGGTTGGCGCACTTAACTTCCTAACAGTATCGAGTTACATGACTTTCCATCACACCAAAAGCTCGAATCAACTATGGTGGACCTACAAACTTATTTGGTTCTTAGATTATTATTCCTTGTCTATTTAAGCAAGGTCCTTTCTTAATGTATTGCATTGAGCTCCATAGTAATATATGATATTGCTGCTCATTTATTTGCAAAAGTTTTATGTAAAGTTATTAGGTGAATTACTTTCATCTTATTGATTGTGGTGTTTGATTAAGATCGTGTTCTTGGCTTGAAATACATTTATCTAGTTATCGTTCCTTTCATCTTATTGATCATGATGTTTGATTAGCATCATTGTTTTGGCTTGCACGATCTAGTTAGTGTTCCTTTTATGGTATCACTATTTGCATGTCACTTGCCGTCACACACCAAAAGCTTGAACTAGTGGAGATGGATCTCATTGTGTTATTCAGTGCTACGCCAACACCCTCCGTGTGATGGAGCTAGGTATACACCCAATCGAGGCCCAACAACATTAGGAGGGTGACACTTTGAGAATTTTCCAAGAGGTCAACCATCCCGACTACTATGGGGCTGGCGTGCTTAACTTCCTAGTATCATAGATGCACGACTTTCCGTCACACCAAAATCTCAAACTCGATGGTGGAGAGGATCTCATCGTGTTAAACAATTCTTACGCCAATAATTTTAGGAATAGTGAATGAAGGCTTCAATAGAGAAAGTCACCTTGTTCTTAAGATTCATGAAGTTTTGGGAGGATTTAGAAGCTCATAAAATTAGTCAAGGGAAATATATTGGAATCCCCTACATGATGGATGCATTAATTTTGATCCTTGACCTCATTGCTCTCCATGGTAGTTTGGTCATTGTTATTGCTCCTTTTTCCTGAAAGGGTGATTGGTGCCTTAACTCAAGTTTTAAGATGAATCAAGTCCTAAAATTTGTTTTAATGAACTGATTGGATTATTTTGAGTCAAATCCATATAAGGTTTCACCTCTAAACTCTAAATTTTTCTCTCGAGGCCAAAATGACAAGCTCATGTTCTAATTTTGCATTGGGATGATGACATCAACATCACTTAAAGGATTGAATGCAATTTTAAAACCTAAGCATCTCTTTTCTTTTTCCCAAGGTGAAAATGAAAATGAGGGACACAAAAGTGTGTTCCCCCTATGAGATTTTCACTTTCATCACTTAAATTTTACAATTTGTGAACTAGTTAAGTGTAAAACATGAAATATGGTCCCCATTTAATGATTCTTATCCCCTTGGAAAAAATTTCAAGGTTTTGTGTCCCTTTTCCCTTGATCAAAAGGACAAAGGGGTCTAAAGGGATAAAAGGTACAAAAGGTGTGCTCCCATATGTTTTGGTTTGTTTGGATACTTTAAGTGACAAATTTGGTGTTAGGAAGAGTTTAAAACATGCAAACTTGTCCCCTAACTCATATTTGTCCCCCCTCTTCATGTTATATGCAACCATGGCACATTTTTAGAAGATGGTGTCCCCTTAATTTTTCTAAAATTGAAAATGTAAATGAGGTAAAAATTAGACTCCATCTCTCCTAATAGCCCCAAACACATGCAAAACCACAATGGAGCCCTGAAGTTCTTGCGTGTGACTTTTTCATCCCTACATCTCACTCTCATGAAATTCTTAGATGACACTTGGCATGATCTGGTGCAAGGTTAATTTTGGTGTCCCTCTTGTCCCCTTTCCCCTCTTATCCCCTATTTTTAGGAAATAACTATATATTAACCCTGAATTAACCATATTTAAGCCTACTTAGTGTTAAACATGAGTTTGGATGCAAAGAATGTCTAAATGTTTAAAATCCACAATTAGCCATTTTTTAAATTTCAAATGCATATTTTTCCTCCCAAGATCACTCTCCTTGTTGTTATACTTCTATATATGTGCATAAGACCTCGTATTCAAAACATACAAATTTTAGTTGATATCTTGTTAACCCATCACCGGATTTCCATGAAATTATAACATCAACTCCTCAAAAATGCCATTCAAATGATTCTAACCTTGCATCTAATGGTGGTCTACATTATTTTTAATATCTAGATGAATTTTCCATTTATAAAAACTTATTTTTCAAATCTTCGGAGTTCTAATAATTAAAATCCTCTAAAAATTGGAGCAAATCATCCTTATGAAATAACCAAATTTTTGATACCACTCACATTTTGTTCGACATTGGTAAGACCCACTTCTAAAAATAGTATGCCTTACTAATCTTTGTAGTATATAAATATTAATTTCTACAAACAATTCATTCTTTAAGTTGACATGGCTCTTACATATCAAGAATACTCAAAGGTGTCAAATTAAGCAACTAATAACTAAAAATAGACTTCCTAAATTAATACTTACTAAAAATAGTAAGTTTCATATATTAGTCAAGAAACATGGATGCTAATATTCCCATGATGATGAAGTAACATCTAGGATTTATTGTACACGGTTGTAGGACAACATGACGACTTGAAAGACTTAGGATTTCAAAGATAAAATTTAAGTTGAGTAGTGAAGTAGTTTTTCTATTTGGGGAAGAAGGCATTTTCAATGACAAATATGTGTAAAAGGAGATGTTTTTGGTCTCCCGAGGTTGATTCCATCCAAGAAGGGTATACATTATCATGAGGTGAATTTTGAAGTTTAAAGGAGTCGAAGAATGAAGATGATGATCTCAACATTGTAAATTTAACCTTGTGTTCAATTCTCATTCTAAGAGGAGGGAAAACATGTGAATCACACCATGGCAAGGAATAGTTTAGAATGAACCAAAGCATGTGTAAAATATTTCCACTTAAACTATAACCTACTAAGGTACCTAAGATCATTATGTTTGCAAGATCAAGCATTCATCTCACGTCCATACAAAGGTGCATGTTGGAAGAACAATGGACTGGGGTGAATCAATCCTAAAAATTTCCTATTTCATTTACCATCAAATTACAAGCATCCATTAACATCCATTCATGCATATATATTCAATAAGATCTTATTAGGTGTACAATACAATCAAGTAACCATAACACATGAGAGAGAACACATAGACATAATATGTAAGTGGTGAAACCCTCAAGGGGAAGAAAACCCACTTAAATGTTTATGGTATTACTCACAACAAATAACTTTCAAGTGAATATTAAAGATCACAAGATATTTATTTAGTGTTACCAACCCCACAAGCTCTAACCCTAAACCCTTATTGATATTACTCACAACAAGAGACTCCTATGAATATGAATCATCATAAGAGATTTTGTGAATTATGAACGCTAAAAAATCTGATACCGCAAATCTGATGTTGATCCCAAAATTCAGCTCCAAATTCCTTCAAACACACTTCAATCTATCTCTTCTTCAACTCTCTATATTGGACATTCATGACGTAATTTTGCTTCAATATTTGATTTAACAAGAATTGAATTATGGTTATTGTTAAACCCTAGATATTATAGATTAAAATATGATAAATAAACAATTAATTACAAATCTAACACAAAAAAATAAGCTAAAGAAATATAAAACCATATATACAAGAGAGGGAATAGAATACTTAGCCGATTTCACAATAAATCTCAAAGTGTGTTGGACTAGAAAACCTAATAAACATGAGGAGGAAGTGCTATCATAGCCACACTTAGAAAATTATGAAATTGTCGGATATGTAGGGACCGGGGTGCTTGGAATAAGACTAGGGTGGCTAGGTGCCATAGACCTATGGTAGGCGCCTATGACTGCGAAACTACTCATAAATTGATTTTGTTGTGTCACACAAGTGTCACTATATTTCACTATTATTTTTCATGTATATCATTGGATCGTCAATCGTATTCATATGTAACCTAAAAAATAAATGATATCCCGAAAATCTCCAAACACATTAAATCCTAAAAGAAAAATATGAAAATAGGGAGTCAAACTAACCTCGGTGGTCACTAAACAGAGTGAACTTACACCTAAGCATTACACTACATCTAATACTCTATATATTTTTATGTGCATGTGTATAGAATCATGACCTAGGAATCTCTTGTGTAAGATGCATCGAATAATGAGAAATGGCTAGATGTAACAATGTAAGTATATGTTTGTATGGAAAAATGAACTTCCCTTCTATGTGTGTATGTAGAATAAGTAGTCCCTTGTCCTTGAATGAAGCTAGATGGATTCTTTAATGCTCTTAGAATGCCTTTGGATGTAACCTTAGGTGGTGATAGTAGATTCTTAGAGCTTGGTCCCTTATTATGATCACATAGCTTTGTATTTATATGATTCCCTTGTTTAAATTTCGTAATTGAAAACTAAAAGGCTGACCCATAAGAAAACAAGATGCCCAAAAGATAAAATAGGCCCAAAAGGGGAAAGAAAGATACAAAGAGGTCAAGGGAACCCAAAGGAAATGAGAGCGTCTCGGGAATTGACGTCCCTAGATAGGTCCCGTGTCTAAAGTCAATAAATATAAAGCAACAAAGATAATACTAGGTTGTGGGGTGTACAGACCAAAGAGGAAACCGGAAATATAAAAAGAGGCTATAGATAGATGTCAATTACTAGTTTTCTCACTTAGGAATCGGTATGTGATTAGGACCTAGAAATATACCCAAGTACATGATTTAGTGTCTACATTTTCCCCACTTTATGTTGTTGAGTGAATACTCGATAACATAAAGTAGATAAGAGATGAGTACTTGATAACCATGTAGATCGAGGTGAAAGCATGTTGAGGAGACAAGAAAAAGAGTGGAGTGACAAATGAAGCATGGAAGCTAAAAGAGGAAGTGACCCTATGGTTGAAGCGTATGTATTATGTCACATTATACCTATTTTCATTTTTAACCCATTGAAATCCTTAGCCCCGGTCATATGGCATGGTCGTATGAGGGCTTAAATCTTGTGATTCCTACTAGTAGATGCTTAACTCCAGCCCCTTTCATTTTATTTGTGCAAAGTGAAGGCAAGAGCATTTTTTTCTATTGTGAAGAAGCATCAAGGTAGAAATATAGAAAAAGCGAGAGCATGGCATGGATGAGGAGATAGACTCCTTGAACACAACCAAACTTGGGATTTGGTTCAGTTTCCTACAGGAAAGAGAGCATTGCAGAACAAGTGGGTTTATAGGTTGAAAGAAGAAGAAGGTGAAAAAAAAAGGTACAAGGAAAGACTTGTTGTGAAGGAATTTACATAAGAAAAAGGTATAGACTTTGATGAAATTTTCTCTCCACGGTATCGAGCAAGATTTTGTTTTGGAAGAAAAATATCATAGGAGGGTTTCTTGTTTGAGTGGGAGAAATGGCAGAAGATAACAAGTTCAAGGTTGAGAAGTTTAATGGCCATAAATTTAAACTATGAAAGATGCAAGTGGAGGACTACCTATATCAGAAGGATCTTTATCTACCATTGAAAGGGAAAGCTTTGAAGTCATCAACTATGAAAGATGAAGAATGGGATGTTCTTGATCGGAAGGCACTAGGAACCATATGATTGTGCCTAGAAGCAATGGTAGCTTTCAATATTTCTAAGGAAAAGACAATAATAGAATTGATGGAAAAATTGGGTAAATTGTATGAAAAACCCTCGACCTCCAATAAGGTATTTCTCATAAAATTTTGTTTAATATGAATATGTCAGAAGGTGATTCAGTAAATGATCATTTGAATGAATTCAACATGTTTACTAATCAATTAAGCTCTGTAGGAGTAAATTTTGATGATGAAGCTAGGGATCTTTTGATTTTGTTCTCATTTCCTCAAAGTTGTGAGTAATTATGTTTTTGTTTCTAGTTCAAACACTTTAAAGTTTGATGATGTTATTGGTGTGATTCTTAGTGAAGAGATGAGAAGAAAAATCACAAGTGAGTCATCTAGTAATTCTTTGAGTGTAGAGAACAGGGGAAGACAAAAGGAAAAAGGAAAAAGTTCTGGACACCGTGGAAGATCTAAGAAGGGAAAATCTAAATCTAGAAGCAAGATGGTATGCTAGAATTATGGAAAAGTAGGACATGTAAAGAAATATTGTTGGTCTTTAAAATCAGGGAAAGATCAAAAGAAGAGAAAAAAAAGGAAAACATAGTAGGTGATGTGTTACTAGAAGCTCTTATTCTTTCTTTTAGATAGTAAATTAGAATCTTGAGTTTTAGAGTTTGGTTATTCATTTCATATAACTCCTCATCAACGTATTTTCAAGATTATGTTCAAGGGAATTTTGGGCAGGTATATCTTGGTGATGATGAGCCATGTAACATTGTTGGAAAAGGAAGTGTTCATGTTAAATTGTAGAATGGTAACACTTGGGTGTTGAAGAATGTCAGGCATGTTCCTAGCCTAAGGAGGAATCTAATTTCTGTTGGGCAATTAAGAGATGAGGGTTGTATGGTTATATTTATAGTAGATTCTTGGAAAGTTACCAAGGGTGCTCTTGTGGTTGCAAGAGGTAAGAAAGTAGGTACTTTGTATTTATCCACTGTTAGTACTAATCCATCTTCTATTTTAGCTACTACATGTATAGACACAACTTTATGGCATCACAGACTTGGCCATATGAGTGAGAAGGGGATGAAGATTTTACATTCACAGGAAAGTTGTTAGATTTGAAAAACATAGACCTAGACTTTTGTGAGCATTGTGTGTATGGGAAACAAAAGTGTGTGAGATTTCTCAAGGTTGGATCAACCAAGGAGAAAAAGTTAGAGCTTGTTCATATGGATGTGTGGGGGCTAGCTCAGGTATCTTCTCTTGGTGGTTCACGGTATTATGTTACTTTTATTGATGATGCTACTAGGAAGGTTTGGGTTTATTGTATAAAGAAGAAATTTGATGTATTTAATACTTTCAAGAAGTGGAAATCTTTGGTTGAGAATGAAACAGGTTTGAAGTTGAAGTTTCTCAGATCAGATAATGGTAGAGATTATTGCAGTAATGAATTTAATAACTATTGTTCACAGAATGGAATCCATAGGGTGAAGACAATTCCTGTAACACCACAAAGAGAATGGTGTGTCGAAAGAATGAACAAGAATATCATGGAGAGTGCAAAGAGCATGATATTACATGATGGATTACCCTTACATCTTTGAGTGGATGTTATAGATACTATTGTTTACTTGATAAATAGAAGACCTTTAAGTGCTTTGATCAGTGGAGTACAAGAGGAGGCTTGGATTGGTAAGGAGGTAAACTATTCTTTTATGAATTTTTGGTTATGAAGCATTTGTTCACATTAATAAAGAGAATGTGACCAAGCTAGAAGATAATTCAAATAAATATACTTTCATTGGGTATGCCATCGATTATTATGGATTACAAGTTATGAAGTTTTTGATGAGAAGAAAATAATTAGGAGTAGGGATGTTATTTTCAATGAAAGGGTTATGTACGAGAGAACAACTACAAGGGTAAGAAGCTGGAAAAGTCCGAGTCCGTACAAATTGATGAGATAAAAGATAGAGAAGTGCTCAAAGGGATAAAAATAAACAATTTGGCATCAAACTTGGCACAACATCAAGTGTTGATTTCGTAGATAAAAATCAGCAAGAACAATAAGAGCCTCAAAATCCAGAAAGTCTTGTGAGACGTTCTACTAGGGTAAGTAGACCTCCTACAAGATTATCTTCATATGAGATTTACTATTGTTTATTGACGGATGGTAGAGAACCAAAAAATTTGAAGAAGCAATGCGGTAGAAACACAGAAAAAGTGGGAGCATGGCATGGATGAGGAGATGGAATCCTTGAAACACAACCAAACTTGGGATTTGGTTTAGTTTCCTACAGAAAGAGAGAATTGCAGAACAAGTGGGTTTATAGGTTGAAGGAATAATAAGGTGAAAAAAAAGGTACAAGGAAAGACTTGTTGTGAAGGGATTTGCATAGGAAAAAGGTATAGACTTTGATGAAATTTTCTCTCCTATTGTTAAAATGACTTCCATTAGAACTATTTTAAGTTTGGTAGTTGTGGAATATTTACATCTTGAACAATTATATGTAAAAATGATTTTCTTCATGGTGATTTGGAGGAAGAAATATATATGGAGCAGCCACAAGGATATGAAGTTAGGGGGAAGGAGAAATTGGTGTGCAGATTAAAGAAGAGCTTGTATGGCCTTAAGCAAGCTCCAAGACAATGGTATTTGAGATTTGACAGGTTCATGATAGAACAAGGTTACTCTAGATGTCATTCTGATCATTGTGTTTATTTTAAAAGACTAGATAATGACACCTATATTATCTTGTTATTGTATGTGGATGACATTCTTGTGGTAGGGTCAAACATGCAGGATATAAATGAGCTAAAGAGACAATTTCCAATACATTTTCCATGAAGGATTTAGGTGCAAAAATAAAATTATTGGCATGAGAATCAATAGAGACAAAAAGAGTAAAATATTGACTTTGTCTCAAGAAGATTATGTGAACAAGGTTGGACATGTTTAGGATAAAGATGCAAAACCAGTGAGTACACCATTGGTAAGGCACTTCAAGTTGAGTAAAAACAATGTCCTAAAACATATGAAGAGATTGAATATATGTCTAAAGTTCCATATGCTTCAATAGTTGGAAGTTTGATGTATGTTATGGTATGCACAAGACCATACATTTCCCATGCAGTGGGAGTTTCAGTAGATACATGAGTAATCCAAGAAAGGAGGACTAGAATGTAGTCTAGTGGATTCTAAGATACTTAAGAGGGACTAGTAGTATACAATTGTACTATGGAGGGTTAGAGGTTTCCTTACATGGATATGTTGATGCAGACATGGATGGATATTTGGATGGTTGGAAGAGCACCACAGGTTATGTATTCACTATTGGTGGGAAAATAGTTATTTGGATTTCTAAACCACAAAAGATTGTTTCCTTGTCTACTACAGAGGCAGAGTATGTTATTGCTACTACAGAAGTAAGCAAGGAGATGATATGGATGCAACGGTTCATGGAAGAGTTGGGAAAGAAGTAGGAGGATTACAGGTTATTTAGTGATAGCCAAAGTGTAATTCATCTTGCCAAGAACTCAACATTCCATTCGAGAACCAAACATATACAACTCAGGTATCACTTTATTAGATTAGTTTTGGAGGATGGACAATTGATGTTGGAGAAGATCCATACAAGTCAGAATCTTGTTGATATGTTGACAAAGGCAATGAAAAAGAGAAACTGGAAGGTTGTTCGAATTCGGTAGGTCTTCAAGATTGATCTTGAAGAAGAGAAAAAAGTTAGAGAAGAGTCCGAGGATGAGCTGTAATAATGGGTTGTAGCAGATAGTCTCCAAGTGGGAGATTGTTGAAGATGTGGAGCCCGACTTCTAGTTTTAGTGGCGATTGCTTCCAAGTGGGAGATTGTTGAAGTTGTGGATCCTGATTGCAAATTAAAGTGGAAGTTTGGTTTTCTTGTTTCTATTTTTTGGAGGAAATCATGGTCATGGATAAAAATAGTAAATTATCTTATTAATATACTGGAGTTATCTTTATGTTTATTTTATTAATAAACATGTGATATTTAGGTTGCTTATGGTTGAAGAAAACTTTTACAAAGAGGTGCATAAGTTATATATATGTGCATGGATTTACTCTTTTGTATATAAAAAAGAGAGAGAATTGTATTGTATTCCTCAGGACTAAATAAAGGAGAAGGTTGGCTTGTTTCTGGTGGATGTAGCCCACATTGGGTGAACCGCATTAAATCTTGGGTTTATCTTATGATTGCATGCTTCTTTTATTTCTATTTTAATTTTGTTTTATTGCTCATTTGTGTGTGCCTAAGTGGGCTCATACTACGAATAGTATTTAAAGAGGTAACACATTTCATACAAGATCTTCCACCTATTAGGCATCATCACGCACATTCTTACAAGTTATGGACTTTTATGTTAGGCAATTTTGAGGATCCACGGTCTTTTCAAAGGCTCATGGGATATAAGAGTGGGATGATGCGATGGCGGCCCAGTATTATTCTTCGATGAAGAATCATACTTGGGATTTAGTATCTCTTCCTCAAGGAAGAAATATGGTTAGTCAAAAGAGGGTATACCGAACCAAACATGCAAATTGATGGGTTCATTGACAAGTATAAGGCTCATTTTGTTGCAAGGTTTTTCACAAGTTGAGGTATTGTTTACTGGAGAAATTTTCACCCATTTCCAAGATGAATTCTATATGCCTTGACTTGTTATTTTTGCATCACAAGGGTGGACCGTATAAAATCAAATGGACATGAAGAGTGCCTTCTTACATGGAGATTTACAAGAGGAAATATACATGGAGCAACCACTAGATTTGTTCAGGATTCTTCTCTTGTTTGTATGCTTCAAGGTCTCTGATGGTCTCAAACAAGCCCCTCAGACTTGGTATGAGAAGATGGATTCTTTTCTTCTATCTACTTGATTTGTTCATTGCCACTTTAATCATACGTGTATCTCTAAGCATGTTGGTGAGGATATTGTTGATACATCTCTTGTATGTTTATGACCTGTTATTTACTTTGGAAGCACTTCTTCCCACATTTAGACTATTTAGAGGGCTCTTTCTACACAAAAGAAATTGACATGACAGATCTTGGGTTATTATGCGTTATTTTCTTAGATTGCATATTTCTAAGACAAATTTAGGGATTTATTTTAGTCAACAAAAGTACACCCGTGATCTTCTTCAAAGACACTTTGATATGGTTGATTACAAGCCAAGTCCATCTCTTTTTCGATGCAGGATTACTCTTAATTCCACATGTACCACTCTACTTTGTGATCCTACATTGTATAAGTAGTTAGTTGAAAGTCTCATGTACTTGACCCATACTCACCTTGATATTTCATTTGCAGTAGGGCTTGTATCTCAGTTTGCACATTCTCCTCATAGTAGTCACCGGAAGATTTCTAAAAGCATTTTACGTTATTTGAAGGCACTTCTCACTTCGGCCTACACTACACTAGGGGTTCTACTCAGTTGGTTGGATATATAGATTCAGATTGGGTAGGTTCTATTGATGACAGTGCATTCAACATTTGGCTATCATTTTTTTCTTGGTTATTCTCTAGTTGCTTAGGTGTGCAAAAATCAACAAAGCTATTGCACTTTGATCTTCAAATGTAGAGTACAGGGAAAAAGTTACATTAAGTCAACAAATTATTTGGATTTGACAATTATTGATAGAGTTTGGATTCCCACAAAGTGTAACTCACATTTCTCGTAACCCAGCTTGAGCACCAATGAACCAAGCATATTGAGATACACATCCACTTCATTTGTCACGAATATCCAAATTCAGGGATGTAGTTCTTTACTTGGAGTACATCCCAACTCAAAAGCAAAGTTGTAGACATCTTTACAAAGCCTTTTGCATCACCTCTCTACCTTGAGTTGCATGGCATGCTTATGATTTGAAGTTTCTCTTGGGGGTGTTCGTGATAACATCTTCCTTCTTCTTCTTCTTATTTCTCTTTCCTTCTAGAAGGATTCTTTCCTACTTTTGGTTTGAGATTTCTTCATGGATATATTGTACATGAGTACATGATCAGGCCTAGTTACTAGGACTCATACTATGGATATGCCACTTTTATTTTGGGCCCCTAGCTTCACTTGGAGGGGGTGTTAGAGTAGGTATTTACCTTAGCTCTTGTTCACCTAGGTACTTTATTTACCTTTATTGTATTTATCCTCACCCACTTATGTGTGTGGATATTTATTTTATTTTATTTAGATATTAGGGGATATTATCTAGTTGTTAGGTATAGTTATTTCCTTGATCTATGGTATTGACTAGTTCTTTCCTTGATCTATGGTATTGACTAGATCCTTGATGTCTAGTTATTTCCTAAATCTATGGTCTTGACTAGTTCTTTCCTTGATTTATGGCTTGATCTACGACCTTGACTGGTTCTTAGATTTTTATTCCTTGCCTATATAAGAAAGGCTCATTCTCATTGTATTTCATTGAGTTCCATAATAATATATGATATTGTTTCTAATTTGTTTGCAAATATTTTATTAAAGTTATTATGGCGAATTGATTTTATCTTATTGATCGTGGTGCTTTATTAACATCGAGTTATTTTTTTGGTACAATTCAAGTTGCTCGTTCCTTTTAGTTAATTATCCCTTATCTTTATCATCACCCTTAACATTCATTTGAATGTTCATTCTTAGCCTCACCCGGGTTTACTGCAATGCGTTAGTGAGATCTTACAACTTATCCTCTAGTGTCTACCTAGAGTTTCATTTAGCAAAACTCCATCACCGTATCCTACACTTGGAGATTTGAGGAATCACGGTGATTAGACAATGTGAAGTGCCCACTTCCCTTTGACACCTTTTTGATACTAATCATGATACTGTTGATTATATTATGGACATGATTATGGAATTTATTATAGTATGATGTTAAATGTTAGATCATGGATTATTGTTGACTTGATTCAGTTATGATGCATGATGATTATTAGAGACATTTTATATGTTGATGATGATATATTGTTGGACATGGTTATATGATGGATGTTGTTTGGACTTGTAATAATTGGATATTTTGATTAGACCTAGAAAATGAAAATTGGATTAAAATTGATGATGATATAGTTGTTAATGAAATTGTGAGTGATATTGTTGATTGTCGTGATAATTGTTGTGATTCACATATATATTGATGATCTTGAAATTATATTTATATTCATTTGGATGTTCTGATATGGCCACGAGGCCGAAGGAGGTATTTTTGTTTTGCAGGTTAAAATATCACAACAAACATCGGGGATTGGAGACCAACCACATTGGAATTCTAGATGAATTCAACAAGGTCACCATGGCAACTAGTATTTGTTGTGTGTGTTTGTATTTTTGTTAGGGATTCCCATGGGGGGAATCACCTTTAAATGTGACCAAGGGATTTTATGTTTTTCTTTTATTTGGTCCCTTTTGTTTAATTTTTGCATGTGTTTTATGTGGTGCACTTACCCTTTCATTATTTATTTAATGTGGTGTTAATATTGTGAGTAATCATATTGTTTAGTTAATTAATTAAAAGATGTCATAAGAATGTAATTAATAGAGTTTTTGGCCATGTTTTAAAGTGTGTAAGTGACCTTGTAAGTGATGTGTAAGTTAACTTTTGAGTGTGAAACACTCCACCTTCTTGGAAATTCGAATTTGTCCTTGGAGGCTGATTTTGGAGGCTTGTGGGACAAGTTAAACTTGTCCCATGCCTCTTAAATTTACATACCAACCTTGCCTATGGTTGGAGGGTTAGATTTAGACATTTTTATGCATTTTTACAAGTCAAGTTGAATGTTGTAATTGCACTTTTCTTACTTAATTTAATTTCAGTCCTTATGGGGTATGGGCTTGTTTGAGTGTGTAAGTGAACTGTCATATTATTCACCCACTTATTTATTATGCATTGGAGAATGAAGTTGAATTTTGGGGTTGGGGTTGAGGATGTGTGATGTGGCATCCTACATGGATCCACCTCATCCTCTTCTCTTCCCTCTTCTATAAAATTCAAATTGCTTTCCTTGTTTTGGTTGCTTCACTTTTGGAGACTTCATTTTGGGTGAATTTTTCTTGCTTTTTTTGGGAGCTCTTGCTTGGAGAAGTTTTTGGAAGATTGTTGCATGCTTGTGCTTGGCTGTTTTGGATTGCTTGCATTGGGATAAAGCTTGTTGTTTTGGAACTTGGAACAACTCCATCATGGAGAGGTAGGAGCTTGGCTCTTGAAATGCTCTTCTTGTATATATGTAAATGTTCTTGTGTGAATGTTTGGCATATTTTTGCGTTGTTGGGTAGATGGCCTAAGAATGGTGTAGGAGAAGACTATGGGGTTATTTTGTGGGAGGCACAAGTGGTTTTAGGGAGGTATAAGGGTGGAGGGAGTTGGGATTTGGGTTCCACCTTACAAAGAAATAGCTTGCATTTCTTTACTCATTATGGGGTGCCATAAGAGGTTGGGGAGACATAAGAAAATGTGAGGAATAAGGGGTACTTGGGGGAGGCATAAGGGCATGACAAGGTTTTGAAATGATATTCATATATATATATATTGGTGGGTTGTTCTCAGGTGGTGATACCCATTTTCCCTTTGGGAGGCATAAGCAACATCCCCCATAGCTTCTTGCTCCTTTGGCTTGCTTGATGAAGCCTTTGTATTATTTGTCATGTTTTAATGTAGTTGTAAACTACATTCTGTTTGGGACTATGTTTCTTTGTGAAAATGTTGCTTGTATGTTTGTGGAAGCTTGTTGTTGCCATGAGTTGGATCACATATTTTATTACATTTTGGTTGGGGCTTGGGGGCCAATGAAGAAGGATGGCTTCTCCTCTTCATTGGATGTCTTGGTTGGGTGGAGAGCGTTGCCTTTCCCCTACTCTTGTTGTGATCAAATTGGAAGAATGAGGAGTATGCATGTTGTTGTTCTGGAGCTGAGAAAAGATAGTTTGACAGTCCCTTGTGGAATGAAATCTCATTGTAACCTTTCCCACTTGAAGTGGATGAACTTGTAAATGTTTGTAATGGAAAGATGTTGTATTGATTGCAAGTGGAAATTTGAAATGTAAAAGAGTTATACTCTGTATTCTGTTTTGGAAAGAATGTGAAAGAATGATACATGTTTTTGTATGTTGCATTTTGAAACCAAATGGAAAGGAAGTTGTAAGAGTTCATTTAAATTAATGGAAGTGGTTTTGTCTTTTCCATATGTTGTTATTCCATTAGAAATCTGTGTTTAGCATTCACTATGAAATCCTGTTTGAAAAGTGGTAAAGTGAAACACGTGAGAAGAAAATGTATTATTCTATTCTATATATAATATATGTTTTGGAAGGAATAAAAGAAGGTTGTAATGTTGCATTTTGGAATCAATATAGGATTGCATGGCCTTTCTCAATTTGTGTTGTTGTTTTGAAATTGATCATCTATTGTGTTTTCAAATCTCTGTTAAAAAGAAGTAAATGCGTATGAAGGAAAATGTAGAACTCTGTCCTTGAAAAATGTTAAGATTGGAAATCAACCGTATTTTGGATTTCGAATGGTTGGAATTAAATTAACTAAATGTATTAGGCTAGGATTATAATGAATTTCCACACTTGGGAGATGGAAAGTAATTAAATAGATCCTTTAAAAATTTGCCCTATGTTTTGATTCTTTCAAACTGGAAATTATCTAAACAAAAATGCACAGATTCAAACCTACAACAATAAAATAAAAAATTAAAGATTAAATTGAAGTATGTAGGCCCTAAACGAATTCAATTAGACAAAAACACTTAATGGAAATACTTCAAAACTTGCAAAACCGAGTTCAAAGTTTCCACAGTTGTCATTTTGCTATCAAATTTGTAAATTTTGAATTGGAATTTCAATCAAATATATCTACCTCACAAAATTATCCTAATTCCTCCTAAGAACAACTCTCCATGTCTATTTGACATGTTGAGAGAGGAATAAGATCAAATTGAATAAATCTCACAAGTTAAAATTTACCAGTTCACACTATGTAAAATCGCCTGCAGGCCGTTTTCTTAAAATTGACCCCTTAAAATTTATCAAAATAAAAATTAATGATCTCTATATAAAGAGGACGTCGAGAGATTTCCAAAAATTCTTTGTTTTCCAAAACCGATCTCTATCAAAATTTATGGCCTTTTAAATTTTTCTTCCTTGGCGTCGAAAATTGGGAAAAAATTCCTTGGCGGGCCCGTGGGCCCAAATTTTTCCCTTAGAGCTTAGGAAAATTTTTGGGAAAATTTTCCAAAGTTTCCCCACCACCCATTGCATGCATGCCGAATCGAGGTCGCCACGTGGCACCATGGGGTGTTGGCGGAGGGGTGGACCCCTTTTTAAACTTAGCACATCCAGAATTTTTTGGAAAATATTCCAAGTTTTCCCCACCGCCCTACGATTAATCGGATGATGCCACGTGGTGTCATGAGGAATCGATGGAGGCGTGAGTCCCTTTTTCCTTTTTGTGTTTCAAAAATTTTTGGGAAAATTTTCCATGTTTTCCCAATGCCCGTCCCGTGACCGCGGCCCGATCGGGAGCAGCCACATGGTAGGAGGAGCCGAGGCGGAGGCACGGGTCAATGTTATCCTCTTAGCCCTTCAGGGCATCAAAAATTTTCTCCCCAATGTTGACTTGTGGGTGCAATGTTGACTTTTCACCCCGCCAAGCGAAATTTTCCCTCCAACGTCTCTTGTCGCCCCGCTCTCCCCACCTTTGGTTTGAGAAGCGCCACATGTCCTTGGTGGACTTTTGGACCCATGGGTGCACCGGCATAAAGTTATTTTTTTGCCTGCATGGGAAATGTTCAAAATTCTCCTGCGGCCCACTAACCCGCCCTTTGGGCAAATTTTCACCCCTAGGCCTACAGGCCTGCTCTTGGGGAAAATTTTCACCCAAAGGCCCATCGGCCCATAACTTGAGAAATATGAGGAGTTAGGACTTCTTTATATCAATGGAAAGGTGAGGAAATTTCCTATCCAATGGGAATGATTTAGGGAATTTTTGAATGCATTAAGTGTGAGAAAAATCAAGTTGAAACTTTAAGCTTGTTAGAGAGTGGGTATGGCGAAGATGTACCGCCCGAACCTAATTGAACCTTAACCATAAATTTTAGACCTTGTGACCTCTAATAATTGTTAATAAAATAAAATTTTGTTCTAGTGGATTATAATTGTTACGAAACTTGTTAGTGACATTTGTTGCCACCCGTAACCTAGTTGTAGACTCTTTTAAACAAAAAAATATTCCATAATGTTTTCCTAACTAATCCTAGGTTTTTCTTGGGTCTCAAGTGGGTTGTTTTAGCGGGCGTTACACAATGTACCCAACAAGCACATTACTTTGGCCAAAGTTTTTAGTTGTACTATGTACGCTTAGTATAGATGCGTGCACATAGCATCTAAACTTGTCTTCCCATCACCTCACAAACATCTCATCACAATTATCTAGATTTATTAAACTTATGTAGGTGAACCTATTAAGACTTTTTGAATTCCTAATGGGTTCAACTTCATAAGTACAAGGAACCCCAATGTCTATTATTGGTTACCTATGGGAGGCCAATCCACTACTTAATATGTTACCACATTAAGCAACCTATGGGCCACTCGTAGGTAGCATGAAAAATTCTTTGATGATGTAGTTCTTGTAAAGTTCTTAACCTTCATGGTGTATCCGACTACTTATAAAAATATAGTTTACGCATTTAATTACTTTAGATAGATGGATAAGATCACAAAGGTTTTACCACTTTACGCCTATCCATACATTCTAGCCTTTCTATAGAAAAGGTATGTTAGATCCCTAGTCAAGAATCCACAAGTCTTATTAACCTTACAATGTCATGATTTAGTATATCTTGATTCATTATCCATTATCAAAGTCATATCTATACTTTATTCACGACTTGCTCATATCTTTGTTTAAAGCTAGTGATATCCTCTACTTAGAATTCATTTCTTTTTCGTTACGAAGGATGTTGAGTTCATTTATATAACCTTGAATCTTACAAAGTAATAAACTAGTTTACATAATGAGTTTATCATGCTTCTTTTATATTAATCCAATATATTCTTAGGGACATATTTTAATCCTTTTAAAAAATAATACTTAACATTCAACTAGTATTTTTAATCTTTGACTAGATTACTCTCAAATTTTTACTTAATGATCAACACTATAGATTGGACCGATATATTACCCATAATATGATTTTGATACTTTTAAAGTTGAGACTTTCAACCTACATTTTTACCCTTCCATTACAAAGTGTTATATTCCACTTGTTTTTCCTTATCTTCACCCATAACTAACTCTATAATGAAATGGATAGTCAAATAGATATGGGGTATATCTTATTATCATAAACCATGAACATCCTAATCATATGATAGTTAAATGTGAGAACCCTTAACTTTATCAATTATACCAAAAAAGTTACCAATACCCATATAACGACAATGTATTTAGACATATAGAAATCAGCCAACACATTTATATATTACAAGTCTTGTCCATAAATGGACTAGTACAAAGGACATCTTGTCCAAGCCAAGTTTATATATCCATAAATTACAAGTACAATAGGATCAAAGATCCATAATAAAATCATCAAGTCTAACACCATTCTTCACAAGTCGGTGATAGAATGTCCATGCATCATCACAAAACCTATGACATTGTTTTGTTTGGGGGTGTCAGTTCAAAGAACTGGAAATAAGTTAATCTACTTGCTTAACTATGTTTTTGAAAAATAAAGTAGATTAATCATCATAACTTTAGCTAATCTAACATCATGATGGTAATGCTTTCACAATAGATAGGAGCTAGAACCCTCCAACAGTCCCATAGTTGGTGATGAAAGAGGCATGGGGTATGTATGTGAAGCATTTCCAAAGGAACACTTTGCATACAAACCTCCCACTTCTTCAATCACAAACCATGTGATTGGTAGAGGATTTGGAATCCCGATATGTGTTAGAACCACTATCTTCACATGCACAAGAATCAAACCACTCAACAAATTTAAGTGAACTAACAATCAAGGAAAAATACATCTATTTTGCATCAAACATTATCACAGAATAATTTTCATGCCATAAAAATTCATCCAAATAATTTTAATCCATAAAATGACTAAGTATAAAATTCGACAAAATTTTGACAGTCTCCCCTTGTATTTTTCACTTTTAGAATTTTCTAGAAAGTAGATTTTAATAATCTAAATCTAATAATGAAATAAAAGCATAAATTGAAAAGGTATGGATCAAATGATCCAAACCTCTAAGTCACGAGGATCTCAGGTAATAAATAAACTAACAAGAAATAACTTACCCAGCTGAACCATCAGCTCACATTTACCTTTATTTTATTGACATTTTTTTCATATGTCCCTGTAGATGGTTAAGGCATCTTTAACAATAAAAAATATGCAAATTCTATTTCCTCCTTTCATGCCACTAAATAGTATCCATTTAATTTCAAAACACAAGATGAAACAAGTATTTCAACTAAATTTTTATTTCAATTAATGTGTACCACAAACCTCATTTCTAGTTGCAACAATAAATAGTACGAATCACATACTATGTAAACAACCATACGAGATTATTAAGGATACAAGTTTGACACCCATAAAATTTCAGTTCCATTTTCAAAACCCAAACAGCCATACCAATATATGACATGAATACAAGTTTAAAACTTCACATGAAATTTTCCATATACTCTTCACAATAAAACCAAATCACTTGCATTAACAAAACCCAATCATACGAATTTATTGAATGATCTCAAACTCGAATACCCACAAATTCTCGACCATTTTCCATAAACCCTACAACCATACATTTCCATTGAAAGATAAACATGTTTGAAATTCCTCAAAAAAATTATTCAAATTTCCAATCAAACCCAACTTAAAGATAAATCATTCTTTAAGATTATCCATTCTCTACAGTTCATACATGTAGGAAAGAAAAACAATCATATCATTTCGTTGAATGAGTTCAGATCTAGAATATCCACAAAACTTCCACAGATATTTTTTTATAACCCACAACCACATTACAGCAAAAACATTCTACATAGGTTAAACACAAGGTACAACCATACGTTTTCATTGAAGAACCCAGGTTTGAAACCTTCAAAAATTCACGAGTTATTTTCTCTAAACCCTTTAGTCATACAAATTCACCAAACCCACAAAAATCACAGATTCATGTAATTTATTTGAAGGAATTAGCAAGGCAACAAGAATACCCATTTTTTTTGTTCAACCAGAACAACTTAGCAGGAAAAGAAGAAAATAATAGCCATTTGATTTTATTGGACTTCAACAAGGTCAAAATAGTTAAGAAAATTTTCTAAAGACCCATTTAGAATTGAACAAACCACATGCAATGAAGACAATCAATTTATGTATAAAAAACTAGAGAAGCAAGAAGAATAAAGCCTTTCCCGAAATCGATTTGTGCATTAGCTTTTTCTTTCACTACTCACTTTGAAACCCTATCGATTTTCCCTAAGTGCAAATTTCCTAGCTCTCCAAAACAACCAACCCTCCACATTACATTCCTCATAATAAATAGAGGGTTCTTCATAAAAAATCGATTCCACACACATGCACGGCGAAAAATCTGGCAGAGTGTCTCCATGACTGGAGCTCAAACTAAAGTCGAATGCCATGTAAAAACTAAACTCCTGCTTTTCCCCCTTTCTTCCACGCATCCCAAAAATTCACCATGCATTTACTTCCTCCATCTACTACCTACTAAGTTGATGGCGAATGGATCCTCATGGCTTCGTGGGAGGGGATTTCCTTTATTAAAAAAAAATTGAATATTCATTTTAATGATCACCATACCCCATGTGTGTGGTTGTCCCCAAAGTGGACTTAGCATTAATTAAAAATCTTATCCAAACTCAATATGGTATTCTTTACCATTTTTTGAATCCCATACAAATAAAACCTTAAGCTTATCCATGCCCGATATGGTGTTCAACACCACTTTTAATTTAAAGTCATTAACGATCGGTGTCAAACTAATTTTTATCTATTTCATTTGGCCATAAATATCATTATATTATTTAAACTAATAACATACAACTTTGATGTTACAAAACAATTCAACCATGGCGTTTAAGCCTTTTTCCTTACCATAACGCCACTCAAAACAATTTATGCATGATGGTAATACAAATACCATAGCATGACACAAACTTTCCGAGCCTTGTTAAAAGAAATGCAACGAGCTAGTTGACTTAGGAATGACATCTCCTTATTCCATATGGGTGCCAACACAACATCATCGTTGTGCGGCGATGACCATAACGATTAAGGATGGTGTCGTCTAATTGACTTGGCATCAACTCAAAAATCGAACAAGACTTACATAGCTTATGCATTAAAATCAAACTACATTTAATAATAATAAATTGTTTATTTAGTTATCTAAGTACTTAATCTTTAATCAAGTACTCAAATGACTAATTACCGTCATCTAAAAATAATACCTAATTATCCAAATAAATGTTCATTTTCCCATTATTCATAATTATTTAAATAGTTAAATGTCGAATAAAAAGGATTAATTAGCGGAATGTTACAAAAGCAAAGAGTATCGACAACCATGGTGGTAAATAGTTCTAAAAGTAAATGTTGCACTAGCGCACCCATTAGCATGTTAGAAAGATAAAAAGTATGTCAAGATGTGTATGTATCGATAGAGTAGTGTGCTAATAAGAAATAGTATAAAATGAAACAATAACATATGTAGTGTGTACTAAATTATATGCCACTAGGAGCCTCGGTGGGATTGGTATGAGGTATAGTACCCAGAGCATCCATGCGGCGTGTAAATATTTGTGTAAAGTCTGCATTCACAACTAGAGAACAAGTGAACGCGCATGTGTATATGATAAGATAATGACATACTAAGTATATTTCTAGCATGAAAACAAAGTGTACATGTAACTAGTATAAATGAAGCAAAGAGTATGTACAACCAAGATATGCGGGATGTTGCGAATGAGAATGGAATAGAATGAAAAGTGAATGTGATAAGAGCAGCATTCCCTCAAGTGAATGCGGAAGAGTATGAGATGAGGTTCATTTATAAAATACCCCTTGACAGTCAAGAATGAACCATAAACAAGAGTGATTCATCATGAAATGGTTTGAAATGTATCTTTATATGAATAGATCAATGAAACATATAGCCTGAAAGAGTGTGAGTTAGTGTGTTGAGGTTCATTTTAGATTTAGACCCTTAGTAGTTGATTATGAACCATGGAACTAGAGTGTGTCATAAGGGAATGTGTTGTGTGAGAATGTGATGCTAGAAAGACGTGTCATGAATGCACCAGTGCATAATTGTGTAGTGTGTGAGGATTATGGATCAAGTACTCCCTCAATAGTCAAGTGTGAACTGAGCACTAGAGTATGTCATCGACTAATGACGATACAAGTTGTGTGTATCAATGTGTGTAAGATGCATGAGATATACTAGATGCAAATCATAGATCATATGAGTAGAAATGTAATACACCTAATGATATTAGGAGGGGAGAGTAAGCATGATGCCCTCAAGCGTATGATGTGAAGAAGAATCAAGTAACATCATCTAAGAGATAATCATTTTCATGATCAAATCCAAATGGAGATGCGTCAGAGACCTAGTAAGCAATAGTATGTGGTTGATCATATAAGGAGCCATTGTGGCATAAATTATACATGCCCATTGCATACTCTTCATCAGTGAAAGGTGGTAGTGGACATCCATGTGCATACAAGTGAGTAAGATTTTGTGAATATCCGAGAAATGAATCATTACAAATACAAACATGGTCGAAGGGCATGGGGAATGAAATGTCAATATGATTAGGATTTAAAGTGCTGCCGATGTAGTCAAGAAAAGAATGCCTAGTATAAGTGGAGATGTGTGAGAAGCTGCGTGCAATAAAGAATGATAAATGGAAGAAGTGAAGGCCATAAGTAGTAATGATATGAACATAGCCATGATAGAGATGAGATAAATGAGGCGGAGGTAGGAGACCATCGAGTGTGAATCAATCTGAGCCAAGACATCATGTGTCTAAAAAATATCGAAATTAGTAGGATCGAATGGAATGTGTGGCTAATAAGCATTATTAATGAAAATAGTGCATGTGAAAGGTGGGATTGCCATCTGCGGTTTCCCACGGGTGGGTGAAGAAGGTGTAATGATTTCTAGTGTATGGAAAGACCCTTGATAAAGTACCATAGAATTATTAGGAGGGGTTATTTGAATTGATATTCACTAGGGCCAATAGAAATGAAATTATCATTGAAATATGACTCATCTATCTCGATAGGAGTAAAATTAAGATTGCACAATTTTTCATCAATAAGATCAATGGTATCAACCTCGTCATCAGAATCATCAGTTCTGGCATTTTCATGTTGGATAACAATATCAAGGATATTGGTAGGAAGTGAGTTAGATGTAGGAGCTATAGGAGCTTGGCGAGTGGAGTGGCGGTTGTTATTGGAGCGTAGATAAGGTAGGTGAAATGATATTAGTAGTGTGAGTGGAAATGGATGACATGCTTGTAGAGGTGGAAGAAGGTTGTGAAGCACTAGACTGACCAATATCATATGTATCAATATTGTTATATGGAATAGGATGTGATGGAGGAATAGGCATAGTTGTAACAAGGTCTATGTGACAAAACTTAAATGGATCTGGTCGTGATAATGGTATGTTCATAACCATCATATAGGAACTTAACACATCAATGAATAGTGGATGGGATAACATGCATTGCGTGAATCTAAGGTCTACCTAACAAGAGATTAAATTGAAATGAGGCATCAATAATGAAGAATATTGTAGGAACAATCTTAGGCCTAACTTGTATAGGTAACGTGATAGTGCCTAGGCATGTGTGAGTAGTGGAGTCATAACCATGAATGAGAGTGGAATTCTTAGTAATTAGACTATCATAAATGTCAATTTTCCTTAGGAGGGAGTGAGCACATAGATTGATTGCGGATCCATTTTCAATGAGTACATGCTTGATACAAATGGTTCCAATGATAACAATGATAAGAAAAGGTGCACATGGATTATTAACAAATGAGGACGAGATGTCCTTGTCACTAAATGATATAGCATGTGGGATATTTTGAGAGACTAAATGAGATGTGTGAAGGCCACCAATGAATTAGTACTTTCAATATGGATAGAGAGAAGGTGGCCTCTATATGCACGATGAAAATCGGGTGCATTATGTAATAAATCATAAAGAGATATTTTAGCCAGTGTATTCTTAAGTTGTTCTATAATGTCATAACCCTTAGAAGTGGTGGTAGGAGCTACATAAGTGATAGGTGGTGAGGTAGAAATGGATTGAGCCATAGGATGGTGAGTGTAGTGAATGGTGACTACACCGATATTTGGATCAACCCTATGCATAATAAATTGAGGAGGATGTTGAGTATGAACTTGCATAAAATCAGCAACAGTGGTGACCATGCCCGAAACCTTAGTTTGTGTGAAAGAAGGATAGGAATATTGATCCATAACTTGAGAATAATAAAAATTTGATACATGCTCGAAGGAATGGTTTGAATAATGAAGTGTTCACAAAATGGTTTAACAAAAATGAATTATTTTGGTTGTTAAACCCTATATATTACTGAGTAACATACGATAAATAAGAAATAAAGTACATATACAACACGAAATAAGATAAAGAAATATGAAACCCTAGGAGTAAGAGAGGGAATAAAAGACTTAGCTAATTTATCAATAAATCCCAAAGTGTCTGAATTGGAAAACAAATAAACAAGAGGAGGATATTGTTCTGAATTTTTTCGAAAATTCTGAAATTTTGGATATGTCGGGACTAGGGAGCTTAGGCTCCAAATGCCTCACAGTAGGTTCTGTGACTACAAAAATACTCAGAAAATATTTTATGTTGTGTCACACAAGTTTCACAAGGATTTTTATTTTTCACATGTATATCATTGGATGATCGTTGTATTCACTTATAAACTTTAAAAAAATTATATCTTGAAAAACCTAAAACACGTCAAATCCTAAAAGAAAAATGTGCAAATGGGGATTTGGAATGACCTCGTGATCACCTAATGGAGTGAACTTACAACTAATTTTTGTACTACATCTCAAAATCCATATAGTTCTCTGGGCATGTGTGTAGAATCATGGCCTAGGAATCTCTTGTGAAAGATGCACCGAATAACGAGCAATCACTAGATGTAGTAAAGTAAGTAAACGTGTGTATGGAAAAATGAACTTCCCCTCCTTTACAATTATGGAGAATAACTATTCCCTTGTCCCTTGAATGAAGCTAGATGGATTCCTTGATGCTCTTAGAATTCCTTTGGATGTAACCTTATGTGGTGATATCGATTCTTAGACCTTGGTCCCGTTATCCAAAAATTCCCCCAAGGTTATGTTTGGCTTTAATATAGTTAAAACTAGACTTAGCCATTTTTAAGATCCTAGGACTATTAAGTAGCTATCAAATTCTCTTCCCCAAATTATTTGGCTGGTTGTAGTCAAAAACCCATGGGAGACTATATTAGAGTGTTGTGCGGAAAATATTAAAGATACAAACAAAGGTAAAAAGGCTAGTGTTGTGTGGAAAATATTAAATCTGCAAAACAAAGGTCAAAAGGATAGTGTTTTGTGGAAAATATTACAGATGTGGTACAAAGGAAAGCATACGAGACATGCGACATAGATCAAAGACACCGAAAATACCATGTGGTGGCATTTCAAAAGTCTCCAAGTCATATCCATTCAACGGACCTCAAGTCCAAGATAATCCACAGATTCATATTTAATCTGTCAGTCTGTTAAGCTAGATAAGGTGAAAGGGGTTATGTGGCAGTAATTCAAAAAAGCCAAAAAGTTTCTAAGTCTCCTAGACTTAGAAAGCTGCGATCAAAGAGATACGTGGACCACCACACTTGTTCTAATTTTTGTATTTTGAAAAATGTGAATGCCCATTCAATCGAGATCCAAGCATGAATAAGATAGAATGATAGGTCTTGACATGGAGGCAACATAGAGCCATTTCATTAGCTCACATTTCATAGTTTTCGAAGGATTTAAAACAAAATACCGACATGTAAAGTGTTTGAAGCCTTCTCATTGGCTCACACTTCACAATGGTCAAAGCAAAGGAAAATGCAAAAGAAACCTAGTTGTTTCTCATAGGCTCACATTCCTAAGGAATCGAAAAGGGTCAGAAATGCAATAAAAGTGTGCAAACCTATGATTAGTTGACATTTCACAATTTTTCACGTCGGAGGCTAAGTCTGATCTAACTCCCCAAAGGAACGTGGCAAGATTTCATTGGCTCACATTTCAAAAGATATGGAAGGGAACAAAGGACAACCTATCGGTGCGAAGAGGCATGACAACTTTCTATTGAGTACGTATTTTTTTAATATGGAGGATATTTTTAAAGCCAACGAAAAAGGACGGAGATGGCGAGCTAGGGAAGTAAATCGATTTGCAAACCAGCGGGAGGTGGACACTTGGAAAAGACAAAAGTAATGCACGCATGGGCGAGGGTGATCCTCGAGCTAATCAAAGGTTGTCACTTGTCATTTTTTGTTCATCTGACGTGTAACTACTCAAATGATGATATCTTTTGATCCCCTACTCCAAATTTCACAAAATCTGTCTCATTCAAAATATATGCTCAAGAAGTTTAATTTGGCATCATGAGAATAATATTTTGATGAGTCTAAATGGGTGAAAAAGGATAAAAATGGTTTGGGTTATGTATAATTGCGAGGTGGGATCATTTAATCATGGAAACAACATTTTTGCTTGGGTTCTAAACTTCATTAACATATCAAAGTCATTTAAATTTCAATCATCCTATACGAGTAATAATTTTTATCTTTTGGATGGTTGGGACCATTAAAAATGTGCTTTATGACTTCTCTCTCTCCCTCTTCTTTCTTAAAATCTATAAATGTCGAGCTTCTTAGGCACACTTATTGGGGGAATATTCTAAAAGAGTAAGAACTATGTATAATTTTCTTTGTATCCTTTTTTGAATTATAAGCCTCTAATCTAGGAATTCGATTAGAGATATTTTCCTTTCTTTTGCATTTTTGGTGAATTATGCATCTAATTAAGCAATAAATCCATGTTTTGTGGCTCTTTCTACCCTAGCTTGTGTGATATTATGTTTCTTTCCTTTCATTACACTTGTAGATGCATTGTGTATACCTTGTTCTTATACAAAATTCAGATCTGTTGTGCTCCATGGAAATGATGTTGATAAATGCAGCTAGGGACTATGTCACTTATGTTTACCTCTCTCTTTCCCATTCTTCATCTCATTTTTGCTCACTTGAATTTTTTCCCATCCCTTTTCTTGGTGCAATCACCTTTGTAGTTTAGGATTTCCATTTTCATGTAATCTCTCTCTCTCGGTCCCTTGGAAGCTTAGGATAGAAGTAGATAGAAAAATTTCCCTTCTAGGAGTAGTTTAACATTAGGATTAGGTAGAGGAAGTCGGAATTCTCTAGAGGTTTGTCTCAAGAAACAAGGTCCCACACTTAGAGACAATCCCATGTTACCCAAAAAACATTGGTTGCTCATTCACTAATTCATGATCAAATCAAAGGGTGTTGATTTTTGTGATAACAGTTATGGCACCCCTGATGGGATGAATGTTGAAATCTTATATTTCATAGGTGTGCAACCAAGTCCCTTTTGAAGGTGTTCCATTACACCTCCTTATTTGCAGCTTCATTTTTCCAATATTGGGTGTGTATCTTGGTGAATTTCAGCCTTGAAAATATTTGCATCAACACATCTAGCGACTCCAAGCATTCTATTTATTGGTTTAGTAGTCTAAGAGCCTGAGTTTCATGAGAAGGATCCAGACAAGGTATAGAACAAGAGAGGAAGGATCTATTGAGTTTCTACAACTATCACCTGGGAGGGGAAGAAGGGGCAGAACAGTTCATAGGTCACCTTCACCACCAAATAGGACTCTCTCCACTCCACCTCTTGATAGACCCTTCTTACAATCTACTAGAATTATGAGACCTCTCATGGAACCACCACAGAGAAACCTACCATTTACTAATTTCATGGGTGGAATCCCTATTGTTCTCAATGCACAACATGACATTCTAATGGCTGCACTCAAGAGCATTCCATATTTCACTGGTGAAAATCAAGTCACTCCTACTAAGCATATCCAAGATGTTGCTAATGTGTGTTCTCTCCATCTGGTTACACATGATGATGTAGAAATTAGGCTACTAGCATATTATTTCAAGGGTAAGGCACTTCAGTGGTACAAAATCTTGAGACTGGATCCATTCCTGGTTGGGATGAACTTGGCACAACCTTGTGTAATTATTTTGAAGAAAAATTAGATCACTTGTCCCTGGTGGAGCAGACTTACAACAACAAAGAGAGAACCTAATGAGTAGATGACTGATTTCAACACAAGATTTCAAAGGACCTAGGACCAGATTCCTCAAGTGGTAAGACCTACACCTCAACATGATTTTCTTTATTATCTAAAGGCTTTGAATAGTGATATTTCAGTCATGATTCAATCCATGGGGTAGGACATTACCAACTGCATATAATATTTCCATTAGAGATGAGAATAGTTTAATTCAAGCTAGAAACTTGCGCCTAGGCCTAAAATGCCTGTATACCACAAAATTAAGAATCCCATCACTAATTAGACACCTACATTAGCTCTATCCCAATCCCATGAAATACATGGGGGTTCATTAGCTAGGCAATATCCTAACACGTGGGTTCATATTGAGGTAATTAAAATTAATAAAATTATAGTCAATATACCGGTAGACATGAGGGGGTGAAAGGGTCTAATTTATTAATGTTTTGAATCAAGTATTGGGGTAGGTTAGATAGGTGGGCCAAAGGAAAGGGAGGTTTAATTTTAATATATAACTAAAACATTTGAACCCTAGTTTTTAAAAGTAAATACCTTAAAATTGTAGAAGGATTGTGGTCATAAATTAAATTATAATATCTATTTTAATAAAGAAATCTCAATTAAGAGATTCTTAACCAAGAAATAATAACATGGTAGAAAACTAGGATTTTGCATGTTTTCTGCAAAGTATGATATTATTTCACCATCTTAATTATTTGAAGAACTATTGATAAATGATTAAAGCTTAACATATATAAGGTGATTTGTGATAGGTCTTCAATGGCTTCAAACTATCTTTCGAAAGGAAATACATATTTAAAAAATTGAGGAGAAATATATATATATATATATATATATATATATATATATATATATATATATATATATATATATATATTAGGGTAGAAATAAAAGGGGTAAATAAAATTGTAATGGAAAAATGGGTAAGTAAGGTACATGGAAAAAATATGGGGTATTTTCATTCTAATAATATAACGGGAGGGGGTATTATCAATTGAATAATTAAAGGTAGAAACTAGAATTAAGGGTATTCTTTAATACCCTTCAAATGCACGTGTTATACCATAATTTTACTAAGTGAACCCCGTGATGAAATCCCAACTCTAATGAATCCTCCACTTCTTCTAAAACCTTGATGAACTACTAAGTAATGAAACAAATGAAATTTTTTGGGAACGAGTTGGTATCACTTAAGAGACAACAAGCCATAATTCTAGACCTTACCAAGATACCCATACCAACCAAAAATCCTCAATATCAACAAAGTAGACCTCCTACTCAATTTTTAAATAAGAATCAAATCTACTTTCCTTCTACTAGGCCTTTTCAACCATATAATCCAAATGCAACCTCTTCATCTCAAGCTCTAGTTCCTGTCCAAAATAATATCACACAATATTATGAGAGGTGATTCTCTTGTAAGCATCCATATAATTGGGAAACATTCACAAATTGCATCCCGAACCCGGATATAATGGCACAAATTGAATTTTCTTGTCAAGAAACACATGTAGAGGAAAATCAACAACAACTTGTTAGTCAAGAGGAACCTCAAAATGAAACTTCACTTGTGAATTGACAAGTGGAAGAATTTTGTGGAATGAATTAAACTCTTCCATAAGGTGTGGCTGCAAATACTAGGTCTAAGAAGAGAGCTATTGAGGAAGGAAAATCTATAAATGTAGGCCCTCCTCAACCTTCCTTGACACTCCATGAGGGTGGCAGTTCAAAAATAGCTCCAAATGGACAAGATCAACCTAGAAAACCTTTTGTTCCAACTCAAGTGCAAGAGAACATTATTGCATGAGTAAAAGTGCAAAAACATATCCTTTAACTCCTTTAAATATACTTAAGTACATGAATAAAACCAAATTAAACATATCTATGTGGGAATCATTGGCAATTCTAGGCCAAAGGGATCTCTTGCAAGCAGTTATGGCTAATTTTTCTAATCCAAGTGAGTCATCCAATGAGTAAGATAAGGTCAACAAGGAGAGGTCAAACAAGGAAAAATCAGAAACCTCCACCCTTCTATGTGTCTTTGATCATAGGTAACATCTTAGTGCACAATTGTATGATTGACTCTAGAGTAAGCAACTCAGTGATGCCAAAATAGACTACAGACTAGCTAGGACTTAAGTATGAGCCTCTTTCAAAAGTTTTGGTACAATTAGATGGGACAACAGTGGGGAATGTTAGGGTTATCATAGGCCTGAGCCTCACACTACATGTCCTAATGTTTTAGTTCTTCAAGATATATCCATAATCGATTTACCTCCACTTTTTTCTCTATGTCTATCTAGAGATTTCATTGCTAAAATTGGAGGATATTTGTCAGCAAAATAGTCTCATATGCTCTTCAGGACAAGGTATGGTGCTAAAGCTACTATAAAATCTCAACCAATTGTTACTTACCACATATAGCCTTATGTGCCTAGTCCTATCAATTCCAATTGCATAATCTTAGATAAATAATATTGTCCAAGTACCAAAGAAGAAAACACTCATATTGGGGGCATTCACGATCTTCTACTTGATGAGTGAACACATAGGCATTACAAATTTGATCCATACAAATAAATGGAAGATATTGAAGAAGCTTTTCTTGGTGTATATTGGTTATAGTAAGAAAATTCACCCCTTCCTAATGTTACAAAAATAGTTAATGAAGATGATGATGGAATTTGGAAGATGTTTTTGATGGATCAATATGTAAACAAGGTGTAAGAGGAGGTGTAGTACTTATATCTCCCAAAGGTATAAAATATTACTCATCCTTCAGATTCCAATTTAGTTTCTCCAATAATATAGCAAAGTATGAGTCTCTTGTTCATGGCTTGCAATGGGCAAGGAAGAAGAATATCAAGGAATTGCAGACCTTTGGAGACAGTGAACTGATTGTGAACTAGATCGGGGAGTAAATGTGGCCAAAAATAATCTACTCAAAGCCTACAAGTATAGAGTGTGGGATTTTTAGAGGATTTTAAAGCTTTTAATATTCGAGTGCCATCCCAAGGAAAGACAAGGAAGTTCTTTGACATACTTGTTGCCATTGGAGCAAGGTTTGATGTTGTTGAAAATATAAAAAGAGACAAGGTGCAACCACATATCGGGGTGGTAGTAAATCCTTCCATATCGAGACAATGTCACAAGTTGGAAAGTATTTGAGAATGATCAACAAATTGTAAATCTCCTTTAAGAAGAAGCTGAATTCTCTTCAAAAAACCAGGATAAGTTGGAAAGATAGTATGGTGATCAGATTATCCATCTCAGATCAAACAAGTTTCCCAATGGTTTAGTAACTTTAGAATCCATTTTCAACCCAAATGACCAGTTCTGAAAAGAAAAATCAAATATAATAGTCAAAGGTGAAGACTTAGATCCTATTGTAGTTGGTGGAGACAAGTTCCTTCAAATTGGAAAAGTAAGTACTTCACAAGAAAAACATGATTTTGTATAACTTTGTCAATATTTTGCTGATATCTTTGCATGGAGATATGAAGATCTTAGAGGATTTAATCCTAGTTTATCTCAACATACCATAGAGTTGGATCCAAATGCTAAGCTTGTTAGGTAGAAGCAGAGGCTGTTAACCCACATATTGAACCTCTAATGAAAAAGGAGCTGAAAAATTGATAGAGGAAATCATAATTTTTCCAATTAAGCACTCATCATGGGTCACCAACCTAGTTCCAGTATGGAAAAATAATGGAGAGATCAAGTTGTGTGTTGATTTTAGAGACCTAAAAAAAGCTTCTTTGAAATACCATTATCCACTGCCCTCTATGGAAAATATTTTACAAATGGTGGCAGGTTCTGAGAGGTTTTCCCTTTTAGATGGATACTCAGGATACAACCAAATCATGGTAAAGGAAGAGGATCAATTTAAAACAACCTTTACCACAAAATGGGGAACTTTTACTTATAAAAAAATGTCATTTGGCTGTCAAATGCTGAGAGCAATGTTCCAAAGAGCCATGGATATGGCATTCGATTGATTGATCAACATGATGGTTCTTATCTACCTTAATGACATAACATATTCTCCAAAAATGAAGTTAAACATATTTTTTATCTCATGAAAGTGTTTAAGATATGTAGAGAGTTTGAAGTCTCTCTTAACAAAAAAATGCATATTCTTATCTCTTGAAGGTAAACTCTTTGGCCATATTGTCTCTAAGAAGGGATTACTATCGATACCAAAAGAATTGAGGCCATTCTTGCTTTATCACTACATATCCATAAAACCGTTGGTCCGAAAATGTCATTAGCTTGGATAGATCTATGGATAGATGAGCCAACAATGTGTAGGGCATAGCCCCTCTTTGAGACAACAAAGTGAAACTGGTTTATTGCTATTCTACCAATAGGAATCTGCGCAAGTCCTACAGTATTCTGCCTTCAGGGTTTGGGATCTCGTCCCAGTTGGGGTATTTCTGACTACGAAAGGAAGGGAATGAAGTGGGGAGAGGAGATAGGATAGATCTGAAGGGAGAAAAGAAATGAATTCCAAAGCAGAAAAGTCAGAGGGTTTATGTTTTGGGCTGGTAGTAAATAGAGCCAAACCTACTTGCATAAATGAACAAAGCAATACTTGATGAACAAATGACAAAAAGTAGAGATAGATCCAACAGAATAAATGCATAGATCTGACATAAGAAAGATCAGATGCCCATAACACACATATTCAACACAAAGTCTTAATATTTGTATTAATGTTTTCTTCTGTTACAAAAAGTACAAAGCCTTTTCTTCTCACTTCTATTTTTCATCTAAAAAGTGTCCACCACCCTGAATACAACAAGTATTCAAGTATATATAGAAGGAGAAGGAGAGAGAAGGCAAAAAGAAACCAACCACTAATTACAAAATATTTACAAAATATCTAAAAGTCAATTGTTGACTTTGGGCAACTTGGTGGATAACAACATCCCATGGTGCAACATGGATGATGTCATCATTTGTGCCAACATACTTTTAAATATTACAAAAAGAAATCCAAGAAGAGGAAGGCTATTCGTCATCGTCTCGTGGCTGGAAGGGAGTATCTTGCTTCTACTCAGGAGAGGCAATGTGGAATTGGGCCCGGTACTCCATGAATTTGCTGATCATTGGCTGGAGTTGATCCTGTGCAGGACCCTTGGTGTGATCGCCAATGACTTCACAAGTCTCCCATTCATCTCTGAGTTTTTCTGGGAGTTTGAAGTATTCATTACCTACCTCCATCAGGTATCCCACAAAGTCATGGCAGGCCAGAAGGTTGTTGATGGATTCAGCATCAAAAGTAGCTTCTGGCCCTAACCCTTGCGAGATGATCTCTTTGAAGATCTGAATGGTTTCATCTACCTTCCTCAAGGTGAATGATGGAGTGAGCAAGCCCAGAGACATTCTTAGGAAAATTTTCTCCATCTGATGCATTACATCTAGGGCCTCCTCTTTGACCTTGTCAATCTTCTCTAGGATAAATTCCATCTGATCGACCCAGTAGTCCAAAGCAGTAAGGACTTTTTGGGTGCTCTGGGGTGATCGAAGACACCAAATTTAACTAAATCATCAACTGAGTAGTTGAGCATCTTCTGGAATGTCTCATGTTGTAACCTAGCATGGTCTAACTCTTCAGAGATAGGTCCTACAATCGCTTGAGTTCCTTGTTCGCCTGACCAATATTCTGATATAGCTCGGTGAACTTGATGATTACTTCCTCACTATCTTTGAGGATCTGGTCTCTCCAGGTGGATACTGCCATGCCTTGTTCACCAATTTTGGCGTATTCGTTTATCTTCTCCTGGCTAAGGGCCTCAGGAGTTTCAGTGGCAGTTGTAGGAGGTGCACTGCCCATTTTCTGTAGGGCTTGGAGAAGATGTTTATTTTGCTCTTTTAGTATCCTCTTCTCTTCCTTTGCTTCCTGAAGCTTCTTGCAAAGGGCATCCACTGTACATATGGGGCCTCCCCTTGTAGGCTCTTAGAGGACATTCCCATTGTGACTCTCTCTATCATTGTATAATCAGAGGAGACAAATCTTTTTTATCCTTTGTGGGATCGAGATACGTGATCTCCATTACTCTTTCACCTGAGGCACTCTGAGAGAAGCGGGTTATTGGTTTTTTCTTCTTGGCCCCTTTTGATGGAATGACGAAGAAGTCCATAGGTGCAATGGGGACTTTCCTCTTATGTTGGCTCAAGTGCTGGGAGATCCATACTGGACTTAAGGGAGTGGAACCAGAGGGGGAAGAGGAACAGCAGCAGAGGAGGGAGTAGCTATAGTGGATGAGAGGAAATGTGTCGAGACACTTGGTGGTGGCATTGACAGAGAAGCCAGAAAAGTGCTCACGAGGTAGAGGAGAAATCAGTAGGAGAGGAAACCATGGGGTGGAAGGAAACTGAGAGATGAGAGAAGAAATTTTGGGGGACAGCTCGGTGAGGGAAGAGAAGATGGAGGAAGAAGAAGGGGGAACAGTAGAAGATGGGGGAGAAGACACCACCAAAGGAATGGTTGCTTGAGTGACCTAAGGAGGGGAAGGAGGAGTGGGAGAAGGGATGGTGGGAACCTCAACGGTTGTAGCAGTGGCAACATCCTGAGTGGATGTGCCCATTGGAACACTTAACGCTGCTCTTTCTCTAGAGATATCAAGGTTTCAACCTATTCTGGGTGGCGGAAGGAGGACTCTCGGGAGCTTGCTCTGAGTAGCACTTGATTCCCCTTCCTTGTCTTTTCCTTTGCCCTTTGGCAAATGCTTCGGCCTAAGCAGTGCATTACCTAAGGGAGACATGGTGAAGTCTACCCCAAGGTAGATGAGACCATTAAACCTGCACTAGTATTCCGTGTGCTACAAGGTGCCTTTGTTCTGTCTATCTCAGAAAATGGCCAGTTGTCCCCATCTGTATCTAGATATACCTGATCAACTTCTTGATCAGTCATTTGGAAACCTTTCGAACAATGGCCACACCATACTGGATGATCTCTACTAAGGCTAGGCGGGAGTGATCCTTTCTTCTAAGCTCGACCTCATGATAGAGATCGATATAGATATCCTCGATCTACGGGACGTGGATTGGATCGAGCTTTGCCTTTGGGAGGCAATTTCGTGGATCAAGGTCGGCCTTGCCGGGAAATTGTGCTTCAGGTTGAGCAGCTCTAGTTCTACAAACATTTCCCGGGCTTTGGTGTGAGAAGTGCATGTGTACCTGCCCACCATTGTGAGGGGGAATGGAGTTCCACCCTTCTTTCTCTTTAGGCACTTCTCATGATACGTGATGAGCTGTCTAGATAGCTCCAATAGGATTAACTTAGGGCCTGCATATCTTGGCAACTTGGTGGGCTCCCCCAAGAAGTTGGTGGCTCTGAGATAAGTAAAAGTGGGGAATTGCGTAAATAATGCTCCCCACTTCTCTGTTGCAGTCACTATGCTCTTGGTCGTCTGACCGTGAGTCATATTTGGCCTCAATAGGTAGATGATGCCATAGAAGAAGGCATCGTTGATCTTGTTGAACTACGGAATGTTGTTCTCCAGTTTCAATTCTAGATAATATTCATATATTTTCACCTGGGGCCATACCCGCATCGGCTCAGTGCTGGATAATCTCTCTCAGAGGTAGTAGCGTAGACCATGTAGGAGTTCATGTAGAACCTCCCGTTGTTGAGAGTTGTTGGAGCTGCTTAGAGATGGTGCTGTTGATGATTTCTGCCCATGTAAAACGTTGATCAGGCACATTTTTGTTCATCGTTTCTAGATACCTAAGCATCCATTTGTGGAAGTAATGGGTGTCAGGAAGCCCAAAAACCCTACTCAGGAAGGTAATGGTGTCGCTCAGCTCCTCCGAAAAGTCACTGCGATGAATAACCTAGGGCCACCTAGTTATTACCTTCTTATTCTTTAGATAAACCTCGTTCATGAGCTGCATACATTTGTCCTCATTTTCATCCCATGCTTTAATGTAGTCTTCCTGACTCATGGCCACAAAGTTCCGGTGGTGGGGGATACCCAACATGATCTTGAAGTGCCAGGCAGTGAGGTTGATTATAACCTCGCCCTTCTCATTCTCGACACACCTTGTGTCTTTATTATAGCAGCGGGCCACCACCATCATGAATTCATTATTTACTGCACTTACGGGAATTCCCCCAGTGAAGTGTAGACCACTACCAACCAATTTTTCCATCCAAGGACTGCCTGTGACCCTTCTGGTTCTAGCCCAAAAATCTTCCATGTCAATGTGGCCAAGTTCGGCATCTCTGATGTCCAAGTCACATTCTACATGGGACTCGGGCATCCTGACCCTTTGATACTTATATTTCATTTCTTCCTCTATGAGTTTGGCCTTACCCTTTGACTTGGTTGGCCTCTTACTTGATGTAGACATATGTGATTCCAAGTTTAGCTGTTGTTGCTGCAAAGGAGGAGTGAATTCCAAACACGAGAAGAGCCATATTAGCCGTTAAATCGTTCATCAAAGCTTTATAGAATCGAGTCGGCAATTTAAAAGCTTCGGGTGCAGGCGTAGCTATACCGTAGGTCGGGGTTAGAAAAGTAAGGCGCATTTGATGATGGAGAGTGTTGCAAGGAAGAAAACAACGCCAAAGGGCGCAGGGTGCAAGAATATTACACATAACATTCAGTGTTAGTGTCAAAGGATGTGCGCCTGCGCCAAGATAAAGGCTTTTCAAAGGGCGCAACTAATTCCGATGTAACAAAGCTGCAGGATGCACCATTGGCGCAGGTATTGAACATGTTGCAGAACTTTTTTATGTGCCAAAGGGGCACAAGTTTTAATGATGCATCATTGAGTTAAGGTGCGCCTTTCTTTTAGCTTTGCGCAGCAGAAAAATCTTACATGTCATACATGTTGGTGTATCGAGTTGCGCCCGTGCCTTGTTTTGGATTTTAAGGGTTTTTAAAGGGCACGAGAAGATTACATGCTGCAGGCAGGGACAATGCACCCTTTGGCATGACTGTGTTTTATGCAACAATGATGGCATTTGTGCCAAGGGAAAACCGCAGCTGTGGATTGTGATATCTTTGGATTTCTTCTTTTTGATTGGTTTATGTGGTTTTCAGGGCTCTTTCAACATGGATTTGACAGTAAGGGGAACAGAGTGAAGAGGATCTTGGGTCCATTTCTGAGACAAAGCCCTCCAGGCCAGTAGATCTGGAAGGAGGGTAAAAATGGTTTGGGGAGAGAGAAGATTGCAAAACGGGCTGGAGGGGTTTATGGTTTCTTCAGATTCATTTTATTATTATTCCACAAACAACCAAACCAAAACAAAAACCATAAGAAAAGTAAGGACCACCTACCCGGATATATAGACTGGAAGAAATGATGTGGGGCCCACGAATGCGATGTAAAGCGACACGGGATGACTGGAGCGCTGACAGTGCTAGAGGAATAAACTTTTCACGTGTTTTTCAATCGTGAAAATGACAGGTCGGATGCACCTATTTATAGCAAAAGGCACAATAAATGTGCCACCAACCTTTTTCAAAGGGCGCACAAAATGGAATGCCAACATGAAAATACTTGCACCTTTGGCGCGGTTATGTGTCTGTCAGCAAGAAATTACTTGCACCTTTGGCGTGAATTCAGGACTGTCAACATGGGGTTTTGAGCACCTTGGTGCACCGCTTAAGGGCGCAACATTTTTGGTGTCGACAGGTTGGCGCATGTGCCTCGGCGTAGGTTAGAAGGGCACAACATGGGGAGGCACAACATTTTTGTTGTTGACACGATAGAGAGTGTGCCAAAGGCGCAGAAGAGGTGCATATACATTTGATGTTGCATGAACAAAATCTGCGCCTAGCCAAAAAAGGACCGAAATGACTAAGTTCGAAAAACTAGATTCTCTGGAAAGGGATTTTAGGCCATTCCGAATGCTAAGGGACCTCGAGTGGTGAACCAAAACAAAATTTTGGTATGGTTACCTACAAAATTGCCCTTGTCAATTTTACAGGATAACAAAAAGATATATTAAAAGTTTCTTGGGAAGAATTAACTTTGTTAGAATATTTGTCCCTAATTTTGCTAATCTTTTCAAGCCACTGACATTGATGTTAAAGAAAAACATGGATTTCAAGTGGACTACTGAAGGAAGAGAAATTTTTGAAGCTATAAATCGGTGTATTACATAAGCACCAACCCTCATAAATCCAAATTTCTCTAAGGATTTCATCTTATATGATTTTGGAGGTGCTAAGACCATATCTGCCATATTGATGCAACTGAACAAAGATGATTTAGAACAACCTATTTCCTTCTTCAGTTAGAATCTTGAAGATTATGAGGTAAATTACTCATTCATTGAAAAGCATGTGCTAGTTGTTATAAGAAGTTTGAATAAGTTTAGGCATCTAGTGTCAAATAACAAGATTCATCTGTTAGTTTCACATGCTGGTATAAAATACTTCCTATTGGACAAATATCTAAATGAGAAGAGAGTTGGGTGGATAACAAAAGTAATGGAGTATGACATTGATATTAAAGTAACCAAGCTGGTTAGGGGAAAAGGGTTGTGTGAGCAACTTGTTTCAAGTCAGCAAACCAATGAAGAATCCATTTTAGTGCTTCGAATGATCAAGAACAACCAGCTGATGCTTTACCTATTCATTGTTGGACTCAATATATGGTGCACTTCCTAAAAAAGTTAGCGCCCTTCGGATTAAGTAGATATAAGATAATATATTTCAAACTTCAAGTTATTCCATATGTGCTTGTTGATGGCATTTTATTCAAAAGAGATGTGAATGGTGTTCTCTTAAGGTGCATCAAGACAGACCAAATTGAGATGATAATGCACAAATTCCATGATGGAGAAGCAAGAGGTCACTTTTATCCAAGGGTAACAACTCTCAAGATCATGAAGGCTAGGTATTATTGGCCTAATCTTTTCAATGATTATTTTTCATGGGTTAAAAAATGCAAGAAGTGTGCCTTCTTTTTAGGAAAGGAAAGGCTAATAGCCCTTCCACTCCACCCCATCTTTGTTAATGAACCATTTATGTAATGGGGATGTAAATAATTGGATTAATCAATCCACATTTAAGTTTGGGCCACAAGTGGATCGTAACAGCCACAAATTACTTCACCAAGTGGACAGAGGCAGTTTCACTTAAGGGATCAAATGAAGCCATCATTCTAGATTTTTATGAAGGTATTATGGAAAGATTTGGTGTTCCTTCCACTATTATCTCTGATAATGCATTGGAATTTCTTGGCACCAAGATATCTAGAGTGGGATGTGAAAAATGGGATATATTTAAGCACATCTTTAAACTATTACCCTCAGGGAAATAGACAAGTTGAGTCCACAAAAAAAAAAATTAAATCATAAGGAGAAATTTGGATGAAAACCAAAGGACTTGGCATACAAGATTGAAATCATCCTTGTGGGTAGATAGGATTACTCCCAAAATATCAATTGGTAACTCTCCTTACAAGTTAGTTTATGGTAGAGAAGCAAAATTGCCAATATCTCTTGAGTTACTAGCATTGGAGCTTATCAAGTAGTTGGAATTGTTTGAATTTGAAGCCATAGAGGTCAGATATGTAGAGCTCATGGAGCTAGAGGAGCTAAGGAACCAAGCAAAGTGAAAGCAATGGAGAAAGATCAATCTCAAATTAAGACCACATTTGACAAGAAGGCCAAGGCTAAAAGCTTCCAAGAAGGAGACTTAGTCTTGAAATGGGATGCAAACAGATTCAAACTAGGTAAAAACTCAAAATTTTATGCAATATGGAGTGGTCCTTATATCATTTCAGGCTGCAAGACAAGTAATGCTTTCCAGTTGTCAAGATTGGATGGAGAATAATTGCATATTCTAGTTAATGGGATCTATTTAAAGCATTGTGAAGTAAAGTCTCCTCCCTTGTATATAGTAGAGTAGTTTCAATTCCTCCAAGTGCTTTTAGCACATTGTCTTGTTGGTAGAGTAGTTCTATTTTCCTAAGTGCTTGTGCACACTCTACATGTTCCACTTGAAACATGTATGTTTTTAATGTTTGTATATAGTTTTTTTGGTTTTTTCGATTTTCATAGTTCATTTTAGGGCCAATCAGATAAGTTGGGAAATTTCCAAGATCCATTCAAATCCCATGAGATCATTTCAGCCCATTCTTGGAGTTAGAGTAGTATTCATGGTGAAATCAGATAATTGGAGCAGCTTAGCGAGATCATTTGAAGCTCCACAGATTGTGTCAAGTTCATTTCGTGCTTTAGAACATATTAGGGGTAAGAAAAGATTCAAGTTCAGATCAGTTTTTAATTTTGGGCTTGAATATGTGCCCAATGGCTTGTAAAAATGATACTAATCTAATCTAGAAAGAATATTACCCCAAGAGGTCACCAAATTCTTATCCAAAAATTCCCCAGTTATTGTGGCTTTAACAGAGTTAAAATAGACTTACCCATTTTTAAGATATTGAGATAGTTAAATGGCCATCAATTTCTCTTTCCCAAATGCTTTAGATGTTGGAATTAAAATCCCACAGAGACTAAGTCTTAAAGTGTTGTGTGAAAAATATTAAAGCCGTGAAAAAGGTCAAAAGGCTAGTTTTGGAGAAAATATTAAAGCCATGAAACAAATATCAAAAGGCTAGTGTTGTGTGGAAAATATTAAAGTTGTGGTATAAAGAAAAGCATAAGGGCACACGACATAGATAAAAGGCACCGGAAAGACCATGTGGTAGCCTTAAGTCTCTAAGGCATATCTATTCCATGGACCTCAAGTTCACGTAATAAGCTAAAGTTCATATTTCATTGGGTACGTTAAGTCGGATAAAGTTAAAAGGGATACGTGGCGAAATTCAAAAATCTAAAAGTTTATAAGTCCCCTGCACCTAGAAACTAGGATACGAAGAGCTACGTAAATCCACCACACTTTCTCTCATTTTTAGTCTAAAAAATGTGAAGGCCCATCCAATTAGATCCAAGCACAAAGAAGACAGACGATGGTCTTGGTACAAGGGAAATGTGGATCCATTTCATTGGCTCACATTTTTAGTTGTCAAAAGGAGTTCAAAGAAAAGATTAACATATGAAGTGTGTGGAACTGCTCATTGGCTTGCACTTCACAATGGTCAGTTAAAGGGAGAAATGTGAAGGAAGCGTGAATTTTTCTCATTGGATTACGTTCTTAAGGGATTGAAAATGGTCTAAAATGTGATAAAAGCATGGAGCCCTCTCATTGGTCCATGTTTCACAATTTTCATTCGTGAGGCTAAGTGCATTTTAACTCCCATAAGGAACGTGGCAAGATCTCATTGGATCACATTTCAAAAGATCATGAAGGGAACAAAGGACACCTTATCGGTGTGAAGAGGCATGGAAGCTTTCTATGGTCCGTATTTTTTTAATACAATGGATATCTTTAAAGCCAAGGCAAAATAAAGGACAGATGGTGAGCTAGGGAAGGTGCAAAATCTGAAATTGTAAAATAAGCCCTTGAAAATTGATTTCGGAGTTCACTGGAAGGTGCAAAATCCAAATTGTAAAACTTGCAATTTCTTTAGTCTAACCTTCATGAAAACTCCTTCAAATCTTATGGAATGACCTCTTGGTGTCCCACCCGGTGTGCCAAAACTGTTGGTGGTGAATCACAAGCACTCTAAATGTCCTGCAACTTGATGGGTTGAGACTCTCAGTGTAATTGCATAACATGGAGCTTTTCCCAAGTGTGGGACCTTGCGAAAGAAAAGCTCTCCGAGATGAAGGCCGAGTTCCTATTCCTCTATTCAGATGCACACGTAAAAATGCAGAGGGTTTACTCAAAACCTAAACTAACTTGCCAAGGAGACAGGGTAAGAAGATGCATAAAATAAAACCTAAACTACAAAGGTGATGCACCGAGGAATGAAGAACACCTGTCTTGCCAATAAACACAAACCATAAAAATGCAATGCAAGATCATGCATGAGAAACTTGATTTGCAAAGAAAAGATCAATAGGATGAAAATGAACACATAGAGGGTTGAGAATCATCCACAGAGACACGCATTATTTTCTCCAAAGATTGATACAACACACTACAAAATGCCAAGAGGCAAAGTTGCATTACAGTTTTTAATGGGAGGTTTGAACTCCACAAATTCACCTGCCAAAGAGAAGAAGGGAGGGGCAAAACAAGAATGTCCAACCTTTAGAAAGAATCCCCTCCTTACAATTTATAGGAGGAAAAAGAGAGGGAGAAGAGAGGAATTCGAAATCTGCCCCAACCACCTCCAGACTGCACCTAACTCATCTCATTATGGCGGTAGGTGAGATCCCCAACAAACTCAAAATATGGTGAACTGTATTTTGCATTTTTAAGAACTTTTTCCCACCCAATTAAAGATATCCAGTCGTAGTTGGGCAGAGGACCTTGCAAGCTTTCCAAAAAGTCTGACCTTGCGTGAATCTGAGCTCCCTGTGAAAAGTTATGGTGATCTGAATATTTCCCGCGTCAGGGTCTTCTACCTGTCGGGTTCGGGGTTCTCCTCTGCATTTGCATCGGGTTTGGAGGATGCCTCGACATGTGTTTGATGCTTATGTTTTCCCAAAACCCACTTCCGCTAGTATTTCCAAGATTTCCTTTGTTTCGGGGTCGAAAATGGACTGCATGTGCATCAGGTTTGGAAGGTGGCTCAACATGTTTTCGCCCCATGCTTTCCCGACTTGTTTCCCGACTCCAAGACCCGATTTGCCTAGGTAGTGTTTCAGATTTGTGGAACTCTCAAGCATCGGGACATCCCTTGCAATCTGCATGCTTCATGTCTCATGTTTCCTAAAACCCAAAACCCGAAATTCCTTGTGTCGGGTTTTTGACCTCTTCGACATATTTTCCTTTGTGTCGGGTTTTTGACCTCTCCGACATATTTTCCTTTTGTCGAGTTTTTGACCTCTCCGACATATTTTCCTTTTGTCGTTGTCTATATTTACCCGGGGTAGATATATACAACAGAAGTAAATCCCGATTTGCACACCCAGTGAGAGGTGGACACTTGGAAAATACAAAAGTAATGCACATGTGGGTAGAGGGTGATTCCCAAGCTAATCAAAGGCTACCACTTGTCAAATTTATATTCATTATGTCATGTAATTACTCAAATGATGATATCTTTTGATCCCCTACTCCAAATTGCACAAAATCAGCTCATTCTAAAGCTCTCCTCAAGCACTTTAATTTGGCATCATGAGAATCAGATTTTGGTGGGTCTAAATGGGTGAAAAAAAGAGAAAAATGGTTTGGGATATGTATAATTGTAGGCATGATCATTTAATAATTGAAGAAACACATTTTATTGGGCTCCACGCTTACATTAACATATCAAAGTCAGCCAAATGTCAATCATCCTATGTAAAGCAATCATTTTGATCTTTTGGATGGTTATGACCATTAAAAACGTGCTCTATGACTTCTCTCCCTCCCTCTTATTTCTAAAAATATATAAATGTAAGTGCTTAGGCACGTTTTTGGGGGATATTCTAAAAGAGAAGGAATTCTCGTAAAATTTTCTCTATATCCTTTTAGAGTTACGTGCCTCTCGATCCTGGGAATTCTTCTAGATCTTTGCCTTTCTTTTACATTTGTGGTAAATTGTGCATCTAATTAAGAAATAAATCCATGGTGTGTGTCTCTTTCTACCCTAGCTTGTGTGATATTGTGTTTCTTTCCTTTCATTACACTTATAGATGCATTATGTATACCTTTTCCTTCGCATAATTCATATCTATTGTGCTCCAAGGAAATGATGTTGATAAATGCAACTAGGGACTGTATCAATTATGTATGGTCTCTCTCTCTCTTTCCCATTATTCATCTCATTTTCTCACTTTAATTAATACCCATCCCTTTTCTTGGTGCAATCACCTCTGTAGTTTAGGATTTCCATTTTCATGTAATATCTCTCTCTCTGGTCCCTTGGAAGCTTAAGATAGAAGTAGATAGCAGAATTTCCCTTCTAGGAGTAGTTAAACAACAGGATTAGGTAGAGGAAGTCAGAATTTTCTAGAGGTTTTTCTTAGCGAAAGGTCCCACACTTAGAGACAATCCCATGTTACCCAAAAACATTAGTTTCTCACTCACTAATTCATGATCACATAGCTTTGTACTTATATGATTACCTTGTTTGAATTTTTTAATTAACAACTAAAATGTTTACCCATAAGAAAACAAGATTCCCAAATATAAAAGATGCCCAAAAGGGGCGAGTAAGATTCAAAGAGGTCGGGGGTGCCTGGGTGAGGGGGATGATGGTGCCTATGCCTTTGCGTCGTAGGTGGGTGTTGGGTTCCTAGAGTCAATAAATATATAAAAAAGATCAAATTGATTTTGGGGTGTTCAATACCAAAGAGGAAACCAATAATATAGAAAATAGGCCATAGATAGAAGTCAATTACTAGTTTTCTCGATTAGGAATCATATGAATATTGGTATGTGATTAAGACTTCAAAATGTACCCAAGTGCATGATTTAGTGTGTATAATATCTTGCCTTTAAAATCTCTAACCTTAATATGATATTTTCACACATGTTTAGCTCTAATTTAATGCCCTTGATCTACTTTCAAACTCTCACGTAGGTTGCATTTTCCCTCCTTGTCCAACTAGTTCAAATTTGAACGTAAACCCTTTCTTTAAATACATTCCAACTCAAATACATAAAGGAGGTCAGTCCTAATACTTTCTCTAGACCAATAAAACTTAAAAAATCCAAATACATTTATTAAAACATTCATAATAGACACATTTAGGTCAACCATGCTCAAATGCACCAAACAAGCACAAAAATAACTCAAACCCCCATCACCTAGATGAGCAAAAACCACAAACACCATCACCATGATTATTCAAGCTCCCAAATTCATCACACATGTCAAATATGACATAAAAAACCATCCATGTTCATGTATTAGCTTTCATGAATCAAATTATTCATAACACAACCAAAAAGGCTCATATGATTCACTAAATGCTATTTATAGGAACTAACCTTCACCTTTGGGCCTCAAGAACACCCAAAAACATCTCACATATGAAATTTAACCCTAATTATAATCCCCTAAATCTATAGATCAAATCTATTCATGTTAGAGCTCATGAATCATGCGTATGTGCAAACCACACTCACTTGCCTCTTCACCAAATTAAGCTTCCCATAAAGTAGTTTTACAAACTCAAATGGTTTGCACCCTTTCTACCACTTTTAAGACCTCTAAATTCCTTAAATTGGAACAAAATTAATACATCTTTACTCTCAAACTCATATAAATAATCAACTAATCCAAACATTCTTAAGCTACCTCAATCTTTCATCCTAAGCAATCCTATCCTGAAAACTCAACAACCTTCTTCTTCACAAAATGAGCTAGATAACCTATCAAATCTCATCATCATGACAAAAAAATTATACCATTAGAAATACCTCTTAATATAATTTATATAACATCTTACATTTCCTTCCAAATCCAAGTGGAAGGCCTTCAACCAAGTCCATCTCTAAAAACTACTCAAAACTGCCCCAAAACTACCTTAAGACTAGTCTTCATAAATAGGAACAATTTTCCATTTATAAGAACAACCATGATCTGAAACCATCATGTAAATCAATTAAAACTCCCATAATAAAAACAATTTATTTTGCAACTCCTTTGGAAAACCTTGCCTCAAACTGAACTTCTTCATAAACTTACATTTTTAGGTGGGGTCCACTCATCACCACATGCTATATCATACATTTCTATAAATTTGGAGGATTATTCTACAACATACAATCATCATACTAGCACAAGAAATATTTTTGGGTACTTATGATCAATATCTCTCCTACCTCTTTTGAGCTAGGGTTTCAAGCACACAAAAGTTGCTTACCTTCTTAACATTCGTTCATAAAAATGTGATAATGAAATGAATTAATTATTTTTAAACCTTATTTTATACATGAAAAACATCCTTCAAATATATATTTTCCATGCAAAGCATACAATTCATAGCGAGCATCAGAAGGTCAACTTTTACCTCAAAATCACATTATAGAATACCCAGTTTTGCCAAAACTGAAGTATCTTGAAAAATATTCTTCATTTTGACCTAAAACTTGTCATGCAACATCATGAAAATATCTTCTAACTACTAATACTCACCATCTATCCCAAATAGGTCTTAAAATTCCTATTTATTAAGACTTACTTATGCTAACTTGTTTGTTCTTTACCTTCTTGTTTCCCAAGGACCTTAAATATGCAATGTAACTCGAATACTGACCTAAACATCATACGCCAACTAAATCATGTCACAACACCTTTCCCATGCTTATATATTATACATAATATCCAAAACTCATACGTTCATACCATTATGCATGCTCTAGGGCTAGGAATATGTCTGGAATGACCCGACTCAATCGTGACACTTCATAAACTAACTATGATAACCTCATGCAAACTCTTAGACACCTATAGTACATTATATGACCTCATGAAAATCTTCACTCAAGTTGGAATAACTCATATAGTGACCATACCTATCAAACCATGCTCCGAACACTATAGACCTTCAAAAATTGACACTACCAATCAACCTTCATGTTTGACCACTAACTAACACCACATGGAGACTCATATGACACCATGACACCCTTTTCCATTAATGGACTTGAAATCAATGACAACACTAAGACACAATTTCCAAATGTGCAGGTCTCTTATTAGTTTTTTTAACACTTGTCCAATACTTTGGAGTGTGTTCATAAACTTAGAAGACCAAAGAAATTGCAATCATAATGTTTCAATTCAACATGAATTCAAAGGAAAATAACTGCATTCTTGAAGCATTCTCTTAAGATCCATCAAAGTAGACTCTTCATTAACATAAGCTTTCTCATCTCTAGATCTCCACTTCTTTCTCTCCTTCTCCCTCTCTCTCCAACATTATATTTCTTCATTGGGAGTGTACTTTTATCTCTTTTGTCTTATTCATTAAGTGCCCTTACTTTTCATTGTAAAAGTCACTTTTTTAAAAATAAGAAAGGAATTAATTCATTCCTGTGGAATGTTAGGTAATACATAGGTAATTTGGCATTTTATTTCATTTACCATTGGAAATTAGTAGTTACTTGGGTAGTCAATTGTATTTGCTATATTATTATGTATTTTAGAACAATATGTGTCATATTATACTCCTATATAGTTTTATGGGTTATTTGTGAGGATTAATTTTCGCATATGGTTGGGTTGTTACACCTGTAAAACCATGAGTTTTATTTGTACATGGTTGTCCAATATGTATAAATATTGCAGCCCATTTTTACCATGTAACTTGTATTTTCCTTATCAATAAAACTAGAACAGGCTACCTCCCTGTTTCCTTTATAATTTTGTATCGTAGCTATAGTTTGAGCTTACAAATCAATAAAAAATGTTGGAAATAATGTTGTAGATGAGTTTGTATAATTTTTATACCCAATTAGAGAGCATGTGCTTCCTCTGAAGCTTCCTAAACCCACCCATGTATCCCCACAATCTATTAATTGCAAAAATCCGTAAAGTTTTCATATTTAGTCTTTGAACTAGGAAAGAAGGGGTCCTTAAGTGTGACCTCATGCACTAGGATGCTCTATAGGAAAAAATGGTTTTGTGAAAAGATTTTTTTCCCCAATAAGGGTTTCTCCACTAAATTTAGTGTATAGTTTAGTCACAACTAAATTCAATTATATTGCTTTAAAGCTATCGGAATGTGTTGGAGGTTTTCATTGCATTGGTAGTGATGGGTGAGTTATTCTATCCACCCACCAAGTTGGGTTATCAAGTGGCTTGTATTGGAAAGTTGAAAAGTTAACATAGGTTAAGCCCAACCCATCCAAGAGATGGGTGAACCAACACTTTGACCAAATTGTAAAAAAATTAAGTTAGATCATCCCGGTGACCTACCGCCAAGTCAATAACTAAGAAAACCAAGATAAGATAATCATTTGGTTGGATCACCACTCTCGTAACGGATCCTCTCGGGGAATATTTTAGTGTCAATTCTTTGCTAATTCACGAATATTTAGATTTGGTGAATTTTAAAATTCGTATGATGGAGCAGATTTCACCTAAAATTTCTGGGAGCAAGTTAGTTTGGCAAGTTGGCTCACCTAATGTTTATAATAAATTTCATATAAATACATATATTTTCCCCAATACACCAGTTACATACGCATATAATATACATCTCAAAAATATAAATTTATTCTTTCAACAATAGCATAGGCTATAAATGTGAGCCAATCACCCAATAACATATTCCAGATGCCCGGTTGTTTTCTCCATCTCCGGACACCCAACCGGTCTAGGTTCATGATTTCTTAATCTAGACACCTAGTTGCAATAGACACCCGTACTACAAGGTCTATGTGAGGAAGGTATTGGGAAATGCATGTTCTGAAAAAGATAGTCACCTTTCTCGAAAGGTTTCAGAAGCCTCGTGAATATTTTTGAGCCTAACCAAATCTCAAATGAGGATATTTTTAATGCTCTCTATTACCCATATTTTTATTTGGCTTTGTTTCATCAAAAACTATTATTTATACTCACTCTATCGGTGCACAACTTGACGAATAATTCATTTTTCTAGGACTTGTAAATAGGCTCATTGATTCATTGGCCCTTTTCCATAAATATTCATTTATTGGAAAACCAATTTTAACAAATTTTGACCCTTAGGCGAAGAAAACAAATTTGGTGGGCGTGCTGGGAAAATGCAACCGAAGTTACATTATGCAACTAGACATCCGGAGGATGAAACCAGGAATTTGTATGATTCTAAGAACCTACAAGATGTAACCAAGATTCTCGCATGATTATGTGCATCCCGAGGTTATGACCAAGTGTCCGGGGATACAACCAGTGTCATCTGAAAAATGTAGTCGTGCGCCCATGAAAATGTAGTTGGGCGTAGAGATTTGAGAGCTGTAGGTGAGAGATTTAAAACACCCGTGGCCGAACCTACACATCCAACCACCCAACTATATGTGCATTTGGGTGGCTGCATGTGCAACTGTGCACCTATATGTGTAGATGCGTGATTGCGCATACAGCTTAGGTGGCTGTATTGCTTAGTTTTGAAGCCATGTGTCTCAGTATGGTTTTGCCACTTTTTCCCATATTTTGCTATGAATCCATTTTTGGGGATTTTCACCATTTTTCAAAAGCCCATTTCAGAGATTCACCACCTATTCTATATTATTTTTTTGGGGATATTAAAGTGCACCTTGGATGCTCTCATGTTGGTTAGTCTCCATATCAAACCGATACCCTTAAAGACCATGGCAACACCAAACCACGACCATTCAAACATTGATCAAGTGAGTTGAGGTATAACTCCCCTAAATTGGGACATTTAGCATGGAAGCTAGGCCCTTTAATCCGGATTGAGTGGAAAATATTCATTTAGGCCAAGCCTCCTATTGACTTTCTCCCTATGTCAAATTCATCTATGACCCTACAACCACAATGTTGTAAAAAAAATGAAGCAAATATAAAGGAAAACTAAGAAGTTGTGGAATAAACTATTCAAAACCATTTAAAGCACAAAAAACCAATTCGGGAAAAAAATCTAAATTAGAGACTTCACATCATGCCATATGGATCCTCCAACCAACAACATGTCACCATTTGGAAGGTAAGTATATTTTAAAGTGTTTAAATAACATGTCCTCCATTTGATTAGTCATGCATTATATTCACTTTTCTCGTTAGCAGGAGTGCTATAGGATTTAAAGGTTAAGGGTTGAACCCCCTCACTCTATTTTTTAATATTTTTAAAATAGGATGCTTTTTTAGCATAACTACCAAAGATAGAGATAAAAATCTCCTTTAAACCGCTTAACTATAAATCTACACCCCAAAAAAATTAGCAGAAAAAACTATATTTATGGGAAAATTATGTTTACTCCCACATATATTAGAATTTGATTTTGAGATAGTTTTGTAAAAGGAGGAGTTCCTAAAGGGGTCAAGTTCAACATTTTTTTCATTTTTTCAGTGTTTGAGCCATTTTGAGCTCTGGAGGCCGCCAAGTGCTTTAGTAAAATAATTTTTTTCTGTCATTTATTTTTTCTACACAAGTGGCTATAATATTATATTTTTAGTGTATTATTGCATTGTTTTTGCTAATGTATCATTTAATTGGGAAAATTCTAACCACCCACTATGGAAAACAATGCTCCCAAATTATTTTTTCCTAACTCATAGCTACTCCATGGTGATAATTACGCTGCGTGGAAGACCAAAATTCGAACTCAACTCAAGTTTGAAGAAATTTGGCCAATTGTAAATGGTTTAATAATCAGATCAACAGATGATACAACCCAACAATGACAATTTGATAGGGTCAATCAAAAGGCCAAGTTGATAATATTGTTTGTAATGTCTGATGACATTCGAGATGCCAAAACAACTAAAGAAGCGTGGGACAAGTTGAGCATAGTGTATGAGGCCTGAAACAAGAACACCATTATGAATTTGTAGAGTCAGTTACATACATTGAAATTCAAGTCAAACGAGAAAGTGGAGGATTTCTTATGGAGATTTGTATCATTTAGGACTTCACTTATATCCCTAAGAGAGGCATTTTTGATATAACTCTCAGGCACATTGTCCCGAGATAACTTCCACCCTCTTACCATATTTTTGTGATGAAAATTAACTTGTCATATCAAACCATTAGTTTTGAGAAGCTGGTGAATTTTTTGTAACAAGAAGAGGCACTATACAATGAAGATGAAGAAGAAGAGTAGGCACTATCTTCTCATTAGAAAGGGAAGGGAAAAGCACAATCTTCCCAAAAGTCCCAAAAAAATCAATAAGGGGAAAAGAAAAAGAATAAATGTCCTATCTCCAAACGAGGACATGATTTCAAAGATTGCTTGTACAATGCGTACAAGAAAGGTTCATTGAGAAATTTTGGACCTCAAAATAATCAATAATAATAGGGACAATCACACTAAATATGAGGGAAAAAGGTAACTAGAAAAAGAAACCTCGTTATCAAAAGAAATGTAGCTAAGTAATAAGACCATTCAAATGATGAGGAATTCTTGTACACTTCCCATTTTAGTGAAGAAACCATGTCATCTAGTGAAATTTGGTACTTTGATTTAGGAATTACTCAACACACGATGAGACGCAGAGACTAGTTCACCATTATAATGACACACCTCCAAAATCATGTTTCATTGGGGGATGAATCTTCCTACACAGTCCAAGGTATTGGAAACATCACTCTTCCTCTTGGTTCATAAAATTGTAGGTTATCAAATTTCTTGTATGTCCCTATGTCCTTGGTTTGATGAATAAATTACTATCAGCTTAGTCAACATCTACATCATAATATGAAGATTGATTTTCATAGTCATTCCAAAGAAGAAAATGTGTTCAATTCGAGATAAATCCATAGAATCAAAAATTGTTGCGAAATCCTCAAATGTGGGATGAATGATCCAGATTGATTTTTTCCATAAGGATGATCAGGAACTAGTGGCTAAGAATACTTCTTCTGCACATTTTTGGCATCAGAGACTTGGTCACATCAGTTTTAGATATCTCGATACACTTTGTCGATACAATATGGTGAGAGGTTTTCCATCTCGAAAAAAGGATATGTACAAGTGTTATAAATTCCTCATAGGAAAACAAAATGCAGAGCTTCCTTCCAAATTGGTATTTATCGAGCTCCAAGTAAGCTTGATTTGGTTCATATCAATCTTTGCAGTTCGATGCAACCTAGTCATTCTAGATTTTAGTATTTCATGCTTTGTGTTGATGATTATTTGAGAAAATATGGATTTTTTTGTCTTCCTAAAAATTTTAAAATTTTTAGAAATTCAAGAAGTTTAAAGTGGTTATTAAGAATGAGACCACTCTATATCATATCTATCCACTCAAATTGAGGGGGAGTTCACTAGTAATGAGTCCAAAGCCTATCTAGAAGCTCATAGGAGTCTCAATAGATGCCTCCTCCACATATAGCACATAAAATGGTGTTTTTGAGAGAAGGAAACATACTATCATGGAGGTTGTGTGTTGTATGATCACTTATTTATTTAGCCATGAAGACATTCTCGGGCTAAAATAGTGAATACTACACTATGTTTTTTGAATAGATTGCCCATAGTTTCTACTAACAAAGTAGCTCCACATGAGGCATGGTTGAATAAAATACCATCCATTACATAGCTCTGAGTAATTGGGAAACATGGGATCACCTCTCAATTTGGGACTTGGGCTCGAGGTGAACCTCCAGGAGAAGGCCAACTTCCTCTTCCTAAACTAAGTGTTGTAACATTTTCATGGGTTTTAGGGAAGAGATTTGCAAGAAATGAAACTATACTAGGGATGGTGATGCACCAAATAAAGGGTGTTTCTAGACTCGGAAGGGTTAATTTGAAGAGGGTGTTGTGCACCACAAGTCAACTTCACCTACTATAACTTAGAGAGGGTAAACAAAATACCACAAACTAGGAAGCATGTGTTCCCTTTGTTAAACTCAATAGAAAAAAAATCTATCAGTCTTCCAGTGAAGAAGGATGAACTTGAGAAGGGTGAACAAGCACCACAACTCAACTGCATGCAATACTCCACCACTTGATAAGCATAAACTCCAAGAACCTACAATAGAAACTTAAACTTGCACAATGTACCTGCAAGCATGAGAAAGGCACAAAGAAGTATAGAAGGATGAAAGGACCAAGATTAGTCACAAAACACACACTTTTATTACTTCAACAACATGCACAATGCATCATACATTTAAAGAGGCAATGGTTTCCATTACAGTCTTGAAAGGAGGCTTGAAAGTTCCTCAACATACAAGAACAACTTTAAAGAAGAGGATTTCTTGAAAAATATACACTTGTCTCAGAAGTCTAACTTGTCCAACCTATTGGAATGAGCTTCCAACTTACATTTATAGAAGAATTTGTGAGAGAGAGAGAGAGAAAAGTCATAAATTCCTTCCTAAATTGAAGGTACATGATGTTCATTTATTACAAAGTTGGTTGAACCACTTTGAAATGTTCCATCATGTGCCATTAATTTCCTGTTGACTTAATCCTCTCAATTAATTAAAAAAATATTTAAATAAAATATTTTAATAATAATAATAAATTATTATTATAAAATATTTAAATAAAAATATTAATTTAAATAAATATAAAAATAAATTAAAATAATGGGGACCCCCATTGACTGGTTTGACTTTGAAGAAAGGGGGGGGGCATGAAAATAGGTCAAAAATAACCCAACTCGGTGGTTGGCTCACTCACCGAGCAACTCACCGAGTTGGTTCAGAATCTCCATCATCTTGCTCTTTCATCTACCTATCCTAGAGCTCAAATCTCTTGATCACCTCTTGATCTCAACTCATCTCAATCTCTGCTCCTTCAAGCTCCATGATCAGCTCAGCCTTTCCTCATCTCAATCTTCCTTTCATTTGACTCTCATCATGCTTAAACACTTGATCATCTCTCACTCTTATCTCATGACTTCATCAATGATTTCAAATGACTCACATGATTCAACACTTGAGCTTGAGCTCAAATCATCAAGCTTCATGACTTCTCATTGCTCATCACAGCCATTTACTCATTGTCTCAACTCACCATGATTTCATCATTATCCATCGCTTCACTCTGGAATCGACTTCATCATGCTAGCTCGCATATTCCTTTTTCTCAATGATGCTCCTCACCAACTTTGAGCTCCATGATCAACTTCATGTTGACTTTATCATTGATTCCATTCATGACTTCAACTCATCATTCTTTCAATCTCATTGATCATCCTCATTCATGAATCATATGCCTTCATCATTCATCTCTTTCTCCATTCAAGTCTTCTCCTTTCATGAGCTCATTCAAACTCATGCTTATCATTTAAGCTCTACCTTTCTTATTGCTCAGAACTCACTTCATCAATCTCTTTTTTCATATTCATTTCACTTAATCATCATGATAAGCTGATCAAGACTCATGCTCGATGTTCCTTGCTTTTTGTCTCAATGCTCATCAACAATCCTCATGAATCATCATGCATCAGCTCATTTGAATCTTCCTCTGCTCATTCTCTTTCTCATGATATCCATAGAGCCTCATCCAACCGCTCATTTCTTTGATTATCCATTCAACTCATGATTTGAATCATCTGATCATTCTAATGTTCAATCATCAAAATCTCCTCTCATCCATTCATCCTCTCATCTCATCAAGTTCAAGATCTCTGATCTCCTAACTCATCATTCTCATCTCAAAACTCATCATAAATCTCATTCGATCATCAACTCACTCATCTCTTCGATTTAACCAACTTCAATGACTCATTGAAGCTCAATCATGCTAATCATGAGCTCAACCATTCAACTTCCATGATTCCTTCATCTACATCCTTTGACTCAAATCAACTTCAAATCTTCCACTGAATCTTTTTGTCTTTAATGAGCTCATCCATTTCAAATCTCGAGTCATCTATTCTCAAGTTTCTCCATGACTTACTTGCTCATGATCCTTGCCTCGCATCATTGATCATTTTTCATGCCTTTATCATCTTCATTCTCATCCAAAATTTCACCTTAATTTTCCAAATGTCTCTTTTCATTCATGACTCTTCATCCTATTCAAATGATTGATTTGATCAATTCATCTGAGCTCATTCATTCATCAATCTTCTTATGTCATCTCAATTGATCATCATTCATCACATCATCCATTCTGATGTCAAGCTTTCATCATCTCTTCACATTCTTGATGACTTCTCCTCATTTTTTTCACTTCTCACACTCTCATTACGAATCCCTTTGATCTCATTCCATGATGACTCTGATTTCTCTTGACTCGATAATCATTGATCAAACTGATCGATGCTTTAATTCTCATCACTCCATTATTCTCATCTTGGCATTTGATTCCCATCAATGAAATTCATGCAATCAAATTCATTGTCTCAAGACTTAGATGACTCTTCATCAATGCTTTAACTTGGCCATGATTCAAGCTCATGATGACATCCACCATCTCATGATCATTATTACTCATCCATTCTAATTCTTGAATCTCTCCATCTTTCAAACCAATCAAAATCATGAAATGTCAATTTCCATTTTGATCATCATCTCTTGATGACTCTCAAGCACTCCTCATTTCCAAACATTCATCATGACTTCAAGATTTCTCAATTTGTCATTCATTTGATGACTCCAACCTTACCTCTTCCCAATTTCATGAGCTTTCCCACTATCTCACTCACTTCACTCACTCAATCTCATTGATTCATCTTGTGTCACTTGTAAATTTCATTGATTGACTCACTCACTCAAAGATCATTCCATGAAGCTCATTTTGGCCCATTCTTCTATCCTCGAATTTTCTTTGATGAACCATTACTCTATGATTCTCCAAGCTAACTTATATGCTTTCTCATTTCTCAAGACATTCATTTTCATCTCACTCATTTTCCTCAGCTTTCTAATCATGATCTCATTTTTGACTTAGCTCATTATCACGATTTCTATCATTTACTCCCCTCATCATGAATTTGAATCAATCACTTTCATTTCATTTCACTCTAACCTTTCCTTTCGACTGATCTATTAAATCAATTCCATCACTTGAGCATTTGAATCAAGCTTTCAAATTGCTTGGATTCATCAATCGACCCTTATCTCGCTAATTGAAACATCAGCCATGAGCTCAAGCTCCAAGCTTCAATCTTGTCACATCAATTGACTCCACCATTCTCATGAAAACTCTCTCAAATCATTCCACACAAGCTTAAATTTCTCAAAATCGAGACTTTCATTTGTGATTTTTTTCAATCGAGCTTGATCCCTTCAGCTGACCACTAACTGAGCTCACTCATGATTCAAACTCAAGCTGACTTGAGCATTAAATGATGAACTCAAGTTGAGTTTATTAAGCTATTAGGAAAAGCTCACTCAATTTATTAATTATTTTAATTATTTTAATTATTTTTTTTATCTCTTGATGACCAAAAATGGGTCCCTTTAGGACCAATGTCATAATTTGATCATAATAGACCTCATTGTTGTCCAATTTTTTGTCCATGTGTGCAAAATGGATAACATTTTTGGTGACCTCTTGGGGATGATTTCCTGCTAAGCATGATTCTAGTAGCCTTAAGTCATCCATTGGCATGGAGTCAATGTTGGAATCTTGAAAGTAATTTGATCTTCTTTGATGATACATCTTATCCCCTTGAGCATTGATCTCTCTTGACCCTCCTGAATGCTAGGCATGAAGTATAAATCTAATGAATGTGATATTTGGCATCTATGGCATACTATGGAATTTTGAATGAAGCAACATTATGAAACTCTTATGGAAACTTTGAACCTTCCTTCTCCTTGAAAACCTCCAATGATGATACAATGTGCAAGAAAAACACAAAAAAACAAAAAAAAGAAAAAGAAAACAACACACAACAATGTGCATAAGCACTTGAGGAAAACACCTAACTAAACTATACATGGGTGGAATGATCTCAAAAGAAAGCTTTGAGATGTATCCCATTCACATGAATGGGAAGTTCTTCTCCATTGAGCCTAGATAGATGAAATGAATTCACCTCTTTGCAACTCGTGATGATGTATGGCCCACTCCAGAGAGCATCAAACTTGGCATGTGCTTTCCTAGTTTGGCTCTATCTTCATCCCATTTGAGAACTAAATCTCCCTCTTGAAAATTCTTCGAGATGCCTTCTTGTCAAAATATTTCTTAACCTGAGCCTGATGTTGCTCCAAAGTCTTCATAGCCTTTGTTTCATACTTCTTCTAACTCCATGAGTTCAAAAACAAACTTACTGATCAAAGGATCACTCTCCATAACTTCAAGCTGATGAGCTAACTCCAAAGAAGGTAACTCCAAGGAGAGTGGAATTTTTTCTTCCCTTCCATATACAAGCATGAAAGGAGAATTTTGATGGCCCTTTTAGGTGTGATCCGATCTACCCATAAGGTAGTCTTTAAGTTGTGTGTGCCAAGTCCTCCTATTAGTCTCCATTGTGCACTTGATAATCCTTGTGAGGTTTTTGTTGCTAGACTCATCCAATCCATTTCCTTGTGATAGTAATTGGATGAAGTCTTGAGGTAGACCCCATTTTTAACATCCCATTCACTCAACTTCATACCAAGAAAATCCATTGCATTGTCTGAAATGACTGTAAATGGAACACCAAACCTTGTCATTATACCTTCTAAGAAATCAAGAACTACCTTCTCATTGCTCTCCTTCAATGCTACCACCTCTGTCCATCAAGTAAAATAGTCCATTGTAGTAAGGACCCATTTATGTCCATCACTAGATGGAGGATTAATCATTCTAATGAAATCCAACCCCATTGAACAAAGGGTTGATCCACTTGAATTGGATGTAGTGGAAGAGCTGCCAAACTTCTTTTTTTTCCCAGTGAAAAAAGGCACATTCCTTACACTTCCTTACCCAGAGATGGGCATCTTTGAACAAATCCAACCAATAGTAACCGCTAACTCACATGATCTTGGTAGCAGTTGTTCATGTAGAATAATGTCCTCCATATAGGCCATTATGAAACTCTTCTATATTACTTACTTACTTACCTTCCGTCCCACGCACCAAGGAGAACACCATTCAAATCCTTTCAAAGAGAACATTATCTACCAAAACATATGGAATAGACTAAAGATGGAAAGTCCATCTTTGATTTTTATCCATGTTCATAGGATATACTCCTGAGAAAAGGAAATTCTTCATTTTGATAACCAGTCAACTTGATCATCACCTCATCATCGTGTTTAGGAGCATCACATCCTCATCACCTTTTGATTCCATGTCTCAAAGTAAGTTGTTGACACAAACCTTTACCTCTAAAAGTTTGGTAACTTTGATATGTACATCATACTCCATCACCTTCATGATCCATCCAACACACTTTTCATTCATCTCTTTGTTCAAAAAAAATTCCTTGACACCTGATGAGACACCATTAGATGAATTTTGTTGTTGGACAACATGTGCTTGAATTTCTTCAAAGCTCAATAACCACAAAGACTTGTTTTTCAATGAATGAATATTTGAGCTCATAGTCTTTGAGGGATTGACTAAAGAAAGCAATTGGTTGCTCCATCAGATCATCATTTTTTTGGGTGAGGATACCTAAAATGCTCTCTTGACCTCAAAAAAGCATAAAGGATAAAATATTTATCAAACCTAGGGGTTCCCAGCATGGGAGCTTGAGAAATGGCCATTTTGATGGCTTCAAAGCTCTCCCTTCCTTCCTTTTCCATGAGAATGGCATATTTTTCTTCAACATGGTTGTCAATGGTTTAGCCAATGTCACAAATTGAGGGATGAATCTCCACAAAATTTATGGTTCCCAAAACTCTGAGACCCTTCTTGTGACTTGGGAGAGATAAGGACATAATCAAATGAATCTGGATAGATCAATTGATATTCCTTCCATTGAAACAACATGCCCCAACAAATTTCCTCATGCACTACAAAAATACATTTCTTGGGGTTAAGTGAAACCCCAAATTCCCTACACCTTCGAAAAACCTTCCTTAGATGTGTGATGTGGTCTTCTGCATGCTTAGAATATACAGTTATATCATCAAGGTAAACCAAGATGATATCATTGATTAGTTCCTTAAATTCCATGTCCATGGCTCTTTGGAAAGTAGCCTCGACATTGGACAATCCAATGGCATTTTTTTGTAAGCATATGTGCCCCACTTGGTAGTGAAAGCCATTTTGAATTGATCGATTCTTGACTAGAATTTGATTGTAACCTGAATATCCATCGAGAAAAGAAAATATTTGAGCTCCTACCACCATTTGAAGGATTTTCCATTGATGGAAGAGGATAATGGTCTTTCAATGAGGCACGGTTCAAATCCCTAAAGTCCACACATAACCAAATCTCTCTGTTCTTCTTCCTTATGGGGACCAGATTGGCTACCCAAGAGGAATGCTTGATGGGAAAAATTATACATGCCTCGATGAGTTTGGTTAGCTCCTTTCTCATTAGTGGCTCAATTTTGGGATTAATTGGCCTCTGTTTCTGAATGAAATGGCTTGGCATTAGGATCCAGTTCGATGGTATGTTGTGCTAGACCTAGATCAAAACCACAGGTCTTTATAGCTCCATGCAAAAAATGTCATGATACTCTTGAAAAGTTTGATGAAAGCTTCTTTCTCTTCGAAAGTACACACTTTTGATCTTTAAAACTTTTCATTTTCTACCTCGACTTCCTCAAAATATTCTTCTTTGACCACCATGTTAGAGCTTTGTCTTTTGGCTTGATCATCTAAATTGAAAATGGATTCTAGAGTAACTAAACCTTTTGGTAGCTTGTTTCTTTTCAATTGTATGATTTGATCACCATATGATTCTTGCAACTTATCTTGATTTTTTGCATAAAACTCTCCTCTTCTTGTAGGAAAAGGACAATTTGTTTGTCACTATCAAACACTTTCCAACTACTCACATTATCAGGACTATAGGTCAAACCACCATTTTGATAATTTTCCCTTCTTTCATGATATCAATAGTATGTCATATTGTGAGCCAATTGTAGCAAGCCTATCAACATCTTGATTTTGATTTCTAGGAACTGCATGGATCCCAAAAGCTTCAAAATATTCAATCAAATCCCACTTCGTTCTTGTATGATCTTAAAAGATCATTTTTGGATGCACTTGTGCTGTCATCACTTGATGAAAACTAACTCACTATCTCCAAAAATAGTCAAGGGCTTTGATTCCCTTCTTTTGGCTAGCTGAATTCCTTGCACAAGGGCCTCATATTCAACAACATTGTTAGTGCAACTAAATTGCAAACTAAAAAAGATGAGAAGTACTTATCTCCTCTCTGAGAAATTAACATAACACCAACACCGGATCCATTCTTACTTCTCGAGCCATCAAAGAACAATTTCCATAGTCCTTCAAAATTGCTTGGTGTTTTGACAAGTTGTGGTATGATCATATCTTCTTCATGAATGCAGTATGTACCCAATCCCATCTCTTCCAACAACAAAAAACCAAATTCTTCCTCTTCCAACACATCAATAGGGGATCATACTGATGATCTCCACTTACTTCATCCAACACAATATCGGGGACTTCTTCAACAAGAGTGGTTGGTTCATGATCAACATCTTCTTCTTCTAGATCATCACCGATGGTATAATTCCCATTTATAGGACTAGCAATGTAGGGTTCTACATGATTATGGAAGATTGGTTCCACCCTTATAGTTACTTTGGTTCCATATCGAGTCCTAAGAATCATATGTGACCAATCAAATGATAGATAACCACCCATCTTGGTAGTGAAATCTCATGATAGGAAGATGGAAAAGAGAGGAGGGAGATCAATGACTGATATGTCTTGGGTGAATGAAAAACTTGGGCATGCATGGATGGTAAGTTGAAGTCCTTTGATAACTCCAACAATTTTAATGGTTGTGCCATCCAACTAAACAACTCCTCTTGCAACCGGCATATATTGTATGCCTAGTACATCTATAATTTGTTTGGGCATGACCGAGCTACTAGCACCATAATCGATCATGCAATTATGTACCAAATGGTCACCAATGATCAAGGAAATATAGAATGGTGGTGGTTTTTTTCCTTAGGAATAATTTTCCCTTCCAGTTGACACAAAACTTGTAGCAGTTGTTGTCCATGACCCGACCCGATGATCCATCATTTGTACCAAAACTTTTAGAGCCTCTCAAAAATTTCTTTGAGAAGGAATTGAGTGTGTCCCACATAGTAATACTCAGGTTGGTCTTCTTCATTTGTTCTACAATACTGAAGGGAATTTCTCCTACTTTGTTGACATTTATTTGGGTGTTAGAATCCTCTTTTGGAAAATGCTTGTTGGGTACCATGATGCCTGAAGAACCTTCTTTCCTTGTGCACTTGGCTAGCAGGTGTTTCTAGTGGTTTCTTTCCCACATCTTTATCAACCACCACTTGTGGCTGAGGTTGTGAAGTGGATGTTTGATCAGATTTGGAAGGTTGAGATTCCATTTCTCTCTTTTTATAATGAATGAGTTTTTTTTCCACTGATGAGGAATTTGTATTCAACCCACAAAAATCTTCTTCTTGCCAATTTAGCAAAGTGGTTTCTTCAAGTGTGCTATGTGGTTGATCTACTATTTCCTATGTAGATGAATTTTTTGTTGGCTCTAGAGGGGTAGATACATACTTGAACCATAAGGGCCTAGCTAAGAACTCCATTGGGAAAATATTTTGATTGTGGGGTTGAGAACAAGGATAACACCATTCGTAGTCTTGAACTAGATTATTATTAGATATGTACTATGGCTCTAGATGAGCTAGCAACAAGAGGGTTCTAAATTTCAAAGGCCTGAACATTCACAACTTTGACTTGTAGTTTGATTTTGAGGTTGATTGTTCCCTTGAAAAGGAGGATGGTTAGCTTGATACTACTGATTTTGTGGCTGGTATGGATGATTATATTGAAATTGTTTCCTCTTGAGTGCAACGAGCTCATTCCCAAAAGTTTACAATGTGAGTGACTTGACTTCAAATAGATCATTTGAAGAGGTAGGGGTAGACTAAGAGTTGGTTGATTGAGGCTTTTAGAATAGAGCAATGGTAGGCTGATTTTGTAAGATCCAGAGACAATGACATTGGTGGTCATGGAGCTATCTTTCCAGCCTAAATCAAGGAATTCTCCACTCTTATGAAAACTTCATAGGCATCAGTAGTGTAGTCCCTCCCATGGACTGGATCATAACTACTACATCATTATTCAAGGCTCACAAATAGTACAAGAATGCATTATTTGGAGAAGGCTTTATGAGTGCCAGAATCCTATTCCAGGTCCTATGGAATCGGAAGTTGAAATCACTCATGTATTCTTGGGGAGCTCTCTTTATGGTAGTGAGTTGTTCCAAAAGTGATAGGTGATCACTCTTGTCTTCAAATTGTTTACAATATTTTTCTCCTAACTCATCCCAAGTGGTTATAGTACCAACACTTAACCCTCAAAACCATTGAAGTGATTTTCCTTGAAAGAGGTAGCAAGAAGTCTAACCACAATGTTGTCCTCTCATGATATTATGTACTACACAAATGTTGGCTACATCAAGAATATGTTCCACTAGAGTAACGTGAGTTTCCCTATGTAGAAGGGTAAAATTTTGAGTGCCACAATAGGTATAGGGTCACGTTGAGCCAATAAAAGAGGATTTTCTTGCATTGAAAGGGGGAAAACTTGGTTCCTCACCATAACAATGAAAGGGTTGATTGTTCCTTGGTGGAGGAAACCTTCCATAAGGAGGAGTTGAATGACCCCTATGAGGTGATGCTGTAATGGGATGTTGAAATGCCTCTTCTCCTTCTCCTTGGAGGAGACAAGGATAGTTTGATATGTTGATAATTTCCTTTCTTTGAAGAAGCTCTTGTCTAAATTCTTCACATAAGTTAACACACTTGAGATTTGAAATCTAGAGATATAGAGTCACTAAGTACTTTGATTTGTGTAAGTGAGAAGAGAAGTACCAACTCTTGTCCCACCGGCATGCCAAAAATTGTTGTCACCAAATCACTACACCCTCTCGAATGGCCAGAATGTGAATAGGACATTTGGTGTGATTGGGAAACATGGGATCACCTCTCAAGTTGTGGGACTTGGGCTCGAGGTGAACCTCCGAGAGAGGCCAAGGCTTCCTCTTCCTAAACTAAGTGTTGTACTACTCCTAGTGCAATAAAATGGTTATCTAGACCTATGCTAACATTTTCATGGGTTTTAGGGAAAGATATTTGAAGAAATGAAACTATACTAGGGATGGTGATGCACCAAATAAAGGGTGTTTCTAGACTCAGAAGGGTTAATTTGAAGAGGGTGTGTGCACCACAAGTCAAATTCACCTACTACAACTTAGAGAGGGTAACAAAATACCACAAACTAGGAAGCATGTGTTCCCTTTGTTAAACTCAATCAAAAAAATATATCAGTCTTCCAGTGAAGAAGGATGAACTTGAGAAGGGTGAACAAGCACCACAACTCAACTACATGCAATACTCCACCACTTGATAAGCACAAAACTCCAAGAACCTCAATATAGAAACTTGAACTTACACAGTGTACCTACAAGCATGAGAAAGGCACAAAAAGTATAGAAGGATGAAAGGACCAAGATTAGTCACAAAACACACACTTTTATTACTTCAACAACATGCACAATGCATCATATACATCAAGAGGCAATAGTTTCCATTACAGTCTTGAAAGGAGGCTTGAAAGTTCCCTCAACATACAAGAACAACTTGCAGAAGAAGAGGTTTTCTTGAAAAATACATACACTTGTCTAAATTCTAACTTGTCCAACCCTTGTTTGGAATGAGCTTCCAACTTACATTTATAGAAGAATTGTGAGAGAGAGAGAGAGAGAAAAGTCATAAATTCCTTCCTAAATTGAAGGTACATGATGGTTCATTTATTACAAAGTTGGTTGAACCACTTGAGAAGCTTCCATCATGTGCCATTAATTTCCCGTTGACTAATCCTCTCAATTAATTAAAGGAATATTTAAATAAAATATTTTAATAATAATAATAAATATTATTAATAACTCACCAAGTTGGGCTCGAGCTCCTCACCATTACATCGAGCTAATCGATCATAACATCTTGCTTGTTCTATGAGCTCTCTCGATGTATTTCTCCTTGGAGAGTGAGCTCCCTTCACATGTATGTTTGGCATCATGATGGCTTATATTCTTTGTGAGCTCTTACCGCGATCTCTTCGTGAGAGGCATGCCTATAAAAACTTTAAACCATCAAATCGAGCTTCCACACTAAGCCACACCATGACTCCATGACCGAGCTCTCTAACTCCATCATGGCGATCTTCTAACCAAGCTAGTGATGAGTTCCTCATTGTTCGAGCAAGTTGAGCTCTTTGAAAATCCATCAACTCTTTTCATATGTCCCGAACTTCATGAGATCACCTTATTCCAACTTCATGCTCGATGGTTCCTTTTTCCATTGATTCCTTTGCATTAGATTTGTAAATCTCACTCCTTTCTTCATGTAAGCTCTATTGAGATGAGAGCTTACCTCTTCTCCTATACATGAGATCACTATTGATATGAGCTTTCTTCTTTACATCTCCATCATGTGTAGTGATGAGATCCTCCTTGTACATGTCACTAAGTTAGACTTCCCTTTGGACATCGCTGTCACTCTTGCTCCATTCTTTGATCTCAAGTTCTTCTGCACATGAGAAACTATAGTCACTTAGCTATTTCATAGATGTCAAACTATTCAACTTTAGCAATCTTGAGCTCCTCTTCACTTTACACATCTACCACCATGATTTTGAGCTCCAAGATTTTCCAATGCCACCATATTATGCGTGAGTGTGTTGAGATCCTTCATTTACCAAGATCTCATGTATTCATTTTATTATGTGTATGAGCTCCACATAACTCAGTTTACAAGTTCTTGCGTGTATACCCGCAACCTCTATTGGCATGCTAGGACAAATGAACTCTCCTAATGAAACATACATGGCCAGTTCCTCTCTTCATCAACCTTACCTAAGTTTTGTGAGTCACACAAGTTTTCTCTCCTAGATTTATCTTGTCGATTTTAAACCACACTATACTGCCATATCACGTTGTCTCTCTTCGAGAAACCTTTCTCTTGAATACGCGATCTTTTACAATGTGAGCATTTCAACCGATCAATGAATTATGATAAGCTCTCTAACATCATTTCTTCATAGTGATTCTTCCATGCTTCAACCAAACTACCTTATGTTTTGGCATTCAAATATCTCAACATATCATGCTAGTGACAACCTCCCACATTCCATGATTTCATGAAACCTAGTCATCTATGGTTTGACTTGACTCAAGATAACCAATTACTCAGTGTCCTAACTTCCTAGGCTCGTGAAAAAAAAATTAACCAAATGCTCAAGAATTCCTCGCATTTGGTATAATGGGTCGGGACCCAAAGACCATCTAGCCATCCATTGATGGGGTTTTATGGCTTATATTTCCCGAAGTCCCCACATTCTTGGAAAAGTGAGTCTTAAAACCCGACATGGAATCTCTGACCCAATGTATGAATGTCCGTATTAGTAGAAAGAACAAAAATCTCCCCTAAACTCCTCTAAGCTTTACTTAAAACACATGTATTTAATACATCCCACAACATCTCTTAACAAACCAAGCTTCCCACTTCAATCAACTTGTGTAACTCTATTGAGCTCAATCATGAGATACTCCTTGGCTTGGAAATGAGTTGCTCTTTGTGATCCTCGATGTCATGTACTCAGACCAAGTTTTTAATTAAACCTTACCACGCCGACTTTCAAGAGCTCAACTCATGTACTCTTATTTCTTTTTCCTAGCAACTAGGTGCATTAGGTTATTGATATACTAGGATGAGTTGTTTACACTTTCCATCGTTAATATTTATGTTTTGATTTTTCATGTAGTTGAGTTACTCAACTAAGTTGACTTGAGTTGATATCTTCATAATTAAACATTGAGTTACCAATTTGATATCACCGAGGTTAAACCGAGTTACATATCAAGATCAACTCTATCTTAAATTTCTCAACTCTACCGATCTCACTTATTCGCTTCACTTTTTGGCTTCTAACTCTTCACTCCATCGATCTCACTCCTTGTCGATTTATATATGGCGAATGACATACTCTCCTAACTTCACCGAGTCCTCCATGAGACCCTAACATCGGTCGGCACCGAAGTAATCTACACACCGAGCCCTACACTGGGCCCTATTTAAGGGTAGGTGAGCTCATTTATCAATTTATTAATTATTTTAATCACGTTATCTTGATGACCACTTGAAGTGGGTCTATTAAAGCCAATAATAGGACCCTATTGTCCAATTTTTCCATCTATGCAAAATTGATAACAATTATTGGATTAGAATTGATTGGGGTTGGTCTTGGAGACCTCTTCAATGGGAAGTGAAGATGAGGGTATCAAGGAGGCAATTCAAAATCTTAATACAACAATTCCTTGGTGGAAATATCTTTGCAAAATGATCTTATCCCAAAGGTGAATTTATTTTTGTGGCATGTTATTCAAAATAAAATTCTTACTGTTGATAATTTACAGGCTAAAGGTATGATGATACCAAATAGGTGCATTTTGTGTAACTGATAGTGAAACTGTTCAACATTTGTTCCTTCAATGTCCCTTCTCTCAAAAAGTTTTCTCAAATTTTCTGAGATTATTTCAGGTCTCTTGGGTCTTTTCAGAGACTTTTGTTGACTGGTATGAACAATGGAATTATCCCTTTTCTTCTTGGTGTTTTTCAAAATCCTAGAAGTTCATTTTTCCACATTTTCGTGGGGAATATGATTATGGGAGCTTTGATTAGTAACCTATCTATTATTAGATTCAAGGAAGAAAGAAGTATTCCTTAGTGTGAAAATGAAATCATTCAAGCTTTGGGCATTGGGAAGAGCACTCAACAAGGATCTTTATGGAAGAAGAATATTAGGGTTAATGTGAAGTGGGAAAATCCTATGGTTGGATGGATGAAGCTTAATTTTGATGGTGTAGCAAAAATCAGTCTAGGATTAGCTGGTGTGGGTGGTATTATTAGGAATGAAAATGGTTCCTTCTATTTTTCCTATGTTATTCCTATTGGCAATAAAACTAATAATTATGTTGAGGCCTATGTGGTGTTGTATGGTTTAAAGTGGGCTAATCATTATCAATTAAGGAAACTTTATGTGGAAGGGGACTCTTTATACATTATTAATGCTATAAAGGGAAAATCAAAACATCAAGCTAATATAAATTCCATTATGGAAGATATAAGGGCATTATTATTGAATTTTGAGGAGATTCGAATTGAACATGTGTATCACGAAGCGAATGCTTATGCGGACACATTGGCCAATTACGGAGTACAGGATCATCATAATCATATATGGAAAGATGAGGTGGAACTTCCGCCATCTACTAGGGTTGTCCTTCATGCTGAAAAGTGAATTTAATGTCAAGTGTGGGATTTGGATCCGAGTAATCCTTGTTTTCATTATCACTTGTGTGGGTCTGAAAATCCATTATTTTACTTCCAGTTTGGCTTTATCGTGCAACATATTGTTGTTTTGGTTTTTTACAAGTTTTTAATAATTCTTCCATCATGGGTGGTAACAGAGTTAGGGTGGAGCCTTCATCTTGTTTGATTTTGGAAAGGGATTCAGCCATTTGGGATATCTTTAAAAATGGGGGTGTTACCCATTTTTTCCAGAGGCTTAAGGGTTATGATGAGAATTTATCAAGGAGTTTGTGTAGGTTTGGGATAAAGGGGTTGTGACTATGTGTGGAGTGAGTCTTTTGGTTTCAGAATTGATTGGAAAGGTTACTGACATGGATTGTACTTGGGTGTAAGGTTTTTAAAGATAGAAAGAGGTTTCAAGAGGAAGTCTTCAATTTCCTTGATATTGATGAGAATATTGTCCACATGGAAGATAGTATAGCTCGCATCTCTCTCCGGCACTGGCCTGAGGTTTTTTTATTATCATGAAGTATTTTACTCTTGATGGGAAGTATAGAAAGCTCCATACCCAACATTTCATGTTGTTAAACCACTTTAGAAGAAATAGAAAGATGAGCATTTCGTTCTACCTTTTCAATTCGCTTCAAGGGTCGGTGATTGATTTCAAAGCTAAGAGGTTGGAGGTTCCTTTGCATCAAGGATTAATCCTTTTGTTATTCAAAGTTGGCACTCCGATACCTGAAACTAAAAGTGTTGGGATTAGGTATGGTGAAGACTGGGAAGAACACTTGACTCTGGCTGATAGGTGTAAGCTTAATGTTTTGAAGGAGAAGGATAAGAAGGAACTGGATGCGACAATGGCTCTTTAATTTTTAGCTAAGCAGAATCTAGAGATGAGAACTTCGGAGGGGTTAAATGAGGGAAATACCTTGATAAATTTTCTTTCCAATAAAATTGAATCTCTTGAGGATGTGGTTACTTGGGTGAAAGTTGAGAACAAGAGTTTAATTAGAGGAGCTCAACATTTGGGTGCAAAGTTGAAGATGCTCAGTAATAGGGTTGATGCACTTTAGGAGATGGTATTGGTTGAGAAGGGGAAGAAAATTATGTTGGATATTAGTAGTTCTGATGATGATTCCACTCGCCCAACAGTCGGGATGTGGTTGCGGGCTCGAGCTCGAGGACACGAGCCAAAAGTACTTAAGGATTTTTTTGTGGACTTGTCACTAACCATTTCCTGTGGTTTTTGTTTGATCCTTTGGTTTGGTTAGGTCTTTTTCTGGTTTGGGTTTGTTTCTATATTGTCGTGTTTCTTCTCTAGGTGAGTCAAACCCTTTTTGACTCGAGTTGGTTTCCTATTTTGGCTGGTTTTTTTAATAGATGTTTTTGTTGGCTGTGAGCTTTCATTGTAATATCTCTTTGTATATGGCCCTTGGAGCCTTTTCCAAACTTTATCTATAAAAAAATAATCTCTTGGGTACAAATTGACGAATCAAGACTAGGAAAGTCTACACCAAGAGAGAGGTTAATTTATTTGAGAAAAAGGAAGTTGGGGCTCCTTCTAAAGACTTGACTAGTTTAGATAACACACATGTGGTGAAAATAGAATCGATGTTCCTAATGATGATGGGGATGATGGTGATGATCAAACAAGACCAAAATGCATGGGAATGTTACAACATATTCTCAAGTGGTATAAAAATATGATTCAAGATGCTAAGTTAAATTATCCTCTAGAAACATCAACCTTTGGACCACGTAAACACAAAGAAAGCTTGAGAAGAGGTAAATTTTATTTTGATGAGTAGAGTTGTAGAATTTTTGACCCCTCTACTCTCCAAGAATACCTATAGTTAAAATCTTGGAAATATTCCATGTATGCTGAGTATCAATCAATGATGAAAAATAACACTTGGTAGCTTGTTGATATTCCACCACAAAAGAATCCCATTAGTTGTACATGGATATTCAAAATAAAGTATAAAGCAGATGAGACTATTGACAAGTAAAAGCGAGACCGGTAGTAAAGGGGTATGAAAATAAGGAAGATATAGACTTAGAGGAGAAATTTACTCCCACAACTAAGATCAAAATGATTAGGATGATATTTTCTCTAGCTACACATTTTGGATGTAAATTCCATCATATGTACATGAAAATTTCCTTTACAGACGAACTGAGATCTACATGTCTCATCTTGAGGGTTTTGTCATATTTGGATCAAACAAAGGTATGTAGACTCATCAATAGAGAAAATTTATGACCCCTAAAAACTCATAGATGTTACTTGGAAAATCATGAAAAATAATTTCAAATTTATGGAAAATTTGAAGGAAACAGTTTCAAACGATTTATCAATCATATGATAATGGTGTCACTAGTAGAAATTTTTGGGCTGATAGTATATGTTGTTGGTTGACAATATATGTTATTGGCCAACATATGTAATTTTCCAAAAATCATTTTTTGATAATATAAGTTAAAATGACTATCTCGATGAGAAATTTGTTCTCGCAAAATATATATGCAAACAAAAAAATCAAAAGGTGATTTTTGTGAAAAAATGCATATTCTCTAGTTTTGTGTGGCATTTTTTTGAATTTTTTTGATGTTAGAAGTTAAAATGATCATCTCAATGAGAAATTTGTCCTCACAAAATATGGTGTAAGTAGAAAAAATTCCCATACTCTTTTATTTTATCCTCCTTTAACAACATCGCTAAAAATATATATATCGGTCAGGTAGCATACATTTATGCTACCAGTTGGTAGTATTTTTTTTATGCTACCAACCGGTAGCATTGTTTTATGCTACTAGCTAGTAGCATTTTTTTATGCTATAGGTCGAGAGTATTATTTATGCTAGCAGCATAATAGAATATTTTTTTATGTTACCGCCTCGTAGCATATTTTTATGCTAACGTCTGGTAGTAGTTCAGTATGCTACTAAACGGTATCATTTTTTTATGCCACCGATCGGTAGCATTTTTTAAGCTACCAACTCGGTGGCATTTTTTATGTTAACGGCTAGTAGCATTTTTATGTTACTAATCGGTAGAATTTTTTTATCCTATCGGCCGGTAGCATTTATTTATGCTACCGAATGGTAGAAAAGTATATGCTACCAACCGATAGTGTTTCTAATGTTTTACATTATATGTAGCTTTAATAGAATAAAATATTAACTGTTAAAATACCTTTAATGTTGGAGGGTTGTGATATGTATTCGATCTCGATCATCAATTCCCACAGGACCATGAGCATGGGTAAAGGAATTGTAAAGTAAATTTGATGTGTACTTGACATTCAGAATTATAAATTTGTAATCACTATCTATATAAAGGGGATTTTTAAAAAAATCACACTAATGGATATTTGAACTAAAAAAGTCAGCTATTGGTGTAAATCATAGGAAAACCGACCCATAAAAGTAACTTGAACCCAAAACTATAAGCGACTTAGTCCTAGTTCTACACCTAAAATTTCACCAAATGCATATTTCAAAACTTGAATATTCATGAATTAATGAAGATTCACCACTAAAATTTACTCTACCCATTAAACCTTAGTATGGCCTTAAACATGCACCCTAGGATTGGTATATCAAGATTGATGAACATCTCATTCAACATGGATTTGAGCAAAATCTATACGATCTCAATCTCTACCTTAAGAGATAAGGAGGAGATATTGTGATAGTTGTTATATATGTTGACGATCTAGTCATCACTGGAAGCATAATAAATATGATTGATGCCACGAAGAAAGATATTAATTTATCATTCAATATGATAGATATAGAGATCATGCACTATTGTCATGGATTAGAAGTATGGTAGAAAGAGAATAATATGTTTGTTTCTCGGTTGAAATATACCAAGACAATGATTGAGAAATTCATGATGATGGATCATACATTGATTGTTACATCCATCGAGATGGGACTTCATTTATCTCATACAGATCCATCTCCTTTGGTAAATGTAACTCTCTATCGATAGTTGATTGGCAATATCATTTACCTCGATATATACTAGACCGTATATCATCTTTATAGTTAGTTATCTTTTCCGGTTCATGTAAGAACCCAGAGTATGTCATTAAAAAGCAACAAGGTGGATCTTGAGATATCTTAAGGGAACTATGGATTTTGGTCTAGAGTACAAAAAGAATGATCAATTCTTCTTGACTGGATATTCAGATTTAGATCATGTAGGTAATATTGATGACAGAAATCCACTTATGGATATGTTTTCTTTTAGGATCTAGAATGATATCATAGGGAATTAAGAAACAAAACTTCATTTCTTTCTCTTCTACAGAGGCTGAATATCATGCTATATGTGGATTTTTTTGCAAAGCAATATGGCTACATCACATACTTGAGGGTCTTGGAGTACCACATGAGAAATCCACTACCTTGTATGTTGACAATGAGGGTGTTCTCAAACTTGTTTGCAATCCAATGTTTCATGAGAGAACCAAGCATATTGAGGTACATGTTTATTTCATTCACGAGCATGTTTTGAAACACAATATACAACTTTAGTTTTTCCCAACAGCTGAACAATGAGAAGATATTTTCATGAAGTCACTTGCACGTGAAAAAATTGATTTGTTTAGAGAGTTCCTCTCTCATCTCTCTCGAGGCAATGAAAATAAAGGGGGAAATGTTAGGTAAAAATTTTTACATAGGTAATCTAATATTTTTTTCATTTACCATTGGTAATTAGTTGTTACTAAGTTATTGTGGTAATTAATAGTTATTTGGGTAGTTAATTGTATTTTTATATTGTTATGTTTCTTAGAACAATTTTTTTATAAGAGGTAAAAAGGGTTGAGGGGACCCTACCCCGTACAAAGTATGCAAGATCAACATAAAAGGGCCAAGGGAGTATCCATTGAATCCCAAGCATAACCAAAATCCAAAACTATAAATCCATAAACAAGAAAACCAACCTAAAATCCCAAAGTAAAATAACTAATAGCAGGGGCCATGGAACTAATAAAAGCAAAAATAAAAGAACCAGAACAGCCATGACGAAAAAAATCCATCATTCATTGATCAGAGCACCAACCGTGTGCATGCACCCATTCCATTCCTTAACCAATCTAACAATAGTAGATTTCCAGAACTGATAATTCGGTTCAGCTATCTCCACTTTGGGGCCAAACCCATCCTTCTCTCTATTATTCACAATTTCCATGGAGTGGATCATCTCAGCAAGGAGTTTAAGATGGTGAATTGTGCTTTGACATTAAGGATGTGAACATCCCTGATCTGCAGAATAATCTCCTTCATTTTTAGCATCTCATTCTCCATGGCCAGGCATCTCTCATTGGCATTCTTTAATTGTTCACTAAGAATAATAGACATGAGTTTCTCAACTTTTTCCGCAGCTCCCTCAGATCTATGGTCACCATGCTTATCTTATGTCTATTTATGTCAGTATCCAACCTACAATTTTCAAACTCTCTCATGAATACATTCGATTTGACCACCATATCCTGGGCTTTGAACAAGTTCTTCTGAGCAGTTTTGAGAGTGTGCAAACTCTCAATAGCCTCCTCCGAGTTTTTGGATCTTTTTCCCTCTAATTTTGCCCGATCTTTCTCAACTCTAGCTGCTCGCTAATTTCAGGTTTGTAAGCTTCCTCTTCATGTCAATCCTCTAAATCCGAATGGAAATATTCCTCATCCAGATGTTCCCTTGAGTCTGAAACAATTTCCACGTTCTCCTGAGGCTCTGAAGCCCCACTCTCCCGCCTCTATTTCTTAACACTTCCTTTTTCCAAGATGAGACCTAGTTCTTTTAGCCACCAATTTCCCCATTTCCTCCATACTAGGATTAGCCACATTAGCTTCCAATTTCTCATTTTCCCCCTAAACTGGTTTGATTTGGGTTTCCAAAATCCCCAAAAAATCATTTTTGCCAATGAGGGGGTACCCATCTTAAGCATGGCTTTGATGAGACCTTGATGCAAAGGAAGGGTGAAGGTTCCTTTCCCGACCTAAGCAACTGATTTAGCCAAAGAAAGATACAAAAAATTGGGGAAATTGTAGGGTCTCGCTATTTCTAACATGATTTAGCATAGGAAAGTGATACCCATAAATCACTTTATATCTCCCTTCCAGAGAAATATATGCCATGATTAACTGAGCTATTTCATTAAAAGGTTGAGGCAATTCCTCTCTAGCATAACCATTATGAAGAGAAATAGGTGCTCCCTTACCTTGCATGAAGCATTCGATCTCAAGAATATAGTCTGACTTGGGCTTAAAGATACATCTTCCTTCCTGAGATAGGCCTGACACTTTTTATATGAAATTTGGTGAGATTGTGAATGAGAATTTCCCAACCCGCACATGACCTTCCTTCCAAATTTTGGCAACAGCTTCACTCATTTTTCATCATACCCATTAAAGATTTTGAAAAAAATTAATAGACCAACCTTATCAAGCAATTCCTCTCGCCTCTTTTGACATTTCCAGACCTTGCTAGGTTCAAGTTCTCACTAAATCGCCTCCCATTTTTCTTCTGTAACTCTTCTTCCTGCAATGGATATGCAAACCCTTACGGTAGCTACATTTACCATGCTTGTTGAAATGATTCAAAATTATATGGGGATCTGCCCAAACCATGGATTGATAGGAAATAATGGTTGGCACGAGTCTAGGATTCATAATATCATGGTGCATCACCCAAAAAGCATCATAACCTGTATCCATTCTCATTAAAAAGATATGTTATTTGGGACACATTCCTTTTCAATAATTTGTATGAAATTATCTTCCATATTGGTTATTTCGCAACCACATTTAAGTCAATAGCTTCTACTCCTTGTTAGCCAATATAGTAGCAAGTTTGTTTCCTTCACGGTATATGTGTTGAAAGAGATTTCAATAAAGGAAGACATTTTATTCTTGGTATTATTAATGAAGTCTTCAATAGATATAGAAGCTGAATTTTTTCCCTTCATACACGATATTATATTCAAAGAATCCCCTTCCACAATTAGGTGCTTAAAGCCTCTCTCTTCTGCTAACTTCACTCCCCAGAACATCGTCATAGCCTCTCGTAACATGGTTAGATTGTATGCCCAAATTAAAGAAATATGCAAGGAGAAACATACCTTTAGCATCTCAAAAAACTCCTCCTCCTCCTACCTTACCTGGGTTCCCTTTAGCGGCACCATCAAAATTGAGTTTAATAACACCTTCTCTAGGAGAGGTCCATTTAACCCCTTCTCTAGGATTTCTTCTTGGGTTGAGGGTCACAGATTAAGTTCCATTTCTTTATGATATGTTGTTCACTGTCCATGAATTCCACTTCTTTGTTCTTTAGGATAGAAAAATTATTTCTAACATCCTGTAAACATTTGTTAATAATCAACCTGTTGGGAAGTTTCTTACTATTGAAAATCCTCTTGTTCCTCTCTTTCCATATTTCCCACCACAAATGTCCAAGGCTCATTATCCATAGATTTTTCAGCCCTTGACTGATGAAAGGAAATTTCCATTGATTCCACGCAGATTGGATCTCCTTAGGATTAACCCATAACAATACTTTTCATATAACACTCCCATATAGTTTTATGGGATATTTGTGATGATTATTTGTTGCATTTCTGTTGAGTTATTGCACTGTAAAACCATGAGTTTTGTTTGTACATGGATTTCCAATATGTATAAATATTGCAGCCCATTTTTTCCTTATAACTATTTTTTTCTTTATAAATAAAATTATAGCAGTAACTCCTGCTTCTCCACCAGGAATGTGAAAGGTCACAAGTGGTGGTAAGATGAAAAGTCACATGGGGAATGAAGATAAAATTTGTAATCTATAAATTGGGATGGCCTCTCCATTCTTTAATCTTATAATTTTTCGATTATTAGTTTTTGGTCTTTGTTTCACTACTACCGCAAGCAATAAACTAAATTATTCTCTCCTCTCTATGTTCTTCTACTCTCTCTACTTTCCAAATTTGTAATAATTGTAATCTTCTACAACCAAGAAGAAAATTTATGTCTTTGATTAACAAATCCATATAACTTTATGTCTCTGATTTATTAGTCTTGTTATTTCTTACAATGTTGATTTATTCCTATTGAATGTAAATCTACTCGTTAATGTTGGTGAGAATATGCAAGTTCCTACTCACAATATTAACCCCCTTTCTCTATTTCCCTACTTCCCTTTACCTTTTCCAAAGCAAGTTCCTCCCTTTTACACTATACAAGCACTTTCCCATGGATTTAATGGAGTATTTCGTGTGATCCCACACCTAGCGAACACCACACAATTTTATTTAGTCATTGCATTCAATAAATGGGAGCCTCCACATACCCAAAAGGAGGGGCCTTACCCTTAGTTATCATTGGAAAAAATCACTAATATTTGTTGTAAAAATTAGTTCACCAACAAAACCCTATAGTGAATTCAAAGTGATAAGGAGTGAAGTGAAAGTGATATTATCAAACCTTTAGGCTCACTTCTAAGACACTAACACCTAGATAATCATGTTTTCTTCTAAGAAATATTGTCCAAAAGACTTGTATATATCTATTTTCTAGACAAAGCATATACAACCCAGATCCAGCCTTATTCCAATACTATTCTAGCCCAAAACCAACGTAAATAGTGAGTTATCAGCTAATTCACTCTCATCCTCTCATTATTTACACTTTCTTACCATTGCATGTTAGATCTTATGAATTTCTAATAGTATATATTTGATCTCAATCATCTAATATTATATATAATTTAGAATATCATTGATTCACATTAGGTTCACCAAATGATTTTAAAAAATTAAATATTATATCATAGGACTAAAATTAAATAGATCATATCAAAATTCATAAGATCTAATGTGCAATAGCAAGGAAGTGTAATTAATGAGAGGATGAGAGTGACTTAGCTGATAACTCACTACCTATGCTAGATTTGGATTGGAATAGTGTTAGGCTATGGTGGATATGGATTATATATTATTTTCTTGGAAAACAGAGATCTGCAAGTCTTATGGATAGTAGGGCCCATAAGAGGATAGGACCACATGGGTGTTAGTTTCTATATTAGGCGGTAGTGTCATGGTAGTGAGTCTAGATCTAATATTTTTAGGGTTTGTTAATCTCACCTTCATTTCACTCTTTATCACTCGAATGATCTGTAAATACATAGAAATCTTCTCTTGTTTTAAATGTTTACAATGATATTTTAAAACTTGTTAGATTCTAACCTTTTTATACACTTGAAGTAATTAAAATATGATTTATAAATTGATCCAAACGCGTATAAAAAGTGATTTAAAACTGGATTAACTTTCAAGAGCTCAATTATATCAGCTTGTACATTCAAACCAATCAAATTTTCATTTTACCCAATTTTATTGATTTTCATAAAAAATTGTATTGATTAAAAATTGTATCTAAACTGAAATCTAATTTTAAAAATAAGTAAATAAATGAAAAGTATGAAGACACACAACACTGTAATTGTTTATGGGGTTTGGAAATTCCTACATCCCCAGGTTTATACGAACCAATCCATTAATGTTTAGTTTTAAAAGTACATATAAAAAATTACAAATCAAATAATGAAACTTTCATAAACATTCCAAAAGACCATGATAACTTACGTGAGCTTTGAAAAATATCGCTGTTCACTCTCCGTGTTTTTCTTGACTTTGCAAGTTGATATCTCCCTAGTTCTCTATCAAAAGTGACATAAAATTCTTTAAAACAATGGCATATAAACTCCAAATTGGGAAAATAAATACATCATCAAGAGTGTGTTTGAGTTATAAACCTTTTCTTAGTTCACTCCAAGACCTAGTTTTCCTCCCAAGTGCTTCAAAATGGCTGATTTCCAAAACTTCCTTCTTATAGCTCTTACACAATCATCTGCATTAACTTGTAAAAATACCAAGTGCCTTTATTTATACCTTGTTAAACACTTATGGTATGGCAGTTGCATGTTATTTTTCTAATCATGAGGTTAGGGGGTCGATCCCCTCTAACCTCCATGAAAACCCTTATCTCCCAAGTGAGGTAAAGATCCCACATGCATCGGTTGGAAGGTGGGTGGCGTGTTTAAATTTAGGATGGTGGGTAAGCCAAGTGGCTTGTGGCACATTTTTCTCACACCACATGGGCTAGCCAATATGATGGGTGGCTAATTTCAGTTGAGAAAAGCTATATAGAACTTAGTTGTTGGTGAGATGGATCACCAGTGGATATGCCACATTGGTGGCCGGTCGACAAGGAATAAACTTAGCTCATCTTTGGATAAATATGGCTTGGCTGCGGTGGTAAGTGGGGTGATGTGGAAGGTAAGCTCATGAGTTTTTCAAGCTAATTAAGGTATTAAAGATATAGGGTACAACTCGGTCCCAAATCCCTATGTGTGAATAATACATTAGACTACTTAATATCCCACATCCATGGTGCAAATACATTAAGAGGCATATATATAAAAAATTGTAAAAATATTAAAATGAAGTAAGAATAGCAAAAGGCACTCCTCTGATAAAAGAGTGTGTCAACCCTAGATGAGGTATCCCATCTAGCAAAATAACGGGCCCACCCGCCTCCGAAAATGAGTATCAAAGACTAGAGTCACGAACACTTTTTTCCTTTTTCTCCATATCACCTTGCGACATGTCGCAACTTGATTGGCTAGCTGCCACTAATTTTACTCCTTCAACTCGGGAACTTTTATGACGGTAACTTACTCTAATAAAGTCCATTTTCACATTCAAATAGGTGACATAAATATCTCAAATCCTTCTACTCGTCTTGTAATGATCTTGGGATATTTAGGGAGACTTTGTCTCCTGAATTGATCTCTAGATCACACCTCCCCACCGAGAATGCTTTTATTTTACAAAAATATTTTTACCCAAAAATGTGATTAATCATCTTCCTGCATTTCAAAAATATATAAGATCCATATAAAAAGCATTATAGGGAATATTATTATAGGTTGTTGAAAAGCTTATTAAAAAATCGATCAAGTATAAAATAGACAATTGTTCACCAAAATAGGAAATTGTCAATCAATGCTATATGATTATACCAATCATCTACAAAAGCATAAATCAGTTTAAAATACAAAAATGCCCAATAATAGGTGAATGTCTATCTCAATCCTTGTAATCTATCAATTCATCCAATGCTGTGAATTAATTATCCATAAAAAAAGTCAGTTTAAAAATAGGCAATTGTTCACTAAACAAGGCAAGCTGTCAACTAATACTCGTGATACAATCATCATTGTAAAAATAATTCCACCAAAATAGATTAGTATATAAAGACATCTACATGCCAATAATAGGCTAGTGTCCACTAGACCTATCGTGAAATTGTCAATCACTGTAAATATCACAAACACGATCCAAAATGTTTAGACTACCATATGCCAAAAATAGACAAGAGTCAAAACTGAATCATGTGAATTTGTCAATGAAATATCTATCCCAACATTCTTCACTACAAATAGGATAGAAGTAAACTGTCTACACAATGTTGCATACCAAAAAGGTGAAATTGTTATCCACTGCAAAAGATCACCAAGTATAATCTGTAAACCAGTTTGTTAGTGTAATCAATGTACACCCTAATTGTAACCACATAGGATAGTTACAAATAAATGCCCAAAATAAGGGACTTAATATATGTGCAAATACCCTATGTGGACACAATAAGTTTGTATATTAATTACAATACAAAATGGTGCCCATACTTTTGCACAATAAAATCAACAAAAGATATACTGAAATGCAAGTTTCCAAAAATATACATTTTAAACATGCCCATTGAACCTACATACTCTACTGTCAAAATCAAAATGGAATTTTTCAACCTTAAATGTGAGAAGTAGAATATGAGTATGATAAACATATCCCTTATCTCTTCCCTATAAGTGACACCATTATTCAAATTCAAAGCCAAAATGAATATGGGAAAATTTCCTTTCATCATTCAATGGAATCCCATAAAATATGCTATGAAAAATTATGCATGCTAATCAACAATTTCAGCTATGCAAACATGAAACTAAGAAATTGCTTACCAACCAACTTTTATCAAATTATCTTTTTGGGTGGTATAATTTCCTTAGTGGATACCTAGGTATCTGCATGGGTTATTTTAGAAACATTGGTTTCACATTGCTTTCCTTTTAAAACTCTCCACTGTTGTTTCAGACAAAGTTTCCAACACATGTTAACCTCATGACCTTTCCTGTTATAATGGGTACAATATCTTTTGTCCATTTTTTAGAAACTTACCTAGATTTCCATTTTTACAACCTTGTGTATGAAAATGGTCTTTCAAAATTTTACCCAATAATGATTTCCTTTTCCAACATTTAGCTACACAGTGGTTAGACAATCCAAAAAAACTACATGGATAAATGTACCACAAATTCTTTGTATCTAATCCATAATCAAAAGGAACATGGGAATATTTACATTGTTTAGAATCAACGCTTTTAGATTTTTTCCCATTACCATTTTACCTTTTGTGGGATGTGGTGGAGGTTTCTCCCTTATAGTCTCAACTATTCTAGAACATTCACCTTTCTCATTCTGACCACCAAATTTGAATCCCAAACCTACACGGTGAGGCCTATCCTCTACTTGAATGGGGTTAGCAATTCCTTGGCCTTATTTTCCAAGGATTTTCCATTAAATCCCATTTTAAAAAGTAACTTTGAACCTATTCCCTTAGTATGTTGTTCAAACTTACAAAATAATTTTCAACTTATTTGAAATGGGAAGATTCAACAATTGGTGGAATACTTAGTGCTTAAATCAACTTGTACACTTGTGGGAGAGGAAGGTCCTGATCAAACATGGGCTTATTTTTTCCCCTCATGTCACCACCAATTTGTAAATTTTCCAAGATCTCATCCTTGGATTTCAATTCTATTTTTAATTTCTCACATTCCTCTTCTAAGGAATAATACATTAATCTTAGGAGAACATTTTCTTCTTGGATATGATGGTTGAAAGCCTCAAGCTCTTTGAGCTTATCCTATTTTGATAACTTTACCTATAGTGCACTTGTACCTTTCCAATAATACCTGAACCAACTACACAATTTGAAGCAAGAAACATTCAAATCAACCTTCTCTGATACCAAACATGATCCTTAAACACATAGAAATCTTATATTATTTTAAATGTTTACAAGGATCTTTTAAAACTTGTCATATTCTAACTTTTTATCAACTTAAACTAATTAAAATATGATTTATAAACTAATCCAAATGTGTCTAAAAATTGATTTAAAACTGAATTAAATTTCCAAGAACTCTATTATATTATTTGTACATTTAAACCAATCAGATTTTCATTTTACCCTATTTTTGTAAAATTGTTGTACTAATTAAAACTTGCATCCAAACTAAAATATAGTTTTAAAAATATGAAAATATATGAAAAATGAATGAAAAATCAAAAGACACACAACACCATAATTTTTTATAGGGTTCATGAATTCCTACGTCCCCGGGTTCATACGAACCAATCCATTAATTTTTAGTTTTTCAATTACATATTAAAAGTTACATATCAAATAATGAACCTTTCAAAACTTTCCAAGAAGAAAAAAACCATGAGAACAATTTGAGCTCATAAAAACATTAGTGTTCACTCTTCGTGTTTATTCCCACTTTGAAAGTTGATATCTCCCTAGTTATCCATAAAAAGTGACACAAAATGATTCAAAATGATGACATACAAACTCCAAATTGGGAAAATAAATACACCATCAAGATCCTCTCCAAGTTCTAAACATTTTCCTAGCTTACTTTGAGACTTGGTTCTGCCTCCTACGTGCTTCAAAATGGCTAATTTCCTAAATTGTTTTCTTATAGCTCTTACATAGTCATATGCATTAACTTATACAAATACCAAGTGCCTCTATTTATACATTTTCGAGTGTAGAGACTAAATCACAAACTTGCATACATCTCTAGGTCCTAATCACATACCACTATTCATATGATTCCTAATCGAGAATTCTAGTAATTGACATTTATTTTTAGCATATTTCTTTGCTTTCTTGCTTTTTGTGGTCTTGCACACCCCATTGCCCAATATAATTTCATTATTTTATATTTATTGGCTCTTTGACACCAACTCCTAGCCAGCTGGACGCCAGCACCTCTCATCCCCCCCCCCCCCAACTCTTTGTATCTTACTCACCCCTTTTGGGCCTCTTTTATCTTTTGGGCATCTTGTTTTCTTGGTGGTTATTCTTTTAGATGTTAATTATGAAATTCAAACAAGGGAATCATATAAATACAAGCTATGTGACCATAATAAAGGACCAAGCTCTAAGCATATATTACTATCACCTAAGGTTGCATCCAAAGGCATTTCAAGAGCATCAAATAATCCATCTAGCTTCATTCAAGGGACAAGGGACTACATTCTTCTATATACACTTCATAGGAGGGAAGTTCATTTTGACATCCACACATCTACTTACATTTCTACATTTAGTTATTTCTCATTATTCAAGTGCATCTTACACAAGATCCACCTAGGAACGATTCTTCACACACTCACACACAGAACACAGGAGTCACACATTCTAGTGCACACACACACACACACACTACATGGAGTGTAAGATGTAGTGTCAATGGACTCCCATTTGTATAAGTTTTGATTTTCACTTTGACCACCAGGGGTCATTCTCAATCCCCATTTGTATCTTTTTTTTTTTTAATTTTGATGTGTTTTGGGTTTTACAGAGGATCATTTTTTGTTTTGCAAGGTTACAAGAATTTGTGGACATCGAGTGACTTAAACACATGAGATCAAACAATAAAAGTCTAACAATACTCATGTGACACAAGCGAAAATCATTTTTGAGGTTTTTAGTCACATGTTCATGAAGCTCTTTGAGGTTTCTCATGGTCCCTTGACACACCCTAAGCCCCGACTCCCTAGGCAGTCAATCTAAGTCCTACCACATATCTCGAGAGTTAGGAAATTTTTTAGCCTTTCGGTTAGTAATTTTTCCTCCGTTTTCCATCAATTTTAAAGCTCATACACCTTATGATTTATTGCAAAATTAACTAAGTATCTTATTCCCTTTCTTTCACCTAGGGTTTCAATTTCTATAGCTTATTTATTTCTTAGGTCAAATATGTATTTTATTTTTATTATTTGTGTTGTGACTCTACAATTAGGGTTTTACAAATTTCAATATTTGTTAAATCATTTGGTGAACCCATCACTCAATCCCAACCTTCTTTCTAGGGATTTTTATTATGCATCTTTTCCCGTAGTGGCTCATCTTATGGGTCTTTTTGACATATAAGCCCACCTTTCCCATAGGGTTTCTAAATCAATGGTCAAACTTATAATATTCACTAACATCCTCAAAAGTTCTAGAACATTAAACATTTATTCACTTCTCATGAGGAGAGACACCAATGTTGATCAAGAAAATTAGACTTAATGTTCTTCAAGCTTTGTCCATCCCCTCATCTTCCATGTATTCTTTTTGATACTAAAAAACCCCTTATTCCACTTCCTATCGACTCTTCCACTCCTACTTCTATTTTTCCATTATCCCCTATTCCTACTCCCACCAACCACTTCACTCCACCTATTGTTTCTCACATGCACAAACTATCTTCTTCAAATACTCAAGATTTAACTCTCTTTATATCAGATCTTCAAGTTCAAATCCATCAACTTCAATTGTCACTTCTCATCTCCATCTCTTGATTCCACTTTACTACTTCATACTCCTTTTGCACCCATCATTTCCACTTATGCACTTCCTCCAAATTTTCACTCCTAAGCTTCCCCACCTTTAATGGCCATGGTGACCCTCAAGAGCATCTCCGAGCATTTCATGTGGCATGTCTAGATTATGTGATGATCACACTTTACTAGAAATATCTTTCCTAGAAGTCTTCAAGATTATGCAATGTGTTGGTTCTATGATCTACATGTCCACTCGGTAACATATTTTACGCATTTATCCGATGATTTTTCTCTCACATTTCTCTATCAATATCAGCTCTAAGATATCCTATGCTCAACTAGCACAAATTAAACAAGGATCTAATGAGCATCTAGTGGATTATGTCTTGTGATATAAAAAAACTTAGCTAAGATGTCTAATGTACTTGTGGAACTCTAAACTTCAAGATCTATTTGTCCAAAGTCTATTACCACCTCTCGTAAGAGAGTGTCATCTTTGAGACATCTCCATCATTCGATCATTTATGTCATACTCTTAAGCTACACAAAAGTAAACTATTATCTATGGGAAAGCTTAAATATCATGAGAAAGCTTCATCTTCTACTCACTTTCAAAGTAAATCAACTTTCAATCCATCTACTAAACCTACTAAAGCAAAAGCTACTGTCAACATTGTCTCTAATCCTAAAATCTTCAATGGAAACCACCTAAGCATACATTTAATAAATTTCCTTGTGCTCCACATATTCTATTACCACAACTCATTGAGAGAAATCTTATTACACTTCCTCCTCCACTTAATCTGACCCATCTCATCCTAAAGGTCATAATTACAATGAAAATTTTCATGTGACTATCATCAATGCATGGGACATTTCTACATATCATGTTTCAAACTTTGACATCTTATTCAAGATCTCATCGATAATAATGCAATTGAGCTTCCTTGAGCCTACGACATCTACACGGTCAATGAAAATCACAAGCTCAAGATCTTCAACAATCCTCTTCCTAAACATGAAAAAAAGTAGCTGACTCTTCATCCAATCATACATATCATGTAGTGCCTCCTCCTTCATCGGGGGCTCTTGATTTTCTAGTTTCTCATGTTGATGCATCTCCACCATTCATTGCATTCTCTGATCATGACTATCATGCTACATTCTCTTCTGACACATTACATATCAATGCTTCTATCGGATCCATGCTATCAATAATACAATGATTGATCCATCGATTCATATGTGTGTGTGCTCTATTGCACTTCTTTTGTTATCGATTATCCACTTATCACATATTTCATATCCAGTTCCTAAATCATATGGTTATGTCAAGCTTCCAGTCATAGTTGGTCCTCTTACCATGCTTTTCCATTTCTTGTGGCACCTTCAATCAAAGGGTGTGACATGCTCTTAGGTCTTCCTTGGCTCCATGCTTACTCAAGCTATCATTTCCATGAATCACTTGTGTCTAAAGTTCATTCACAACAAGCAAGTCATTACTATCAATGGTGTTCCACCATGCACACCATGGCTACAACCTCCTCTTGAGGTTTCCATTGCACTCGCTAGAGCATCTAGGTCCCCAGACCTCTCAAATCTAAAGTCACAATCTTCTCCTAGCTCTCTTTCACACACATGACCTACTCAGTCTCATCAGTCTACTAGTCCATCTCATCAATCTAGGTCCACCACTCAGGTGGCTCCTTCACATAGGTATACATCACCTCCTCATTTCCTTCACATAGGTATACATCACCTCCACTTTCCTTCACATAGGTGTTCATCACCTCTCATGCTCTCCCTTCACATAGGTGTTCCTCACCTCCATGTTCTCCTTCACATAGGTTTCCATCACCTCATAGGTCTCATGCACATAGGTCTCATTCACCAATACATCATCTCTCATACATCACCGATCTCAGAGCATGGTCACACACCTTTATCTCTACAAGCATCGGGTGGAGGACCCTTACCTTCACTTTTTTTGATAGCATATTCATCATCATACACTTGGGGCATCATGCTTACTTCCCCCCTTCTAGCATTATCAGGTGTCTCACATTTCTACTTTTTCACTACACTTCACATCTAGTCTTTCACACACATCTTACACATCTTGATACACTTGTATCATCATTACCCTATGACGCACTCTTGTGCTATAGGTTCACACTTGACTTGAGGGCATACTACATTCATGAACCTCACATCATACACACTACACATTTCACACTTTGGTGCATTCATGACACATCTTTCTAGCATCATTTCATCACAAAACACTTCCCTATGACACACTCTAGTTCCGGTTCATACTCAACTGCTGAGGGTCTAAATTTGAAATGAACCTCACCACACTCACTCACTCTCTATGCTCTATGCTTTTTGATCATATCTTCTAGCACACAATTCAAACCATTTCCCGATGATGACACTCTTGTTCTATGGTTCATTCTTGATTGTTGAGGGGTCATTTATAAATGAACCTCATCTCATGCATATTCATTCACATTCACTCGGGGGCATGTTGCTCCTATCACACTCACTTTGCATTCATTCCATTCCATTCACTCACAACATATTACATATCTTGGTTGCACATTACTCTTGTTTTTATACTCACATGTTACACTTTTCTTACTATGTTAGATAGTATATTTTGTATGTCATTATCTTTATATATACACATGCACATTCACTTTCCTTCTAGTTGTGAATGCAAACTTTACATAGATCATTACACACAACATGGATGTTTGGCACTGTACCTCTTACCAGTCCCATGAAAGGGCTCCTAGGGGCATCTACTTTCATACACATTACAGTGTTATTGTTTCATTTTATACTACTTCTATTCTTACTAGCACACTACTATATCAGATCATACACACTTTGACATAATTTTTATCTTTCTAACATGCTAATGGTGCTTCATGTGCAACATTTTTTTACAAGAACTATTTTCCACCATGGTTGTTTGACACTTTTTGCTTTCTTTCTTCTTTATTTTCCATTGTATGCCATTGTTTGTGGGCTTTTCCCTTTGTCTTGTTTGATCATTTCTTATATGCTTTTGGCCACTTTGGCCCTAATTGTCTTACAACATTGTGAGTGATGTCCCATGTTTGAAACCCACTTTTTCATGGTCTACATTGTCTTCTTTCTTGCTAGATTACACTTTGTCTTCTATATGTATTTTTCTTGTTTGCACTAACACATGTTTCTAACCACTTTGTTTGCATGTGCCTTGGTTTCTACCAAGCACATTCCCTCCCCTACAGGCATCAGTTTCAGATTAACACAATATTTCTTTGTCCTCTCCTTTGGGCCGCATTCTCCTAGCGATGTCGCATGCACCCCAAATGAGGGGGCATACATTGGGTGAATCAGTCACCCCATTCAACAATACATAGTCACAATTCAAACTTGCACAGTACATGAACAACACAATATTCTAGTCACATAAATAACCCAAAATATGACTTGGGTCCTCAACACAACATAAACACCAATACCCAAATACAAACATGAGCACTTGGGGCTCTCCTAACCCTTCCTAGGTGCCTATGACCAAGGGGAAGTTATAATTTTTTTTTCTCAAATCAACATAGTTTTCAAATAGTTTACAAAATGGTTTTCACATAATAGGCACAATCCTCCAATAATCAACATGCATGTTATCTCCTTTTTTTCTATTTTTGAATTGGATCAAACTGATCAAATGGATCAAAAAAATCAAGATCACACCATCTGCAGTGGTGTATAAATTTTGGGAAGTAAATCAAAGGATGGAGAATAACACTAGACCTTTCTCCCCAACACTTCTTCTTCATGGCATGAGATCACCCAAAAACTCACACTTGGTATGAGATCACCCAAAAACTTTTCTTGGCGTGAAAGATCACCCAAAAAAAATCATTCTTCTACAACATTTTTAGGATCACTTTCTATCCTTTTCACTCATCACGGATCAGGTGCACATGTTTTTCCTTTTTTACATTTTTACATACTTTTTACATATTTGGATCAAATTTTTCATATACACATGACTTTGACTACTCTTTTTCTCTTCTTTTTGTAGGTTTATCCTCCTATGAGAAGCAACAGTCACATCATCAAACACATCAAGTGACAATGACAATAGGTACAACATGTGACATAACACATACACTTTCACCCCTAGGGTCACTTCCTCTTCTTTAGCTTCCACGCTTCATTTTATCACTCCACACTTTTTCTTGTCTCCTCAAAGACACTTTTTCCATCAATCTACATGGTTATCAGGTACATGCATCTCTTATCTACTTTATGTTATCAAGTATTCACTCAACAACATAAAGTGGGGGAAAATGTAGACACTAAATCACACACTTGGGTACATTTCTAGGTCCTAATCACATACCACTATTCATATGATTCCTAAGCGAGAAAACTAGTAATTGACATCTATCTTTGGCCTCTTTCTTTGTTTTCTTACTTTCTCTGTGGTCTTTACACACCCCACTTCCTAGTCTAAATTTCACTACTTTATCTTTCTTGGCTCTAGACACCAATGCCCAGATGCCCAGGCATTCCACCCTCCCCCTCTGGGTGCCCCCAACCTCTTTGTATCTTACTCACTCCCTTTTTGGGCCTCTTTTATCTTTTGGGCATCTTTTTTCTTGGTGGTCATATTTTTTAGATGTTAATTATGAAATTCAAACAAGGGAATCATATAAATACAAAGATATGTGACCATAATAAAGGACCAAGCTCTAAGCATCTATTACTATCATCTAAGGTTGCATCCAAAGGCATTTCAAGAGCATCATTTGACATCTACTCATCTACATACATCGCTACATTTAGTTATTTCTCCTTATTTAGTGCATTTTGCACAAGAGCCACCTAGGGCACGATTCTTCACAAACACATGCAGAACTACATGAATTATAAGATGTATTTCAAGTGTTGGTATTAACTTCACTCTATCTGAGTGACCTCTGGGGTCGATCCACTCCCCATTTACATCTTTTTATTTTTAAGATTTGATGTGTTTTGGGGTTTTATAGGATATCATTTGTTTAGCAGTTACAGAAAATTCTCGTGCACATCCAATGATATATAGGGTGAGTGTACTGACGAAAAAGTGACATGCAAGGATGATAATCGACAAGTGACCTTCCTCATACCTGACCTCCCGAGGTCGTGTCGAGATAGCCAGTGGTTTGAAATGTGGGTGACTTAGATGAAGCCATAGCCGGGATTATGGCCAGTTTTCTACGATAGAAAAGCTACAGGTGAGGATGAGAATTGGAAAGAAAATTTCCTAAAGCTAACTATGGGAGGATCAGTGACTAAGATCTGGTAGTGTGATCTCCTGGTAGCTAGAATGACAAAGGGGAGATTTAGAGGCTATGAATGGGTAGCGTAAATTCCCTATGGTTTATCTTCCTAATTAGGATCTAAGTATTAATCTAAAATGAAGTCTCCGAATTAACTTAAACTGAAAATAACAATTTATACTACTGCTGAAAGGGAAACTAATCTAAACAAAATACATGATTAAAACATTATAATTACAAACAACAATTAAAATACTTTTATACTAAACAAGCAAGATAACCCGGTGTGGTTATTCACCTGTGCAAATGTGTGAATCTAGATGAAAGACAACTAATTAACTTAATTGAAAACCTTCAATCTTACCTCAGAAGTGAGGAACAAAGCATAGTTTCTCATAAACTATTATTCCCCTAGCTTCCCTAAAGCAATATTGAAAGTGAGCTTAACTGAAATAAAATGATTCACTACTCTATTTGATACGTTGTAACTAGAACTTTGATAGCTCAAACTTGACATTTACTGAAATGTTGGTAAATCCAGGTTGTGTGTGATTTCATCCCCTTAGTGTGATCTCCTTGTTCCTCCATGTTCTCGTGAATCTAGAAAAGTGTGTATATGATAGCATCAACATAATAAGGAACTCGAAGAATGGCAGATTTTGGACGTAGACCGAATACAATGCAAGTAGGAGAGGGATAGTGCAAGTGAACAGAGCTCGACTATGCAATTCCTAGCGGTATTTATTATGGGAATACAACGCAAATGTACTAAGAGTTTTAGAATCTATCCTTGTGACAAAACAAAAACCTACAACTTTAATGGATTCTAATCTAGAAATAAAGTTATTCTATGTTAAACTGATTATATGGAGTAAGAATGGAACAAGACCGAAATAAGACGATTGAATGACCTCTAAAATACCAACAATGGAGGCAAAACATGCAATTGATAGAATTTTAAGCAAGAATTTCAAAGATCGAATAAGAGGATTGAGAAGGTGAGGGGCCATTTGTTTGAAAACAATTTGGATATTTATAACAAATGCATTTACCAAAGGGTAACCCCAATTGAACTCTTTTACTATAAACAAAGGAAAAACACTATTACTAGGGAACCAAAAACATTAATGCAAGCCAAAGTGGTTGAAGAAAGTGTGTAAAATTAAAGATTTACGTTTGACGTGATCGTTGAAAGAATCTAGAAAATGCATATAGGACCACCGCCCTATCCAGGTGGCGGTCACGGATCGTCTGCCAGTGCAGCGTATGCGACGGTTTCACATCAAGAGAAAAAAGTAAGAAAATAGGGGGTAAAGGGAAAAACAAAGCATGTGGAGGCCGAGAGGGCATGCGGGATATAAACGTATACTTGGTGAGCTTTTTGGATTTTAAACACCTTATAAGGAGACTGTATTATCATTGGGGCATGTGTAACATCGTTACGGTGGTGCGCAGCACTATAATTTTGGGTACGTACATATTGCCCCCTGGAGAAGCGTTTTAGTCATGAAGAGGCGTAAAATGGTGGATCCAAGTATGGAGGTCCCAAAATGGGGAGCTAGGAGTTATACACCGACACGCCCGTGTGCTGAAAGTCGCCATCCAAGATCCCACTACCTGTAAAATGAAAAAGGGGACTCAAGTGCAGATAGATAAAATAAATTGAGAAATAAAACAAAATTGATATGAAATGAGGACTTACCATCTACGTGGGGTTTAGAACTTACCTCCGTTAGCACTCCGACCCTGCAAAAGACATTCAAAATCAATTTTAGAAAGCTATATATAAAATGAACTCATTTTACTATTCATTTACACATTGATTTGATAGTTTTTTAGCTCTGGGACCCACGGTGATGGTTTTTGATGAGAGTATAGTCAAAACGTTCATGGTGAGATAGTGATCATGCCTCTGAGAGTGGAACATCGACCCGCGAAGTCTCAAGTTAGTTCTTCTCAATTTATTGTTTTTAAACCTAAAATGTGGAAATGATGAAATCCTTGTCTCGGGGATTATTCTTGAAAATATTTGTTTCAAATGGGTCTCTAGGGGGCGCCATATAGGGTAGGCTTTTATTTTAGTTAAAATCATGTATTTGCTTGTTTTTAGGTGTTTTTAGGCTTACAACTTGTTTGTGTTTGTAGGATAGGACCACCACCACGGGCAGGCAGCTGGTTCTGGGACCGCCGCCTTAGAAGGTAGTGATTATGAAACCGCCGCTCTGCATGCACAGTGGCGGTTCAGACAGAAGAGCCAAAACAATACTATACTTAACTTATTTTTGCATTTTTGCACTTTCACATGTTTTTAATAGTTTTTCAAATTAGATTTTGGTACTAACTCCTTTTTTGTGTTTTTTGGGTGTATGCAGAAGGAGGAGTATATCGATGGAGCCGGAGAGGGAGTGTGATTAGCTCTTAGCAGTGTTAGAGGCACTCTCTCAAGTAGAGCAAGATACCCTTCAGAGGGTTGGCATTTGGAGGATTGCGCGGGTCCCTCATGTTGCACCTACTAGTCATATACTATGTGACTTATTTTCATTCTGGATGTCGATCGAACACCTTATGATTTCTAGGAGTTAGGGGTGAGTGGTCCATCACCCGGAGGATGTTTACCATATAATGGGGGTTCTAATCCTTAGGCGGCGGTGTCTCTTAAGACAAGCAGATCGAGATCTCGTGTGGTTCAAGAGGTAGGCCACCTATATGGGAGATGCAGTTGTTTCGATGGGGTCGAAGAAGGGAGTGAGGATCCATTCCATTATTGGGTCATACATTCCTATGCTTCGCAAGGCCATCATGGGCATCCTTGCTTCGAGAATGATTGGGGACAAGGAGGGGACACCCTCTTATATTGTTGGGGCCCCATTATTGCACGATTTGAGGGCCATGGACATGTCTATGCTTAGGGAGAAGATATCCTCTGGACTACCGACCATGATTTATACAGGGTAGTTTGATTACAGGGATAGTCACTGAGCCACCCGACTCTTGTCATGAGTTGGGTGTATGAGCATATCACCCCATAAGGGAGAGGTGTAGAGGTAGAGGATCTCGGGGCCGTCAGGGCAGTGAGGTGGACAAGGATGACAATTCTTAGAGCACCCCACCAACCAATGGCCTCTTTGACCACCACAAACATGGAGGCCACTCCTTATCACGCCATGGCAGGATATGGGGAGAGGAGATCCCCATTACATTGATTGCTTGTCACACTACCGGTCCAATGGTAGACAGGGCAAGGAAGTTGAGATCCACCCCTTTGATAGAGTACCACAAAGAATTCGACCTCCCCCATATTGACATGTTTCCTTTGGTGGGGCCAGTGTATAGATCTATTCATGAGGCTCGGGGAGGTCCTAGAGGTCTGGTTGGACCATTATTACTCTCGATGTTCCCATTGCGGCCGGAGGGTAGTACGTGCTCGAGGAGAGCCGCCAGTGCTCTCAGAACCTTTACTTCAGATTGCCGCTGGTCCCACCCATAGTAGCGATGAGCCCATTGACATGGACTCTGAGTCTGAGGAGTTCACTGGGGGAGAGAAAAAGGAGGAGACAGAGGAGATGGAGATCAGTGAGACAGGTGGGGGATGAGAGTGATCCCGAGTGGCATGATACTCAGGAGATCCTACGGGCCGAGAGGGTGGAGCAGAGTGCAGAGAGGGTGACTCTGGTCTCAGAGGAGTTTCTCTCTTAGGACTTAGGTGGAGATGGCAAGTCTATTGTAGGCTGTCACATTTCCCTAGACATGGGAGAGGGACACCAGTTAGTGGCAACATCAGTGGCAGTGCGGATCCTGTAGAGATCCATCTTGGAGGCCCGATATCCGAGTGAGTTTCTATTATTCTCTTAACATTTGTTTCGGCTTAGAATTGTTTTAGTCGTTATTTCTTTTGTACTCTTGGTTTTATCTTTGATCATTTTCTAACTTGTTTCTCTCCTTTACTTACAGTGACTGTTGATGAGTGGCGAGACTTGATTCACCGAGTATGCACAGATACCTTGTTGCTCCCCTCGAGAAGACTCGTGCTGAGCTATCTATGGATGTGGGGGAGCCTTCAATAGCTAGTAGGCATACTGATGTTTTCTCCTCTATCTGGTATGTGGCGAAGATCATGACTTCTCTCCGTGCTAAGGTAGCTGGATATAGGATGGTCGAGCGCTTGATGAGGAGTCATTCTCATAGTGAGACAACAACTACTGGTCGTGACCGCGAGCCCTCAATGCATTCGGAGTGCCGGTGTAGCCGGAGTCCTAGGCGTGGTCGTGCACCTCTGAGGGATCCCATAGGGATTGAGAGGCCATTTTTGTAGCATTTTGTCAGATATCTATATGAGTGTTTTTGTACTTTTTAGGCTCATTGAGCATTTTGACCATGCCTAGTGCATGATGGCATTGTATATGAACCTTGATTTATATATATATATATATCTTTTTGGATCTAGACTCTTGGTGCCTAGAATTTTGTGACTCGTTTCCACATGTGTACTTAGATGTTTTTAGAATATTTGTTTTCATGTTTTTCAGAATGTATGCAATGGATGACAAATGATAATAAACAGAATGTTTTACTTTGTATTATTTTTGTAATACTAATATGAGATGATACTGAAATTTGAAACCCAGATTAAATTGCAAAAACAAGGCGGAGTTCTTTGTGATTTTATTAATATAAAATGAAACATTACAACCAAAAGAGAGAGCTATAATATTTATAAATATTGGACAGCCTTCTATCTCTTCCACAATATATGGAACAAATCTCCTAAACAAAGAAAATATGCAAATAATAGCATATTGCCCTAAAAAGCTTCTATAGTAAATCATTCGAGAACAATATTCTAACTAAAGAACATCCTCCACAATCTAAGGGATGATAACAACACACTAACAACTAAGCTAACTAAAGTAATTAAATAATTACTTTATTATAATTACACATTAATCCACATATGGTGAATTAAGTGTTAGATTATTTTCTAACATTCCCCTTAATTCATCATATTCTCAAGTGAACAGACAGAAATACTCAATGCCTCAAATTTAGGACGTGCAAGAGATTTGGTGAAGATATTTGCACGTTGATATTCTCATTGGGCAATGCTGAAGCTAAATGTTGTTGTTCTAAACTTGTTCGAATGAAATGTACCTGCACCTCAATGTGTTTGGTGCGTTCATGAAAGACTGGATTCCGAACAAGTTTTATTACTCCTTCATTGTCTACATGTAGGATTGTTGGATGATCCTGTTGAATTCCTAATCCTTCAAGTATCCTTCTGAGCCAAATCACTTCACAGACAGCTCCTCCTGTTGTGTGATATTCTACTTCATGAAGACCTTGAAACACAATTTTGTTTCTTGCTCCCCCATGAAATAGGTCCAGATCCCAAAAAGAACACAAATCCTGAAGTGGACTTCCTATCATCAACGTTACCTGCATGATCTGAATCTGTATATCCTGTCAAGAAGAAGTTATCATTCTTCTTGTATTCTAGGCCAAAGTCCATGGTTCCTCTAATGTATCTCAGTACCCTCTTTGTTGCTTTCCAGTGACAAACCCTTGGTTCTTGCATAAATCAAGAAAGATAACTGACTGCATAGCTGATATCTGGCCTAGAATAAGTTAAGTAAATGAGACTCCCAATCAACTGTCGATAAAGAGTAACATTTACTTGTTCTGATGGATCTGTGTGACACAATCAAGCCTTGTCCCCATAGGTGTAGCCATTGGTATACTATCCATCATTCTAAATTTCTCGAGCATTGTCTTGGCATATTTTAGTTGAGTAACAAAGATGTGATTTTCCTTTTGCCATACTTCAAGTCCAAGACAATAATGAAGAAGCCCAAGATCTGTCATGTCAAATGATCGATTTAGATCTTCCTTAGTTGTTTTAATCATCTTCACCGAACTTCTAGTGATGACTAGATCATTGACATATACTACTATGATCACTATCTCCCCCCCTTGATTTTTGAGATAGAGATTAGGATCATATGGACTTCTTTTGAATCCATGTTTGATGAGATGCTCATCAATCTTTATGTACCATGCCCTGGGAGCCTGTTTGAGACCGTACAGTGACTTTATGAGTCTACATACCTTTCCTTCTTTACCTGGTATGAAAAAACCTTCTGGTTGAGTCATGTAGACTTCTTCCTGTAAATCCCCATTGAGAAATGCACTTTTTACATCCATTTGATGAACTTTCCAACCAAATTGTGCAGCTAGAGAAAATATCATCCTGATTGTTTTGATCTTAGTTGTTGGTGCGAATGTTTCTTCATAATCAATGCCTTCTTTTTGTGCATAACCCTTAGCTACCAATCTTGCCTTGTATTTATCAATGCTTCCATTTGATTTGTACTTTGTTTTAAATATCCATTTGCAACCTATTGCCTTCTTCCCTGGTGGAAGATCTGTAAGTTGCCATGTATTATTCTTAATCAAAGAGTTGAATTCTGAATTCATAGCATCTGACCAAGGTTTTGACTACTGGGCATCTTGAACTGTAGTGGGCTCACTTGATTCAATTATCAGACTCATTAAGTCTAAGTTTACCTCATTTTGAGTCATACTATGTGTTAGGATCACTATCTAACTTAGCATCTCGAATTAGATTAGTATACCACTTAGGCATACGTTTAGTTGTTCCTATAGATGGAGGAGTTGAATTATCCTCATCATCATTATCTTCATCAAGAACATCTTCTATTTTCTTAGTAGGATTGTTTTGTGAGTTTATGGAAGGAGCATTTGCTTCTTTATTTTCAAAAAACTCAACATCTCTACTTGTGAAAATTTTTCTTGTTTTTGGATCCATTAACCTGTATCCCAAGGCTTCATCACTGTATCCCAAGAATATAAGTTGTTCTGATTTCATATCAAGTTTAGTTCTCTTTTTCTTAGGAATGTGCATACTTTCCTTGCATCCAAAAACTCTAAGGTGTTTTATAGATGGTTTGTTCCCTGACCAAGCTTCCTGTGGTGTTATTCCATCAAGTGCAGAAGTGGGAACTCTATTCAGCAAATAAACTGTTGTTTTTACTACTTCTGCCCAATATGTTTTACTCAAGCCTGAATCATCAATCATACACCTTACCATATCCATTATAGTTCTATTTATTCTCTCAACTACACCATTTTTTTGTGGTGTATATGGAGGTGCCATTTGCCGACGAATTCCATGTGTTTCCAAAAAGCTTTGAACTCATTACTGGTGTATTCACCCCCTCGATCTGAGCGGAGTGTTTTTATTTTCTTACCAGTTGCATTTTCACAAGCTACTTTGAATTTCTTGAAAGTTTCAAAGGCTTGGTCTTTGGTGTGAATGCAATATACCCACATTTTTCATGAGTAATCATCAACAAAGAGCATAAAATATTGAAACCCTGAATGACTAGGTCTCATAGGTCTCGCATAGATCGGTATGCACCAAATCAAGTTTACCACAGGCCCTGAATGTACTGCTTTTCTGAAAAGAAGCTCTATGTTGTTTTCCTGCCAAACAATTTGTGCACTTGTCTATATTTTTCTTGAAATTTGGCAGTCCTCTTACCATATTATTTTTTTGAAGTGTTTCAAGATAGCCAAAACTTACATGGCCAAATCTTCGATGCCACAATTGTGCCGATGATGTATCCTTAGCTACAAGGGCCTGATTTTTGGTTTGAACAAAATCCAACCGAAACATATGACCTACACCAAGCTCTGCAACAATGTTGGATTTTTAGACTTATCTTTGATTAAACACATCTTCTTTCCATCTGTACAATCAAAATCCACTTTTAAGTTGTGCTCCAAAAGCTAACTTACTGAAAGTAGATTCTTTGTCAATCTAGGAACATATAGAACATCTCTTATTGTGCACTTTCTTGATCCAAGAGGTAAGGAGATGTTTCCAATTATTTGTACTTTGTATGATGAATCATCACCCAATGAAACAGAGTCTTTGTTAGGTGTATTCTTTAACTCTAAGAACTAATCATTTCTCCCGGTCATATGTCTTGTTACTCCTGAGTCAACATACCAAATTGCCTGTGGTGAATTTATTTCTTGAGTTGATTGTACAAAGAAATAGGAAGTCCTCATCTAGTGAGTTATCTTCTTCTTCAACAATGTTGTCGTGCTGCGGTGTTTTCTTTTTCCAGTTACTTTTCCTTTTTCCTTGTTGTTTGTTTTGATAACCCTTGACTAGATTGTTGAAAATTTGGCTTCTTTCCACTAGATGAACCCTTCTGAAATGTGTTATACCAACAATATTTTAAGTCATGTCCTTTTCTGCCACAAATCTGACACTACTTTTGCTGAGTGTTCCCTTGATTATTCTGTTGAGAATGCTGCTTGTGTTGCTTACCAGTTGTATGAATCTGTTTCTTTCCCTTATGGAATGAAGAGAGGGCTTGTTCCTCATCTTCTACAGGTTTTTCATGGACTCTTCCTATTGTAACATGTTCACTAACTCTTCAAAACTTGTAGTTGGACCCATAATGTTGAGAGTTGTGACAAATATTTTGTATGAGGCTGGTAAAGCTCTCAATACAATAGGGACAAGAGATTCATTAGTGACCTCTACTTCCAAATCTTGGAGAGATGATCTCAATATAGCAACACGCTTTAGAAAACCTTCAATAGACTCATTAGAATTCATTTTGAGACAATGGAGTTGTGTTTGTAATTGCAAAATAGCATTTTTGTTCTTAGCTTCATATACAGTTGCTAGTTTATCCCATGCTTCTTTTGCAGCTTGTCATGTCGCTGACGAATATGAGTTGTACATCATCAAGCCACACAAAATAGAATTATAAGTTTTGCCTTTTGATTAGCATGATCAAACACACGTTGTTGAGCAACATCATTTTCTCGGTCTTATTATCGAGCCATCAACTACACCAATTATGTCCTCAAATTCAAGTTGAGTTTTAATTTTGATTTTCCATGCAAAGATAATTATCTCCTCATAGGAGTTGTGAATCAGGAAAAAAGAATTTGGGCACATTGTTAGCCATTTGTGCACTGAAAGAAAAGAGAGATAGAGAATCAAACACGAAACAAATCCCCCTCAAATCAGTACACACCCCCAAAATTGATTTTTATTGAGTGTGGGCTCCTTTTTGGCCTTTTACAATGATTTTTCGTCACTATCAGCCATTTTTACAAACATCTTGTAAATAGAAAAAGAAAATTGCACCCCCCTTCTTATTTACGAAAAATTAATATTTTCGCAATTTTTTAAATTTTTGGGCACTTTGGCCTCTTTTCCCTTACAAATTTAGTTTTGGGATCTTTGGCCTCTTTGACTAGACCAAAGCGTAGAGCTCAAAAAAACACACACTTTCAAAAAAATGGCACCTCAATCCGAGGTACCAGTTGAAAGTTATGACCGTTTTAAAATTATTTTTCCGGGCCCCTTTCCAAAAATGGAATTTTTTTTTTTATACTTCTGATTTTTTTCGCATCGTCCAAAAAAGGAAATTTTTTTAAAATGATTTTTAACGCAAAAAATGTGGTCCGACTTACACATACGTGCACTTTGTTTCCTCCGTCAATCGCCCTTGTTTCCTTCGCCGCCCTTTCGCCTTAAAGGCTCTCTTATGCTCTATTCTGCAAGGTCGCACAGAATTGCTTGTAGATTGAAGACCCACAACCAGATCAGTATCCATCTCATTTTTTTTCTTTTGTAGGTGTGAAGTCAAGTTAGGTAAATCTACAGGTCTGCAAGGTGAATTCACAGATATATGCAAATACCGCAGTTGCATACAGATTGCAAATCGGTGGTGGATGTTTCTCTTTTTTATCAATGAAATAATCAGATTTCAAAATAATATTTGTTATATTTACAATTTAATACAACATCAAATATTAAAATAAATTGACAAATATCTCCTCAATTGAAATAATTTCACCTGGAAAACAATAATGGAGTTGGGAGGTGCATCCAGGTGCTCTGGCCTGTGATTGCCCTTCCAATTTTTATTTTTTTATATTCTTGTTGCTTCTACTATTGTCAGGTGTGTGGAGAAGGGGCAGGGGCTGTGAAGAGGCTGGGGGCATCTATGGCTCCTCCTGGCTCAAGCTTCTAGTCCTCCTTCCTCAAATCTTCTAACACTTCCTCAACAATTATCTACAACTTTAACTCACCCTGCTTAAGTACTAAAATGAAATCAAAACCAGATTAAATTGCAAAAACAAGTGAGTTCATTGTGATTTTATTAATATAAAATGAAGCATTACAACCAAAAGAGAGAGCTGCAATATTTATAGATATTGGACAGCTTCTATCTCTTCCACAATATATGGAACAAATCTCCTAAACAAAGCAAATATGTAGAAATAGCATATTGCCCCTAAAAAGCTTCTACAGGAAATCATTCGAGAACAATATTCTAACTAAAGAACATCCTCCACAATCTAAGGGATGATAACAACACACTAACAACTAAGCTAACTAAAGTAATTAAATAATTACTTTATTATAATTACACATTAATCCACATATGGTGAATTAAGTGTTAGATTATTTCTAACAGAGATACAAACATATGGTAGTATCGAATTTTTGAATTCTTTGGGCAATGTTTGTAATTTCTTCTTATGTTGGCAAAACGTGATGAATGTATAGTGATAAAGAGATGAACTTGCCCTAATCCCAAATCCACACAACTAGTAAGATGTGAGGGCTCAACACCAAGAGTTAGGAAGGGCACAAGTTGTATGAGTTTGATTGCATGGAACGATGAGAGACAGAAAAACCAGTAATAGAAACCAAATGTAGACCTACATACCTACCCTACTCAAAGATACCACCAAGCTTAAAAGGCCACTTAATTTCCAGTTTATCTAGACTTAGATTCATAAATGGCAACTTGAGTGATGAAATATGGTTTTGAGGATTTGATCTCTTTGGAATTTGGATTTTTTTTTCTCTAATAGAATTTGATTTGTGCTTCTAGCATACCAAGATTTGTTAATTTGTATGAATGGACCCCCCACACACCCCGGCTTCACGCCACTAGTAAGAAGCATGGGTTTGTCACCAAAGGAAAGATATAGGTGAGTAAGGGCACTTCTTTCCTATCCCAACCTCACACCACCAGTAAGAGATGTGGGCTTATCACTGAAATTTGATGGGGCAAAGAAGTGTGTAAAATAAAATATTCTATTTGCTTGGTGCTTTTGATTTTATTTGATTTTGACATTTCTGATCTATGAATTTGGGATATCCTTTCTTTCAAAGAGATTTAAGAGGGATAGATGTGACACCAAGAAGCTTCTAGAATAGACCATAGGTAAGGACAACTTCACCTAGTAGAAAGAAAGAGCAAAACCAAGTATGTAGGCCCCAAAGATGGTTTTTGTTAATACTTGTCTCATCAAACTTGATGAGAAGATTTGAAAATAGTTGATGATGTTTGAAGAGATGTGTTTTGAATGCTTTTGCCAATATTTTCAGAAATTTGTAATAAATTGCTTAAGAGTAAGTTCTTGGACTACCATTTTTACGAAATGAGTGGACAGAATGAAACAACTAAATGACTAATGCAATGTAGGTAGCTATAATGTACAAGTGGTGATTCTGATTTCTTATGTGTAAAAATGTTTAAGATGCAAGGAATTGACAGTTTCACTGAATTCCTCACCTTCTAGTGTGCACAAAAGATTTGCACCATTTCCATAGTCCTTCATGAATCGGTATGGGCCCAACCACTTGGGCCGGAAATTTTTTCCTTCAACGGTTTTCTTATCGATCTGGTTGTCTATCCTTAGAACTAGATCTCTCTCATATATTTCTCACTCATAAACTTTTTTTATACCGCGCCAAACATCCGGTCAGCATAGGCTCTGTGTCATTGTTTAGCATTTAGCCTGGCCTCGTCAAGGCTTTCCAGTTGAGAGAGGCATGCCTCCCTATAAGCTTCTTCATCTAGAATCCCTTGTAATGAGATGCAAAGACTGGGTATTTCAACCTCAAGCAGCAGAATCGCCTACCCCAAATACCAACGAGAAAGGGTTTTCCTCTGGTGTTCTTATTAAGGTTTGATGGGCCCACAAGGCCGGATATAGTTTTAAATGCCAATCTCGTTTGTTCTCCTTGACCATTTTGAGGAGAATAGCCTTTAACGTTTTGTTTGTCGCTTCGGCTTGCCCATTGGCTTGAGGGTAGTAAAGAGAGGTCGTGTGATGGTTTATTTTGAATTTGCTGCATAACTCATGGACCTCGTCATTTTTAAAGGACGTGCCATTATCTGAGATAATGACTTGTGGGACACCATACCTATAAATGATTTGATTCAGAATGAATTTGGTAATTACCAAACCCATATGGTGGTGAGAGGTATGGCCTCCACCCATTTGGTAAAATATTCTGTGGCTTGTAATTATAAAATTATGGCCATCGGTTGATGAGGGAGAGAAACTCCCTATCAAGTCTAGACCCCACGTGGAGAAGGGCCACGAGGTCGCTATTGGCTACAGGGATTGTGCTGGCATGTGAATCTCATGAGATGATTCTTAGCATTTGTGGCACTTACGTATAAATTCCACTCGCATCATGCTCGAGAGTGGGCCAAAAGTAGCCCATCCGATGTATTTTGTGAGCAATGGCATGACCACCAAAGTGGCCTCCACATATCCCACTGTGTGATTCATGAAGAATCTTCTTGGATTCTTCTATGTCAACGCATCTTAGAAGCATGTCGTTGAAGGCTTTACGATAGAGTACTATTCTAAAACAACATATTTAGTGGTAATAATGCATAACCGCCTTCTTTTTGGATGTGGCACCTTCGGGTATGTGTGGTCTATGATGAAATTGATGATATCGCATACTAGGGACATGTATAGATGGGGGGCCTGGTTTTGATGAAGTATACACACTCATCAGGAAAGTCCAGATTTACCAGATTGCCTCCATCTAGTGGATTTTCAGCTAACCAATCTATAATGATTTGTCCCTTAATAGATTTTTGGTTTACTAATGTCAACTCAAATTCACCCATTAAGGTTATGAAACGTCCAAATTTTTAGACAAAGACCTCTTGCATGAGAAATGTTCTCAAAATGATATGTCTTTACAATGACCTTGTTTCTTGGTTTAACATGTAATGTCTTAAACGTTTTGTTAAAGACTATGACAAGGCATTCTCTCTCTCCTCGTTTATAACGTGTTTCATAATCGAGCAACGTTCGTATGATGAAATAGACCGCACGCGTTCCCGTTTATCATTTTTTCTTGAGCCAAAGATGTAAAGCCAGAGAGACATGAGTGGCTCATGAGTATAGGATCAAAGGGCGGTTTGGTTTGGGAGGCATTAGCGTGGGTGGAGACAATAAGAAGTGTTTAACTACTTCGAAGGCCTCGTTGCATTCTTCAGTCCAATCAATGTTATAATCTTTCTTTAATAGATTATTGATTGGATGAATGAAAAACTTAAATCTGGGATGAACCTTTGATTGCACCGAGTTTCCCAAGAAATGACCTGATTCCAGACTCGTCCGATGGTGGGATCATTTCAAGAACAGCCCGTATTTTGGCTAGATCAACATCAATCCCTCGTGAAGATATAATGTAGCCTAGAAGTTTGCCTCCTGTCACACCAAACACACACTTCTCTAGGTTTAATGTGACGCCATATTCAATTAATCGTGAGAGGATGATACGAGCACTTCCGATGATCACAACATTTCTTGGCCTTGGCCAACAAGTCATCCACATAGGATTCCACAATTTTATGGATAAGATCATGGAATATATATGTCATTGCCCGCACGATACGTAGCATCGATGTTCTTAAGACCAAATGGCATGACAACGTAGCAATAAGTTCCCCAGGGAGTTATGAATGTAGTTTTGGCTTGATCCTGTTTCAGATATTTTAATTTGATTATACCCTGAGAACCCATCCATGAGGGACAACAGTTCAAATCTAGTTGTTGCATCAATGATAACGTCAATGGATGGTAATGGGAAGTCATCCTTGGGACAAGCTTTGTTAATATCCCAAAATCTATGCAAATGCGTATCTTCCCATTCTTTTTTAGGACATGGATGATATTAGATACCCATTGTGAATAGTCAATGGGCTTGATGAATCCCACTTGGAGAAGTTTTATTACTTCCTCTTTTACCATGAGAGCCACTTTTGGCTTCATTGGTCTTGACTTCTGTTTAATTGGCTTCACATCTGGTTTAGTGACAAGATTATGTACCGCAACATGTGGTGCAATGCCCGTCATTTCTTTATAGTTAAATGTGAAAGCCTTTTGATGTTATTTGAGGATTTGGGTGTGTATTTCTATCTCCTCCGAGTTAACGAGGATCCCAACTTCAAAATTTTTGGTTCTTCCTCCATTCCAATGTTTATGTCAATGGTTTCTTCTATCAAAGAAGTGTTACCTTCTTCAAATTCAGGTGGGGCTGGAGGTAGTTCCAAGCTTTCTCCATTTTCTATCTCGTAGATATCGAGATCCTTCTGTGGAGGAGACTCTACCATGGGATTTCCAAAATAGGAAGAGGAATGTGGTATTAGGAAAGATCAACTATACGGTGAGCAAGGTGTAGCTCGCATAGGCATTTAGATATTCGAGAGTGACTCTATCATCATCAAAGTGATCCATGATAGAAAAATCATCCTCAGCTTCTCCATGAGTCAGGAGTGAGTTTGTTGGTATTTTACGCACTAATGGTTCGGTATGAAGTGATACCGTGAAATTTTTATCCTCCAACTCACTATTTGGGGTGAAATGGGAAGTCGAGGTTGCATTGAGTCTATGAGAAGGTTCTTCTCTCGGGGATTGCTTCAATTGATATGAAGTTAAATCCTTTCTTAGATCTAATACTTTTGTTTTATAGAGTCAGTAAATGCTCAACTCTAGTTTCATATACCTCGAGACTTGGTTTGCAACTAGTCATGAGTCTCCTAGACTCTAATGTTATCGACACCCATTCTTTTGGCTAGGATGAGGCCAAGGAGGAGAGCTTCATACTCATCCCCGTTGTTTGTACATTCAAAGTTTAATTTAAAGGTGAAAGGTAGATCTTTCCTCAGTGAAGTAAAGATCACTCCCGCCCAGCTCCAAGCGACATCTAGCTCCATCAAGTGGAGAGTCCAATACTTGCTTGGAAAATGGATGTTGGGATATCTCGTCGTATCTATTTCTTTTGCTTCTGTTACTTCTACCATAAAAATTTCATTCGATGGAAGAGAAGAAATTCCTGGGTGTGTCCCATACCCATAGAATCAAATGGTAGGAGAATAGGTAAGTCCTTCTCTAAAGAACTCCGACAATTTTTGCGTAGTCCCTAGTGACACTATTTTTATAACATTGGTCTCATTTTTGAGTGCTGGAATGTCCTCAGCTGGATTTGTAATTTCTAACTCTGTGGTGGGTATCAACTCTTCTTTTGGTTTTGAATTAATTGGTTTGATGAGTTGATTTGTTGGGAGTTCAAACTCAGAGTGAACGCCTGGTCTTTTCTTCAAATCAGCTAGGTGTATATCAAAGGGTTTTGGGTCACCTTATGCCACGAATATTTTCCCTAAGTGTAGAAATCTTATTTCTTGGAATAACGTGGAAGGGATTGCCTTCATGCGGTGTATCCATGGCTGACCAAGGATCATATTATAGTTGGTTTCCTGATCTATAATATAAAACTTCGGTGAGGACCGTCTTGGGTCCTAAAGTGACTGGTAAAACTATGGTTCCAATCGAAGTGGCCTTGAGGCTATCATATCCTCTTAGCGTATTTCACGTCGTGGAACAATTTGTCTCTCCATATCCTAACTTTTGAAGAAAAGTGAAGGGGACTATATTAACTACTGCCCCATCATCAACCATTGCACGTTTAACATAATTATTGTAAACCCATACTTGTAAATGTAAAGTGGGTCGCCTCTTCATGCAATCTCAGTGTCTATTGGCATTTTTCTTATATCAAATATAAATTCAATATCCCTATCTAGCTGCCCTGAGGATAAACGTCAAAGTCTACATGGTTTACTTGTGTTTCCGGAGGAGGAGTGATGTTGATTAAATGACCAAGGCCTAATGCTTCTAAGAGGGCAGCCCCTGGGTGGAGAGTTCTTTAACAAATCCAAAAAGGAGATGTGAGAGAAGGTTTTAGTTAAATCATTAATTAAATCATAGGTGCCTATGGGTTTTACCAATGTTTGTTGACTATTGTCTGGTTCCAATGGATAACTTGGAGTAGGTTGAGAAGAATAATCCCATGTGTTCTTGTTATGGTTTCTATGGGTAGCTCTGTCTAACTCTACCAAACCAACTATCTTAGTTTGAGGTCGAGTTCCTAATCAAAGTGCGACGGGTGGATTTAATGAAGTCAAGCTTCATGATCATTGTTTCCTGTTATGACACCCTTGTTTGTTCCATTAGGATCTAGCCTGTTATTGTTAGAATGGTTTGGGAGTGGATCATTAAAGATCTTGAGGGGTGCATTTTGAGGGGAAATTACCCCTGCATAAGTGTTTGGCATGGGTACTATAGAATTTGCTAAAAACATATCTATAAAGAGTTGCTTTTGATCTTCTGGAAAACACTGCATGAATTTATTGTATTCATGACAAGTCCTAGTATCGTGGCCTTGAATCTTGTGGAAGCCACAATATAAATTGGGATTATAATTTTGAGGTTATTTATTTATAACCTTTGTTGTGGCCCAAATTCTATAAGGTCACTGTTGTTAGAGTTAAAATTTTGAGGTTGTTGCCTTTGGTTTTGACTCTGATATCCAACTTGGGTTTTGATTTGGACTTTGTGTTTGGATTTTTCATTGTTGTTGTTGTTGTTGTTGTTGTGGTGGATGATTAAAATCCACCGTGTTGATTGTTGGAGTAAAATTGTTATTTCACTGATTATTAACAGGTGGTGAAATGTTTACAACATTTTCCCTTTTAACTTGGTCAGTTACTCCATCTGTTGTAACTCCGCGGTTCTTGTTAAGGATCTTAGGTCCTTGATTAGCGTTCCCTGTATTAGAATAGGCATGTGTTTTGATTGGGAGTGGTTAATTTCCCATTTGTCCCATATGTCTTACGACCACTATCTATCGCTGCTTGGTCGATTCGGAGAGCACTCTCGAGTACTTCATCGTAAGTTCTTAGTGGGAACTTCTAGACTTCTTCCTTTATCTCTCTATTGAGAGAATTAAGGAATAAATCACATAGTTCCATTTGATCCATGTTTGGAGCACTTGTTGATGAGTAGAGAACCGTACGCCATCTTTGAATAAAATGAGCAACGGATTCATTATGTTCTTGTTTAATATGCAAGAACTCCCTGATTCCCATTCTTAACAATTTGTTCATGTCAAAAGCTTTGATGAACTCTGACACGAGTTGTTTAAATGAGTGTATCGAGGCTTTAGGTATTCTGTAATACCAATCAAGGGCAATACCTTCTAAGGTCTTAGGGAATATTTTAGCGACAACCCCATCCCAAGGGAGTAACTCCCGTATGGCTGTGGCATAGGCCTTAATGTGTGCATTTGGATCCCCTTCCCCTTTGTATTTGGGTAAATCGGAAGAGGTCTTGGAAGCATAACACTTCATATGGTGAAGTCTAGGGGCTCTTTTAAATATTCTAAATAAGTCCCTACCGCATAGGCCTCAACCATCGATGGCGCTTGTTGAGGGGGGGCTGAGGTGGAATGGGTTGTTGATATGGCATAGCATATGCATTTGTAGGGACATAAGGGAATCCCTATGGTTGAATGAACATCCCAGAGAAGAGAACATGTCTCCTTATGTGGTGAATTTGAATAAATGTTTAAGTAAGGAGGAGCATTGTTCTGGTATGGGTTGTTTGGTGCCAAGCCGAGGTGTCATGTTTTCAACTAGAGCGGCGTTTGAAAATGCGGTCCTAGTTGGTGTTTGTTGTGGGTAACTATAAGGATTTTGAGGAGGCATGCCTAACGTGCCTATTCCTGTAAGGAGGTCAACCTGACTGGGATGATGCGAGGGTTGGGTATTCCTACTTGCCCCAAATATGAATTTTGGTTTGCTTGAGCAAGTTCCAGCCCTCTAACCTTTTCAACTAAGGCTGAAATGACCTCTATTGGTGAAGATATTGTGCTTTTCCTTAAGGGCATTTGTTGTATACCTTGAGGTTGTAAAGGGGTGTGATACCCTGCTATGAATTGATCATTACCCTGCCAAGCTTCACCGAGGGTATTTCCCATAGGTGGAGGAATGGGGGTGTTTTCTGGAATAGGGTATCAGATTGTATTTGTAAACTCCCTATAGGTGGATACATATTTTGGAAATGTTGTTCACTTTTAGCAAGCGTGCTAAGTACTCCTCATCCAAAAATGGGAGTGGGTCTGATTGTCTACTGATCTGTGGTCTAAACAAGACCCGAGGAGATGAAGTGGATTCTCCAGTAAATGTCATATTATTAGATCCTGATGGCTCTAGCTATTGTGTTTGTGCAAGCTGATCAAACTCCTCAATTCGGAACGAAGAACTTGAGCTAGTTCTTTGAGGGGGAGTTTGAGATGACAAGTAATTACTTGAATAGTTATCAGCCCATGCAGAAAGCGAGGGTGATGGTTGTCTATTTGTTTGACTATAGTTTACTTTGAGACCTGAGAGAGGTCTACCATATGCATCATATCCCGACATATTCGGGGGTATATGAATACCTGCACAAAATAATGGGAAAGAGTGAAGGTGGATGAAAGAAATGAAAAATAAAAGAGGAAGAACTATTTGTTCACGTTGGGTTCACCAATTTTGTACGATGGAAAAGTGACATGCGAGGATGATAATCGGCAAGTGACCTTCCCGTACCCGACCTCCCAAGGTCATGCCGAGACAGCCAGTGGTTTGAAATGCAGGTGACTTAGATGAAGCCACAACCAGGATTATGGCCAGTTTTCTATGATAGAAAAGCTACATGCGAGGATGAGAATCGCAAGCAACTTTCCTATAAGCTAACTATGGGAGGATCAATGACTAAGATCTAGTAGTGTGATCTCCTGGTAGCTAGAATGAGAAAGGGAGATTTAGAGGCTATGAACGGGTAGCATAAATTCCCTATGGTTTATCCTTTCTAATTAGATCTAAGTATTAATCTAAAATGAAGTCTCCGAATTAACTTAAACTAAAAATAACAATTTATACTATTGCTAAAAGGGAAACTAATCTAAACAAAATACACATGATTGAAACATTATAATTACAAACAACAATTAAAATACTCTTATACTAAAACTAAACAAGCGAGATAACCTCGGTGTGGTTATTCACCTATGCAAATGTGTGAATCTAGATAAAAGACAACTAATTAACTTAATTGAAAACCTTCAATCTTACCTCAGAAGTGAGGAACAAATCATAGCTTCTCAAAACTATCATTCCCCATAGCTTCCCTAGCAATATTGAAAGTGAGCTTAACTGAAATAAAATGATTCACTACTCTATTTGATACGTTGTAACTAGAACTTTGATAGCTCAAACTTAGCATTTACAGAATAGTGGTAAATCCAATTTGTGTGTGATTTCATCCCCTTAGTGTGATCTCCTCGTTCCTTCATGTTCTCGTGAATCTAGAAATGCATGTATATGATAGCATCAATAGAAATATGGTATTCAAACAATGGCATCTTTGGATATATACCGAATACAATGCAAGTAGGAGAGGGATAGCGCAAGTGAACAGAGCTTGACTATGTAATTCCTAACGGGATTTATTGTGGGAATACAACACAAATGTACCGAGAGTTTTAGAATCTATCCTTGTGACAAAACAAAACCTGTAACTTTAATGGATTCTAATCTAGAAATGAAGTTATTCTATGCTAAACTGATTGTATGGAGCAGCAATGGAACAAGACTGAAACAAGAAGATTGAAATGACCTCTAAAAGACCAACAATGGAGGCAAAACATGAAATTGATAGAATTCTAAGCAAGAAATTTCAAAGACTGAATAAGAGAATTGAGAAGGTGAGGGGCCATTTGTTTGAAAACAAGCTGGCTATTTATAACAAATGCATTTACCAAGGGTAACTCCCATTGAACTCTTTTACTATAAACAAAGGAAAAACACTATTACTAAGACCAAAAACATTAATGTAAGCCAAAGTGGTTGAAGAAAGCGTGTAAAATTGAAGATTTACGTTTGGCGATCGTTAGAAGAATCTAGAAAATGCATACGGACCGCCACCTTGTGCAGAGTAGTGGTTACGGGATCACCGCCTGTCTTGGGGTGGCGATCACGGACCGCCACCCGTGCAGGTGGTGGCGGTTTCATCATCAAGATAAAAAAGTAAGAAAATATGGGGCAAAGGGAAAAACAAAGCATGCGAAGGCCAAGTTAGGCATGCGAGATACAAACGTATACTTGGTGATCTTTTCTAGATTCCGAACACCTTACAAGGAGACCTGTATCATCATTAGGGCATGTGTAACATCGTTTCGATGGTGTAATACCCTACAATTTCGAGTACGTATAGTGAGCAACATCGAAGGATATTGATACTCATGCAACATAGGTATAGTCACTGGCACCTATAGAAGGTCTCTGGTGCCTAGGTATGCCTAACCCATTCTAAGTACCCTAGTCCTAACATATCTGACAATTTGTAATTTTCTGGGCTTGATTGTGATAGTCCGCCCTTCATTTCCATTAGTTTTCTAGCTCAGAACACCTCAAGATTTATTGTGAAATCATGTAAGTTTTTATTCCCTTTCTTGCACCTAGGGTTTCATATTTCTCTAGGTTATTTCTTAGGTCAGATTTGTATTTTATAATTTATCATTTTTTATGACTCTTAAATATATAGGGTTTTACAAATACTAAGTTCCTTTATTTATACCTTATCAACCACTTGTGGTGTGCAATGTCATGTTATTTTTCTAATTGTGAGGTTAGGGGGTCGAGCCCCTCTAACCTCCACCGATACCCTTATCTCCCAAGTGGGACAAAGATCCCATATGCATCGGGTTGGTAGGTGGGTGGCATGTTTAAATTTGGGATAATAGGTAAGCCAAGTGGCTTCGAGCCAAATTTTCTCACGCCGCATGGGCCATTTGGTGTGATGGGTGGCTAAGTTTAGTAGAGGAAAACTATGTATAGCTTGGTTATTAGTGAACTAAGTTTCCAAATGGAGATACCATGTTGTGTGGCTAGTCGATGGTGAATAAACTTAGCTTGGCCATGGATAAATATGGATCGTTGGTTGAGGAGTTGAGGTCGAGTTGTGTGATAGGTAAGTGGGGTGATGTAGCGAGTAAGATGAAGACTTGGAAAAGCTAATTAAGGGCTTAGTGATATATGATACAAATTGTTTCCAATGCATGGATAATACATTACATTGCTTAATATCCCACATCCATGGTGAAAATAAATTGAGATGCATATATATACAAAATAGTGTCAATATTAAAATGAAGTAACGGAGGCAAAGGCACCCTCCGATAAAAGAGTTTATCAACACTAAATAAGGGCCCCAGCCAAAAAATAGGGCCCACCCAACCAAAAATGAGTCTTAAATACTAGATTCACAAAAAAAAAAATCCTTTTGCTCCATATCACCTTGGCACATGTCACACCCTGATTGGTTAATTTCCCTACTTTTTATCATTCAACTAGGATATTCTGCAAATGGTAACTTGCTCCAACGAGTCCATTTTTTTCATTCAAATAGGTGAACGAAAGCTCTCGAGTCTTCTACTTGTACTATACCAATCTTGGGATATTTAAGGAGACTCTATCTACTAAATTTTTCTCCAAATCATGACTTCACTATAGAGTTTCATGCTCACACCTATACCTACAACAAAAATTCTAACCACATACATAAGGCTCAAGCACACATTATATGGAATAAAATATACATATATTTGAGTCGACTAACCTCGGTGGTCACCCGTATAATATTTTCATCGATTTCTACACTATATTTTAGACATAATTTAGTTAGTGTGTGTGTGTGTGTGTGTGTGTGTGTGTGTGATAGAATTATGTCCCTTAAATCTAGGTTTCCCTTGTGTTAGTCACACCAAGATAGCGGGATACAACTACTTTTCCCCCAAGATGAATGTGTGTGATGGAACTTAGAATTTACCCTTCCTATGTAGTGAATGATGCAACCCAAAATGCAGTCCTTGAATGTTTCTCTTTTCCCAAGTAGTATATAGAAACTAATAGCCCAAATGGCCCATCCCCTTAGAATAGTAAGTAAGTCATATATATATATATATATATATATATATATATATAGATATATAATTCCCTTTCTTGAATTTTGTCATTAAAAACTAAAAATATGACCCAAAGTGATAATAGAAGTTTTAGAAAATATAATGGTTGATGTGGCATTTTAAAACATAAGAGAAGAGGGAAAGAGGAAAAAGTGGCCAAAAGGGACAAGAACACATGGGAACTCTTTTCCCTCTTGGGCATTAATGTTTGAGAGGATTTGAAGATAAAATAGAAGACATTGAGCTGGGTCACATGTTGTGCAATTTCCAAAATTAAAGGGATAGTTCTAGAAAATAAAAGGACATAAGTATAAAAAGATAAATCAATGTAAATGCAAAAGCAAAACAAGTGTTGTTAATGTCTAGTTTTCTTTCTTAGGAATCATGCACATAATGACATACTACAGGCATTGTGTAATAGTACTAAGTGCATGATTTCATGTCTACAATATCCACAAAAAAATTGTAAATCTTATCTTGACATTAATAAATAAATATAGAAAAGGTTTTAGAGATCCACATGGTTTTTAAGTTAAAATTGTTAAAATTGTTGATTTATGTCTTCATGCCTAGGAAATAAATTTATTTTAAATGTTCGATGAAAGTTTATCTTGTTGGTTTTGTTAAATTTATAGGGTAAATTAGGTTGTTCTTTTTTGGTCTTATTTTCATGAGTTAATATTTCTTGTACTTGGTTTCTTAGATGTACTTATGTAATCTAAGCTATTAAGAGTTTAGAGATAATGGTAAATTAATAATTTCTTTGTGTTATTTTTATCTAAAATTCTTTTGACTGATTACTTGGAGTTAATATAGAAAATGAGTTTAAAAGCTGTTTTTGGTAAGCTCTAATTTTAAATGGTTTGATTGATATTAGGGTTTACGATGCTTAATAACTCGAAAGAGAGTATATTTTCTTTTTATACCTTAGCCTTCTATATTTTTGAGTTTATTTTGATGAATTAACAAATCATTAAAGTCATTATAAATATCATCGAGTAGATATTACTATTGATCAATATATTGGGATCCACATAATCATGGTTTAGATGGTGGTTTTCTTAAATACACCAACCCTCTACAAAGTTAACACTAGGTTTCATAACACCCATCCCGAGTTACATGTTTTGAGTATTCTATACTTTGAACCCAATTTATATAAAGGGTCCTAAAACATGTGGGGTTTATCCCCTTTCTTGAATTTGGGTGTACAAATAATAACTCTCAATAAATTCCATTTGATATAAAATAAATTTTATCACCCCTTCAAATGAATCACACTTGAGTGATACACATATAAAATATATTCCATGTATGTATTAATATATTCTCTTTGGTAATAACTTATGGATATAAATCCATGATTAAGGATACAAAATTACTTCCTCTAGGTCTTATTACTTAAAAACATGTGATGACATTTACATCTACAAAAACCATCATTTTTATGATAATTTTTCTAAGTAAACTCGCCTATTCAGGGGCATGAGTTCACAGACATGAGATTTGATGATTACATTTTCCCACATGAGGGCATGAATCTACTATGTTCATTTAAATATATTATACATAGTGGGATATCACTTATACCTTCCCTTTCTAGTGAAATCACCTATTGATACATTTAATTAGGGGTTGACTACTCATGGTATATAAGTTTTTGTTACACATTACTAAAGATAGATTTATGATGGCACATATCACTTTTCCCCATCCATGAATAACTTCCACTAATGAAATCACTATTTTGTAGAGATTTCATGATGATATGTATCAAACACAGATTACTTGTTAAACATTTGGCTTTTTTGATATGATATGTAATACACTATCCTTACATGATGAAACTATTTTATAATTTCCATATTTTTGACATTCACATATTTTACTAAAACTATTTTAAATTTATTACTTTATCTTATATCAATTTTACACAAGATACGTGTAATCCTTTTCTATCAAAATGAAGAACAAAATGTTTTAATTAGAACACACCAACTGCTAGATAAAATTATAAATATTCTAAATGGCTCACATATATATTTGGGGATGGTTCCACATGGTTGAAATGTTCAATTATATTACCATTGTATTTTTATGCTCTCGAGATACCAAATTCATTATATTTGAGGGATCATATCTAGAGTTTAATTGTACAATCATTCTTTTGAGAGTTTATAATTTTTATTTGGACTATATTTAAAATTTTAAAAAAGTAGTAAATCACACCATGTTTATTATATATGAGCCTCTGGTCTTATAGAAAACCTTGTATCAACCCAAAATAGAGTCAATTTTTGTTTTCCTTTACTATTGCATTTTTGTTATTAGTGGGTTGAATAGTGAAGAAACATGTTAGTTGGATCATGGAGTATTGTGTTTATTTATTTAGAGTGTGCGAGCTTTTTGTGTAATGTAACCATGGTGATTTAAAAGCATATAACTATGTCCCAATTTTTCCATTGTTTATTTTTCCTACAAAATATTCATCACAATGAAAAACTCAACGAAACACATATAAAAATGAAAAACACATAATTTTAGAGCTTAAATATAACACTTCACAATGCATCCATAATTTACCTAATTTTTTAAGTTTTAAAAGTAATATTAAGGATCTTTTTTAGATAAGGTAAATAAAATTTGGTTTTGAAGGGACCAAAAACCCCTTTACAAAAAGAGAAGCATGTTCATACAAGCTAATTGAAAGAGAGCCAATTGAGCCAAGTTAAACAATCTTTACACGAGGGCAACCCCAAATAGATCTAGACTCCACACAGTCTGTAATATTAAACAAACATTTTTTTAACAGAGATACAAAAAGACAATAGCCTTAGTAGAGGTAAGAAATAGGAAAATCACATAAAAAGACCAAACGGTCAGCCAAAAGTCCACCATTATTTCACCTTAGTAGTTGAACCCTTGTTGCGAGTCCTATCACTTGACCCGTTATCCTTGGCCCACTATCCTTTGATCCAACAACCTTTATGATCACCCTCTTTGGCCTTTTGTCAACTTTGTCTTTGTCCTCGATCATCGTGTCCAAGGTGTCTTCACTGTCAGAACTGCTTAGAATGAGCCTCATCTTCTATTTGCTACCCTTAACCTTGGCCACTTGATCCTACAGGATAGATATCCTCTGCTCTTGCATAACAAACTTAGCATGCATATCACCGATCCTCTTATTTTGGACATCAATTTTGTGGTGACAATATCTAACCTCCTGAACTAAATTCTTGTTAACAATGAGGATTGTGTCAGTAGTCGACTCCGCTCTCATTAACCCGGTTTCCCAATACAGCAAATTCCTTTCCCTCTCTCTTATTCTTGAACCCTCTCCCCTTTCATGGACCCCTTTTTCAGGTTACAAAGGACATCTGCATAATAGTAAGGATCTATTTAGTGGCAAAAATTTTAATTATTTTTTCCACTTAGTAGGACATACTTATATGATTTGACCCAATTTGTAGTCCTACTATATAATGTCATGATTATTACGTATCCTAGGTAATTATATGGAGTCTTAACACAAGCTACAAAATCTATTGGAGGTATCACCAAATTTTTAATGTGCCATGGAATCCTAAGGAATCTTTACAATACTATAATCTATAATTTAATTTGTGAATCGTTTGAGGATGATGAATCATATACACAAATATTGAAAAGTCCAGTGAAATGTATGCTAGGTCATGTAGTCTATATAAGGTCCTTTAGATTATGATGTTATATTAGTTAGATGTCTATTTTCCGGCATTAGATGAATATATAAATAAATCCCAATTTCCTTAGGAATTAAGTTATGAGTTCCTAGTTTGGAAGTGGTGGATAAATTAAAAAGTAGAGTGGATGAAGGCTTAAGTATCAAATAAGAGTGTCCTAGAGTTGGACTTTTCTTCCATTTAAATATTTGTGTGCGATTACGGATCATTTTGATTGAAACTTTGGTGTTGTATTCTTCCGGGCTTTATTTGAGTGGTAAGGCCATGTCATTGGGGACTGGTCCTTTTAATTGAAGCATCTATTTTATTTTTATATAATATTTGTTGGTTAACATGGTGTTGAGTTATTTTTGAATTGTTATTAATACTTTTGAGTTTCATTCCACTCTGTAACTCTTTAGCATATGTGGCCTAGTTAATTCCTAAAAGGGTGAAGACCATACACCCCTTCATCATTTGGTATCAAAGTAAATCAAAACTACGAGAAGTTGTGTTTTAAGTTCTGCATATTTTGGGTTGGGTAGATATTAGGGAAGAGAAAGTGGAAGCTCTACGTAGGTTCCCAATAAAGTGCAATAGTAGATCTAATTTTGGTAGAGAAATATGCCACTTATAAGAATGAGTCAAAGAAGTGTGGTGATGAATAACATAGTCAAGAGGCCTAATGAGATTAAATAAATATTATGGACAATGCAAGTCAAGAAGACTATATTCAAAGAAAATTCTTTGAGGGAATTAATCTCTAGGGATGATGTGAGTGATGTTGAAGAAGAATTAAGACCACATAGATTACATGAAGCTAGTGTGGAGAGGTGATTCCTATCACATGGATAATGTATAAGATATTTTTAAGGTTATATTAATTATTGATAAATTAAAGATATAAGTTTCCTATTTTTAGGTTGTTGAATGCATAGTAAATTATTGATTGGATTTCAAATATGGAAGCATGATTTTAGTTTGATGAAGTTTTAGAAGATGACAAAGTTATAATCTTGTACACCAAGTTAAATGGTCGTGATGCATTGTGGTGGAAGGAATTTTAATTGGACCACAATAAAAAGGAAAATATAATATACCAAAATGGGAGTGCATAGATAGATGAAAGGGAAATTACTACATAGAGATTATGATCTAGAATTTGTATAATTTTTTTGATATAATGAGATGAATGTGAAAGATTAAACAAATAAATTCAATAATGTTATAATTTTATTTTTTCCTAGTGATATGGAATGAGATAGAGTAACATGGCAAATTAATGGAATGTGATGGATAATATAGGATAAGATCAATTCGATAAAGGTGAAGATAGTGAATATGCATATAAATAATTTAAGGGAAGAGGGAAATTAGTAATTAAGAAGAATGCAAAAAAATAGAGAGGTCATTTGCTGATAAGGAAACAACATTCCTAAGTAGAAGAGTGAAGAGCATGCTAGAAGTGTGTAAGAGATGGAAAACTAAAAAGAACCAGTTCAAAGATAGGAAAAAATCAAGGTTGAGTACTTAGTTTCACATACTTTTGACATGAAAAGGTAAGTCACTGATCTTATGAGTTTATCCATAAGGATGATGTGAAGAAGAATATTCCAAGTCCACACATTGTGTAAATTGAAAAAATTGATGACATAGAGTAAGAACTAAAATCGGGGAATTTTTAATGATAGTAAGGAATTGAGTTTTCTGAGAGAAAAGAATGATTTGTAATATGAGAGGTGACATATTTTCCACATAAGATGTAATATTAAGGGAAAGTGTTGTACAATGGCTGTCAATAACAAAAGTATAGATAATTTGGTGTCTGCAAGGATGGTACAAAAGCTAGGATTGGAGTACAAATCACATATAAATGCTTATAGGCTTACTTGGATGATGTAAGGATATGAAGGTGTTTTGAAGTATAAATTAAAGGTTGAAATGAATATTAGCTTATTTTTCGACACATTTTGTGTGATGTTTATATGATATATGCATACCATGTCTTATTGGAAAGATTGTGGCGGTTCAATAAAGGAATTTTGTATGATGGAAGGAAAAAGAATATGAGATTGAAAAAGGAAGAGTATATTCACATTAACAAAATTTTGGAGGAAGAGGGAAATCATCATAGTCACACATGGTGCATAAGGCTAGTGAAGATGGAACATGATTATAATTTTAATTTTATTACGCAGTATGCTTAAATACATATAGCAAGAGGGTGAAATTAGAATATGGAAAGATTAGTGAATAGTGTACTATGTTGTGGGAAGATACCACACAAGTTGAGAAATATTAGAAGGTATACTTTTCTCTGACAAGTGGTATGCATAAGTATTACATAGAGCAACCAAGTGTGGATGAGAAAAGAGGTGAACCAAATAAATTAAAAGGATTAGCCTACATTTGGTGGGAGGTGGATTGTGGAAGAAATAAAATACATTTAGTAGAGGAGGATTATTTCGACCCAATTTCCACCAACACTTGGAATATGGGTAATCTTCATTAATGGGGAATCATGCCAAGCTCCTACTAGAAAGATAAAATTACATTTCTACCACTCATCTCGCATATGTGAGCACTATGCTCACATTTCTTCTTACCAAAGGAGTATGATGAAAGAGCATATAGGTTCATAAGTATTCATATATCAACCAAATATAGAGAGATAATTTATGTTTACCTTCAGTTTTTCAATTTATGTTATTAGTAGGTCAAGTAGTGAAGAAACATGTTATTTATGGATCATAGAGTATTATGTTTCATTTTATAGAGTGTGCAATTTTATGCATAATGTTCGAATAGTGTGGTACTACTAAATAATGTCAAGATTTTTGTGTAATTTTTTTAATTCTACAAATTATTTGTGTAATCCATGAAATATATTGGAGGTCTTACCATATTTAGTGAATTTCATTGGAACTTTATGGAAGCTACACAAAATTACAAGTTACAATTGAAGTTGTAAAGCATCATAGGATGATCAATTAAATCTAAAAAACTTATAAAGGATGAATAAGGTATATATTGCACCCTATTATGTGTATTGAGTCCTTTCGACCATGATTTTATATTAGTCGAAGTGTATTTTTGGTTTCATATGATTATATAAACAAATCCCAACTAGATTAGAAATTTAGTTCTTAGTTTGGAAGTGACAAAATGCATGAAAATAAAGAGTAGTTCCCAAAAATTCCTTTCATATCTCTATAATGGGGTTTTATATAAAAGTTTTAAAAATAGGGTCACACTTAATATGCACACCTTATCTTTTATGTTAATGTTGACATAGAACTAGGAAGAGGTGACTACATATTCAAAAGGAGGTATAAGGCTCCAAAACCTAGATGTAGAATAGGGTAGTAGAATATAATGTAGATTGTAAGATGAAAGTGATAAGGTTATTTGTATGATTGTAATCATAGTCACAATTAGGATTTTGAGTGGGTTCCAAAAATTTCTAAAAAGACACACAAGGATTATAATAGAGATCCAATATTTTGCAAACTAATATCGGGGTTATGTAAGGATGTGCAATGATTGCAAAGTAATAATAGATAGATATATAATACAATAAATAATACCCTATCATAATTTATACATGACCACATCCATAGTATTAAAATTTGAAGTGAAAGTAAAGGAATAAGGGAGGTTAGAGATACTTCACGTACATAAAGGAACCTGTTAGTGTAAATTCACAGCAACCCCCTAAATGACCTTCAGATTTGCAGTGAGAATTGGGTCATTTAGTGTGATTGCACAACATGGAATCTTTTCCCCAAGTGTGGGACTTGCAAAAATGGGAAAAAACTCTCCAGATTGAAGGTTGGTTCCTCTACTCCTCTGATCAGATGTATGCATGAAATTTGTAGAGGTTTAACTCAAAATTCTACTCTAATTCTACCAAGGAGACAAGGATAGAAAGAAAAGAAGATAAAACTAAACTGACAAGGTGATACACCAAAGGAGTGGTGAACATATATTTCTATAGATTGACACAGATTATAAAAATGCAACACAAATCATGCACAAATTGCTAAAATTGTAATGAAGGATCAGGATAGAGAAAACAACACAAGAAAGGATTGAAAATTCATTCATAGAGCTTGCATTGTCATTTCCATTTTTAAATACAGTGCATTACAATAGCAAGGAGGTAAAAAATGTGTTGCAATCCTAAAAAAGGTCTGATATTCCACAAATTCACTTGCCAGGGTGAAGGAGGGAGCCTGCAGAACATAAAAAAACATCCAACCCTTTACAAAAGAGCCAAATCTGGCTTTTAACAATGAAAAACTAAGTTCAGGAAGGAGAAACATGGGAAAATTGAAATGAATGATTCAACCACCAACCAAATCCATCAAAATAGCATGGGTACCCTTAAAATTTCATTCCCCAAGATTTTTGACCATGTTGGAGAAGAATGGAAGCCATACTGCATTAAAAATGGTGGTTGAATGTCGGTTCTGCTCTTTTCCCCATGCCAAAGGTGTTTTTCTCATTTTTCTCTCACTAAACTCCACCAAAAAACAAAATTGAAGATTCCATCGTGTAGAGGACTTCAATATCTTTCCAATGACACCAAAATCGAGAAAAACCAAGCTCGGATCGAAATATATGCCCCTCTGAAGATTTAGGGAAAAATTGGGGCAAAAATCAGGTCGGCGGGCCGAAACCTAAAATTTTTCCCTTTTTTTGAATTTGGGAAAAATTCCCCAAAAAGCTTTACGCCCACCACTCCACTGCCATGTGGCACTTCCTCATTCATCCGGGTTCAAATGGCCATTTTATGCTTTTTGAATTTTGGAAAAAATTCCAAAATTTCTCTACGCCCGCCACTCCGGGACACATGTCACCACCCTATTCGCTCACGGGGATTTAACCAAAATTTCCATTTCCTCCTTGGCGGGCCTACGGGCCAATTCTTTCCTTTGCGCCTTCTACTACTTTGGCAAAAAAGCCAAAATTTACTCCACCCCTCTAACTCCCGCCGGTCTCATGGACACGTGGCACACTTTGATTTGGTGCAAGCCTTAATCAACTTTCTTTCCTCTGCGGGCCCGCGGGAAAAATTTTCCTTTGCACCTTTTTGACCACTTTTTCAACTTACCCCCGTCGGTCCGATCTCTGCCGCCACATGGCACTTCCTCATTTGTCCACGGGTTCAAATCATTTCTTTTCCTTCTCCATGGCATTTTTTCCAACTTACCTCTGCTAACCCACCATTCCACCGCCACGTGGCACATTCCTATTGGTTGCGGACCTTCCCAGGGAAAATTTCCCTCAAAAACTCTGTCGAGCCATAACTTACAAAATACAAGGAGTTAGAAGGAAAATTTTACCTTTCTGGAAAGGTGAGAAAATCCTCTATCTGATGAAACCATTTCCAGATAATTTTGAGTTCCTAAAAAGTGAAAAATTTTGACTGAGGCACAAGGAAGGAAGGAATGAAAGAAAGTTAGTCAAAAATAAGCAAGGGGCTTATTTTGGATGGCAGAACCATAGGTACATTAACTTCCCCATATGGTTAGCAAAACCTTATGAGAGAGAGTTGGTGTAGGGGACCACAAATGATTAAGAAGAAGACATAAGAACACCCTTGATTGAAGAATATTATGACTCAAAGGCTTGGTAGACCATGGAAAGTCTAAATATTATGCTCATAGATCCTACGTACTCAATACTCTAAGTGTAATCTCATAAAAATAAAAACAAGACCAATTTAAATAAATTTTAATATTTTAGAGTAGGTTTGGTGAGTGTTATTATACCAACTATGTGTTGGATATGATGTGAAAAAGTATGCTTAAGAACCTAGTATACGTAACCTAATTAATGCATTAAGTTATTGCACTAGAGTCAACGGTATCAACCATGGTTGATGTTATCAACTATGACAAAACATTAACACAATGACATCAATATGATTGTTTCTTTTGGTAAGGTTAATCTTCCTAATAAACTCCATCAACCATGGTTGATGTTTTATAAGAGGGAAATGTGGGTATGGGAAAGCCAATAAAGTAGTTAAAAATTGTAGGAAGAGACTTTGGAGTGCTTGTTTCACCACATAGGAGTATTGTATGACAAAATGATTTAAAAAGGTAAAGGTAAGGTACATGAGGAATTCTGAGGGTTATGAAGAGGTTGCACACCATTTTTGAAGACCAAGTTGATTGTAGAGCACTCCTTTTTTTGGGAAGGACTACGAGATGCATAGAAAGACCACAAAATAGAGTTAATATCATAGGTCGGTAGATTGCCTAATGTGTGCTAGATCCAGAAGCAAGGTGCTTCCTCGAAGGAAGTAAATCCACATCTTAATACAAACTAATTCAGATGAATAATATGAAATAGAAGGTCCTACTATAATTATATTATTTGGGTATCTCACATAAATACGATACTCTAAATCTAATCGAATAATGAATATAAGATCAAATATAGAAATGGTGGTTGGTTGACGAGTTTGCAAGTATAACAGAGGGTGTTATGGAGGTTTAGGTGATGTTTTGGGAGGTTACTCGGGTGAGGAAATAAGCTTGTTGGTCTGAGGGAAAATGTCACACACACTAATTGATGTCGGTCGTGAACCGAGCTGTAATAGCTTGGTTATAATAGGGATCGGTTGGCTAACCGATGACGGTAGAAATTGGGTGCAAAGGTGAAAAGGGGTTGGTTTGGGCTCTCTGTGATTGCACAGTGTTATGAGGTCTTAAGTAGGGTGTAGGAATTTAGGTGAAGACTCGGAAGGAGTAAATGGGGTGGCTAAAAAGGAAAAGTGGATCGGGTTGGTAGGATGTCCGTGAATGGGCTACAGAAGGTATCTAGAGAGATAGGAGGTGATTAAAAAGAGATAAATGATCTAAAATTAAAGCTAATGAAATCAATAACCTAGTTGAGAATACTTATCGAGATATGGTGATTGGTAGAAGGTGGTGGTTGGTGGGTGTGCATAGGAAAGATGAGTGAGATCTAGTTTCGCGGCGCGAAAGGTTGAGTTCTTCTTTGTGTGAATGGTCTAAGCATATGAAGTCGTAGATGATGCTCGGTGCTTAGTTAATCATCGGGGTGTTGATTAAATGTCAAAGATACGAGATCAAATAATTCCAACCAAAGAAGAACCAAACTCGGGAAAAGAGTTTAAAATGCTTTTTAAAGGAAGCCATAACAGTTCCTTGAACGGTGTTAGCCAAGGAATAACCGGCGTTGGTTAGGGAAAAATAGTCTTATTTGCTAAAAAAAAACCTTTTCTCTCCTTTTCTCATTAAATCACATGGGAAATTGGTGGGAGAGGTAGTTAGCAATTAATATTAGGTTTAGAAGAAATCTCAATTGGTTAGGGGGAGTGATGACTCAGTCTTAGTTATTAAATGCACTTAGAATTGGTCCAAGGTGAGGTGGAGAGGTGAGGTAATAATTAATCTAATATAGGTAATTATATTAGTAAAAATATGTGAAAGGGGTCATGGTAAGGGTTATGTAATAAAAGGGGGCCTAGAGGGTGTCGTCCTAATTTTGGGTAACTACATTTGTCCCTTTTTTCACGTATCTTGTACTAATGAGCGATGATGAAAAAAACAAGAATTAGGTTACCCCAGATAAGGGTGGAGGTGATCCCCCTCAAACTAGGAACTGATGTAGTGGAAGGAAGAATCGGTGATGGGTTTGATAAGGTGGTAGGTGATGAAAAATGGGGTAAGGTGTAGGTGTAGGAAATGGTGATGATGGGGTGATCTAAAGGTGAAAAAAGTCAAATGCACACACACACTCTTAATGCAACAAGGCACAAGGCTAAAGAGCATGCAAACTCGAACTCATCAAAGGTCGATAGTTTATCCAAACAAGGGTGATGTGGTCCAGGTATCCAAGGTATAGGATGTGATCTTGGAAACACAACTCAAGGTGTAGGAACAGGTATATGTGTGTTCCAAAACACCCAAAAGGTTTTTTCTGGTCAAGATAAATGTCACAAAAAAAGGTAAAGTAAGGTCATAGGATAAACAACATGAGTAGCATTATCACACTGTAGAGCAAGTAAGTGAGTTCGATTGTTAAATAGGTGAGGTCAGTTTAGAGAAGGTATATAGGTGAGGCCATGGGTAAGGAAAACACAATTTCAAATATTCCCCTAAGTACTCTTAGGGAGATGGTAAGGTGGTGATGTTTTTAGGATCCTGTAGGGATGTTTTAGGTCTATGGAAACAAGAAAAAGGCACCCTATAGCAAATATTAGGTTAAATGAGGCTGATTGGGTTATACACAAGGTGAACGATGTTAGTTCTGGGGAACCGATATTGGTAGTGTGACCGATGTCATCACCTGAGGCACAACTGACGATGACATCGATCACAAAAACGTGAGTTAAAATGAAAATACCACCCCAAAAGTTCTCATTTGAGCATTGGTTAATTTGGAAAATGATTGGTGGAGAGCATATTCGTAAGAAAAATGATAGATAGGCCTAGGTTATTGCTTTATAGGCATTGGTGGCCACATTATAGATATAGTTAGTAGCGGCTTGGAGACACGGGTGGCGTCGAGGGACACATGGTTGCCCTTCTTTCACCTCTGAGGGCACATGATGGGACACAGATATAGGGACAGGGTCCATCATCATAGGTATAGGTAGGTATAAGACGGGGACCATTACCATTGGGACAGGGGTCCACAGATAGGTAGTAGAGCAATGCCACCACCACAAGTGATATCGATGGACCGATACAGAGAGGTTGTGGCTGAGGCTAGATATTATGAGGATTAGATTATGGATCTTGTTCTCCCCGTTGTCATCTATCCTACCTACAAATCTCAACATGAGCCATTCGAGAGGTCCATCTCATAGACCCATAGTCTTTGGTAGTTCAGGGAGCCACCATACTCATGGGCAAGGCCAGCATGAGGTGACCAAAGACACAAGGATGGAGGCCATATGAGGGGACAAGAGATATTTTCAGAGGCGTTGGGCCTCTCGGGGATGATGAGATGATGGAGATTGTTTTTATTTTGGATTTATGACTTATATATACTAGCCTGCATGTTGAAGAGGTGAGTTGTACATGAGAGTTTTTGAGAGACATACTTATATCTCGTGTATAAAGCATATAGACACATGAACTTTTTAGTATATAGAGGATGGTATTTATATCTATTGTGTTTGGTTTCATTTCTATTGTATTATTATCATGGAAATTAGATGTAGGTATGATTGATGATGTTGTGTTTTGGTTTCATTTCCATTGTATTGATATTATGGAAATTAGATGTGTAGACATGGTGATGATGTATGCTTTGGTTTGGGTTTAATTTCCAATGATTGATATTATGGAAACTATATGTAGGCATGGTTGTTGTAAGGTTTGGGTTTATTTTTCAATGTATTGATTTTATGGAAACTAGATGTAGGCATGATTGATGTATGTCTTGGTTTGGTTTAAATTTCCAATGTATTGATATTATGGAAAATGGATGTAGGCATGGTTGATGTATGGCCTGGTTTGGTTTAAATTTCCAATGTATTGATGTTATGGAAATTATATGTAGGCATGGTCAATGTATGGTTTGGTTTGGTTTAGTGTAAATTTCCAATGTATTGATGTTATGGAAATTAGATGTAGGCATGGTCGATGTATGGTTTGGTTTGGTTTAAATTTCCAATGTATTGATGTTATGGAAATTAGATGTAGGCATGGTTGATGATTTTTGATTTGGTTTGGTTTAATTTCCAATGTATTGATATTATGGAAACTAGTTATGGGGTGGTTTAAAGCATATAGGAAAAGTCAAAAAGATCACATAGGAGGGGAAAATACTGGCCAAACTAACCTCTGAAGACCCCATGCCTTTGGATTGCTGCCTACATAGCCCTTGCAAAGGGCCTCAAGATGATGTAGTTCTCCCATAAGATAGGGAATAATAAGATGGTGGTAGGTAAGTTGGGTAGGATTGGGTAAGATAGATTGTGGTAAGGTAGATTGGGTAAGATAGATTAAGTAAGATTGGTTATGGGAAGGTAAGTTAGGTAAGATTTATTGCGGTAAGGTAGATTGGGGAAGGTAAGTTGGATAAGATTGGGTAATATGAATTTCCAATTAATTATGGTATTATGAGATCTATATGATGGGTATAGGTGTGGGTGAGATGAGAATAGAACCAAGATATCTGATGTCAATGGTCTCATCCTATTGAAGAAGCAACAAGTAAATAGAGGGGAACTGAAAATAAGTGAAATGCTCCATAGTTGGCAAGGACCATAATGGCCATACCCAATAGGCTTATGAACATAAACCCCTTGAGACATTGCATGATTGATAGGTCTATGGTTGAAAGAAGTTGCATGATCACAAAGTGTCGCATGAGTGCCATGTCCCTTGAGTAGATAGGAGAAAATAAAAGAGGGTAAGGTGGAGTGGTTTGTTTAGTGTAACCTTGTTGTGGGACAACATGCCCCTTCTGCAAGATACCCAAAACTAGCATAGGCAAGTCCATGACTAAGAGTTTGTATTTTTCTTTATTTTTATTTTTATTTTTATTTTGCGTTCATGACTGATTGATGTGGGAATTATATATTGGGATGAAGATTAGTTTCTCCTTGAGGTCTTCGAAAATTTGATCGATGTGGGAAGCTCCAAGTTAATTTTTCTTTTAACAAATACATTATTCTTCTTTTAGGTAGACTAAGTACAACATGTGGCTATATTTTGGTAGTTGTCCTTCGAGGGAGTTGTCTACTTATAGCAGCAATAGAGAGACATAGATGTTCATTTGAGGGAATCATCTATTTGTGAGAAGTTTGACTCAAGGAGTAGAATTTTTATTATCCCAAAAAAATTTACATTATTTTGGACTTGTAGTCATGGAAAAGACTATAAAAGAGTATAGGCCTCTTTTATGAAGGAAAAACCATATAGACGAAAAATGTTAGCTATGAAAGAGGGGTTTCAAGTGACGAACAACCATGGGATTCCATCCTAAAAAGGACAAAAATAACCATGAGAATCATGCCATGAGTAGAGCTGTGGTACTCATATTCCAGATAAGGTTCAATGGTGATGGATAATCACACAATTTTGTTTGAGTTGTTGGTCCTTAAAAGAGGTAGATGGAAGGAGAGGTTTTCTCAAGGGATGAGCATATATGTGACATAAAGTGATGTAGTACTTTATTCAACAATAGAACGATCGAAGATGTAAGGCATTAAGGGGCTCAGTTTGGGTTTACCCTCAAGAGAAGATAAATGATAAGTTCCTAATCCATAGGTAAGGGTGAAAATATAAGGTCCAAGCCAATTAGGAGAAAACTTTCCTCGTTTACTTTTCTCCATTTTGGTTAGATGTTGATTTTCCTTCAGGACAAGATCATCGATATAGAATGTTCGTTCTCAAACACATTTTTCATAGGCATGCTTAATGTTCTTTTGATATATTTGGAAATGGTCTAGATAATTTAAACAACGTTCATCAAAAGTAGCTCAAGTTGTGCCAAATGTTCTTGGTGAAAAGCATCATCAGAGAGGATATCCTTAAGAGATATATGGAGAGATGGAATCGGACTTCAAAAGGTAGGATGTCCTTAATACCATAGACCAAAGAGAAAGGTGTGGTAGTGGTAGAGGTGTGAATGCTGGTACGATAAGCCCATAAGGTGAAAGGAATGTGTGTGTGCCAATCCTTACCAGAGTCATCAACCACTTTCATAATAATTTTGTTGAGAGTTTTGTTAGAATATTCAGCTTGACCATTTGCTTGTGGGTAATATGGTGAAGAAAAACTGAGTTGAATACCAAATTTGTTACACAATTGGTGTAGGGTTTTATTTTTAAATTGTTTTCCATTGTCAGTGATGAGGCAATGAGGAACACCAAAGGAAAAATGATATGGTGGTTGATAAACTTGGCTATTTTTTCAGCTTTGGTAGAAATGAGAGGGATGGCTTCCACCCATTTAGTGTAATATTCAATCATCATGATGATCCTGCGATGATGTTGCGAGGAATTAGGTTAATCCCCCAATGAGATCTAAACCCCACCGAGAAAAGGGCCAAAATTCTCTGATGACTTGTAAGGAATGACTAGGAGTATGATGAAGGTTAACATGTTGTTGACACTTCACACAATGTTTAACATAATCACAACAGTCTTAGTTAATGGTTGGCCATTAGTAATCGAGTCGAAGGATAAGCTTTGCAATAAAAGGCCACTAAAATGTCCCCCACAAATCCCATCATGAATTTCTTTGATGGTGTGCCGGATTTCGAACTTGTGAGGCACCACAAGAGGATAGCGTCAAAGCCACATTTATAGAGAATGTCTACCATGATGACATAATGAGAGACACTTTTAGGAAGGCTCTTTGTCTATTGTGAGTGAGATCCGTGAGGCGGGATTGAAAGAGAGAGGTAGTCGTGGAACTTCTTATACTAAATATCACGTGGATCAAGATCAATGCTACCCATGAAATTAATGTCAAGGATAATATAATAAGGTGACTAAAACCATTGTATTGTGACAAATATTTTTGAGTCCGAAGGTGAGGCGGTATTTGAGAAGCAATATAAGCTATGGTATCTGCGAATATGTTAGTGGATCGCAAAGTGGCTTCGAGTGAGGTAGTGATCAAAGGTGGTAAAAAGTAGGTCGGGATGATGTTTATACTTTTGAAGCTCATCATTACGACACGTACAAAAATTTATTTTGTTCACAACCATTGAGAGTCACCAAAGATATTAATGGATTTAACATATAGGGCAATGACAATTCGAGGATCTAACACAAGAGCTTTACTCGGTTATGTTATTTGTGCAAATTGAATTATATTTTAATGATAGTGGCATAGACTCACCATCAAGAGGAATGAGGATGACCCCACACCTCCCCCATAATGACATTTGGATCTGTCAAAGAATAATGTTATTTGATAAACAATATCATCAATGGAGAGGGTTGAGATAGATTTATCGAGAAAATAAAATTTTGATCCACGATGGTTTGTCCTTTGAAAAAAATTGATGAATGAACTCTAACTCCAAGTCTACAAGAATCATGAGCCAACAAGCGGTGTGTTGGTGTTGGTAAGGTTTAGCGTACATGTAATGAAGAGGGTTGGTATTGGTAATGGAAAACATTTTTTGATTAAGAAGGTAGTTGTGAAGTTAAGTAGCCATGAATATTAGGGATAAGAAAATCTTTTCAGCGTGAGTGTACCAAGTTTCATAGTCTAGAAGAGTACAACTTATGTAATAAACTACATGTTCCCTATGTTTCTCATCATGATGAGCGAGCATGGCACCCAAGGAATGGTCAATAGTAGAAATGTAAAAGTAAAAAGGTTGATCGTCTTTAGGTGGAATGAGCATAGGAGGTTAAAGAAGATAGTTATTCAACACTTCAAGGATTTTTGACACTCATCATTCCAATAGAAATAAATGTCCTTTCTAAGGATGTGGTGAAATGCTTCATATCGGTCTAAAATTTGAGAAATGAAGCATTGGATGGATTGTAACTTTTCTTGCAAGCTAGGAAGCTTCCGAAGGTTAGTGGGTGGAGGCATGCTAAGAATTTTTAGATCTTAGCGGGATCAACTTTGATACCCAAAGAAATGAGATGATGAAACCAAGGAGCTTACCTAAGAGAACTATGAAAATGCACTTCTTTGGTTGAATGTGAACACAATATTGGATAACACAATCAAAGATAACATTAAGAATGTTTAGGTATTCGGCACGATGCTTGGACTTACCAAGAAGGTCATCGACATAGTCTTCCAATATTTCATGCATGATGTCATGGAAGATGTAATTCATAGTGTGTTGATAGGTAGAACCAGATTTTTCAAGCCAAAGGGCATGACATGATAGCAAGGGCCCCCAAGGGGTAATGAAGGCAATTTTTTGTTGATCTTCCGGAATGAGTAATATTTGATTATAACCCAAAAACCTATCCATAAGAGATAACATCTCATGGCTAGCTATAAGATCAACTAGTTGGTCAATGCTTGGTAGAGAAAAGTCATCTTTTGGATAAGAAAGGTTAAGATCGCAAAAGTTAGTGTAGATATGACATTTGAATATAAGAATCCTCCACACCTAAATAGGTCAAATAGAATCATCATCCTGACATTGAATGACATTTATAGAAGGCTTATCATCATCCAACATGTCAGGATAAAGAAGAGGAAGGGAAGAGGTAACCTCACCATCACATTGATAGGTCAGAGGTCCCAAGGATATGGTGTTCATGAAAAAGGTGGAATGGATTCAGGATCCATAGACTCCGTGGGAGAAGGCAGCGTGATAGGTGAGGAATATGGGGAAGGATTTTCACCTTCTATGAGGGTGATTCGGGCCTTCTTAGGAGGAGGTTACCTAGTAAATCCAAGACCACATTGGTCATTGTATTTCCCAGAGGTGCATGGTACGACTATGTGACGACCTTGTTTATAATGACCAAATTAAAATCTTTTCTAGGCACAACGGTGAAGAAAAGTAAGTGTGAAGCTGAGTTTGGTGGGGTAGGAGAATTCAAATGAAAAAGGTCTGGTTTGGAAGGGAGGTTCAATAGAATAAGAGGAAGTGTCAAGGCCCTCCATAGCTTAGGTCGGTGTGAAGGTGGAGAGGTTCATATGGTATGAATTCTCTTATATGATGGTCATAACGTAGGTGTTGGTGTAATTTCCCATGCTCCCGAGGAGTATGGAATGTGTTATTGCTAAGGAGGTAGTATTCTCCGAATGAAAATAGTTGAAAAGCACCTACAAAGGGGTGGGTGGTTGGTACTTGGGTAAAGCAGGTATAGATGAGCTATTTGTAGCCCGAGAAGATGGGGGATCGTGAGAGGGAAAAATAGGATGTGGTCACCTTCCCATTGTGAGGATGTGGGTCAAGTGCTCTTGAACTCCAAAGTGGATCCATACTTATTCTCTAGTGGTGTTAGATCTGGATGCTTCAAGACAATGACATCTGTGATCATATCTTATTTCTTGTAAACCTCGCGCACCCTTTCCTTATCTTCTTTTAACTCATGCCTTAGCTACGCACTAATTATTTCCTTTCACTTTAATTCCTTGGTTCCTTGAGCTCTTCTTCCTTTTTCTCTAGTTCTACCTCTAGGAACTTCACCCTGTCGTTCCTCCCGAAGATTCTGGCTTCTACTTCAACCGAAACCTTGTTCAACGCATTACATATTTTATCATTTGATAGTCATTTAGCGTTTACCAAGGGGTTGTCTCCTTTTGACTCGGGTACCTTCATTATGGCCCCGGCTTACTTCAAACTCGGCTCATCGATGTGGGACTCAAATTCAAAAGAAAGCATTTTCCTCGTGTAAGGGTATGCACCTTCCTCATCAAAGGATTCCATAGCCAAGAGTTGCTCCATTGGTATGGTGCTTTGAAAGCGCACTTGCAATACCTTGTTTTGATCATTAATATAGCCCATCCACCGAACTTGTGATGCTTTTGCGTTCTTTCTCCCCATGCACGCGGCCTTAGAGAATCTTACATCCAAACTGGGATCCCTCCAATGCCGCCATATTCCTTTTCTACGTTTTCCTCCTCTACTTCCTTCATCACCATGTATGTGATGTGTTCCATATCTTGTTATACCAGTTCCTTGATGATTTTTGCTACCTCTCTCAACGGCATCGTCTACCTGCTCCTTTATGAGGCTTAGGGTCCTTTGTTCTTTTGTAACTTCTTCACTTACCCCTTTCTCCCAAGTATCCTCCTTTTCTTTGTCATTTTTCCTCCTTACAAAGATGTACTCATTTTCTTCTTCCTCTCCTTCCTCCTCTAAGTCATGTACTTCAAATACGGAGGGCCTTGATATGCCTCAAGTTCATCATCATCGTCATCTCTTTCACCTTTATAGGCTTCCAAGATCTTTGTACCCTCTGATTCATCTTCTTTTGTCACCTTCTACTTCTTCCCGACAAGAGATTCTATTTCCTTTTCCCCTCCTCTAGTGACTTCTCCGAGTGATGGGTTCTTCGTGTAGCCGATGCTTCTTCTTCTCGGGGTCATTACTTTCACCGGGATTTCTTTCTCCGTGTGTAAGTACTTGGCTTAATGCTTGTCTCTGCATGTTTACCGCTTGTGTAGTCCGAATACTTGGTTCTTTCTGTACTCTTCTCTGTCCTTCTTTCGGCGCAGCTTCTTTCTTCCTGTGGGGTCCTCAGGGATGGATACATAATTTTCCAATTATGCTCCCTTTTCAAATTTCAGCCTTATGCAAAGGTATATCCTTGTTACATCCCTGCCAGCAATTAGCAATGTTACTGGCTTCATCATTTGTATCTCGTGGGAGACATATCTCTCCACATATGGGTGCTTCTTGGGGAAAACTAACTTCCTACGTAGCTCTCTATGGTCTTGATCCACCTCACTAAGGTCGAACCTTAGTCTCTTGGCCTCTTTGAACTTGTTAACCCCTACTTGGAAGTATTGCGTGGTGAAGGAGAAGGGAAGCTTGCACCAGGGGCTCATTGTTTCATCTATCAACCTAAATCACAATTCAGAAGTGTTTATATACTGTGAATTCTACTTCTCCTTTCACGAGCATGAGTAATTGCTCTGGAATCCTCCATTCTACCCCGAACGTGTCCCTCATGTGCTTGTACCACTTTTCTAAATGTGCCTTGGGAGTGGTTGTCATGGTCTCACAAGTATATTTTGAAAACCTCTTCACGGGAAAGGGATCCTCTTCTCGGTACTCTCAAACAAACTTTTCCATCTCGTCTGTACTCGATCTCTCGATAAAACTATTGTTAGGAGGACATTTCCAAATAGTATCTTCTCTCCCCTTGTGCACTACTAATGATTTCATCCACGATGAAAGCAGACAAGTTGTAGATGGTCGCTTCAGATATTTTCCGGCATACGTTTAGCCATGCCTTGTTCAATTAAGTCCATATCTCTTGATCATTGAGCTTGTTTACCAAGCGCGCGCCATCCTCATCACGAGTTCTAGGATATCTACGATGTCAAGTATCGCGATCCTTTCTTGTATTCATATGCAGCTACTATTTCCTTGATGGCCTCCTTATCACTTAGGTCATCATCAATGTTATCCCCCTCATAGATAAGGCCTATGAACTTGGAAATCAACTAGGGGAGTTATGCACATCTTGCGCTCGTGAAATAAAAATGCTCTTCGTGAATGCACGTCATTAGCCACTAATAAAGGTGCTCGTGTTTTTTTTGAAGTAGGGTAATTCATAAATTTGCAGTAACCTTGCCTTCTCCAATTTAACTTTTACTTTGTCATTGTATATGGGCATGCCCTTTGGTGTCCTCTTGTTTGTTAGGCAAACCAACTCCAAAGCCATTTCTTTTTTTTTTCGTGTTGGTGTGGTGATTATAGTCACTTACAATCATTTTCCACAAATGAGATTCCCATTCTTTTCCTAGCAATACCCCATCCGTATTACATCTCCATGTACCACTCTTCATTTGTGCTTGCAACAATGACAGCCATTTGCTTCCCCTTTCCCTTTCCCTTTTACTTTTTAGGTGAGGTGGTTGCTTTCTTTGGTGTCATTCTTTTGGTTAGGTTAACACTTCAAACATCTTCTCCTTGCTCTACTCTACCACTCTATCTAACCCTAATGCTCAATATTGAGCAAAAACTCTCCTAACACCGTGTCTTAGCCACCAAACCCTAATCAGTAACAATTCTTCCACAAGACAGCGCTTCTCAATAACTTTCTTTTCAACAAATTCCTCCACGCCCGTACTCCTTTCCTTCGATTTGCAAATTTACTCTAGTCACATCCTCTCATATTTCTTAAATTTGTCTTCACACAGATTGCCTTTAGATGCCCTAGTTCACAAGAAATCTTTTCACTTTGTAAACATAAGGTAAATAATGACATTCCCAACTTCTTATTTATAGTGTTTCCTTCTTTCCATCATTTAATGCTATTTTACCCACCACCGTACTTACCACTAAATGTGGCTTTTTCCACCAAGCCGGCCTTACGCGCCTTACCTTACGGGCCCAATCTTACACAAGAAATTCTACAACCTTCTAGTGTGCACACAATCCATCCTGACAAAAGACTCTTGCAGTGTGTTTTAACAACGCCGAAGGAACTTCTTCTGTCCTTCACCTAATTTTTGCTCTCGCCTACCTCGTGTTGTTCCTACACTTTTTATCCTCTTTACATGGTTTCTCTAAAGTCTTCTCCCGACACAAACCTTTTTGTCCATCTCTTGTTCCATGTGCTTCCTTCATTCTTGCGTGCTTTTTATCCATCAACCGGGCCATTTAGTGCAATCTATTGTTAGTTCAACATGTATTACATGGGCCTATACTTCTCATCACTCCACCCCACACTAAAACAAATGTATGGTCCTCTATGCATACACAACCTTCAAAAATTAATGTGGTTACCGGAGCCCAAGGCACAAAATGACAACGATGTAACAAACGATGAGAAAGGGAAACACAAGAAGGAAATTACATAAAGGGAAACTCTAAACTAAGTGGCAATACTATCTTATTACAAACACCAAGAAGACTTATTTATAGTAGGGATTTAGCCTACTCCCATTGAAATGTCTTGGAAATCTTGTCCCATCAAGACTTATCAACTCGGCATACACCTAAATCATGGATGTCCGAGATGATATAGGACCCAACCAATGGACTTTAAACTTTCTAGGATGGCACGAAACTTGGAATCATATAATACCATCTCGCCTAACCTCAAATTGTTTGTTTTTGATGTGGCGGTCATGCCATGATTTTTTAGCATTTTCAGCCCTTTGACTCCACCTCGCCAATGATCATCTCTTGTCTAATTTCATCAAATTTTCAATCCTTTCTTCCAGCGCTTGTTCATCAGCCAATCCTCCTGCACGCTATACATAGAGAAGGTAACATGAATTCAACCTGGTAGGACAGCCTTCATGCCAAACACCAATTGGAATGGTGTAGCTTTATTCAACCTCTTGTAGGTTGTCCTCTATGCCCATAGAACTACCGATACTTTGTCATCCCAATCTTGTCTACGAGCATCATAAATTTTGGTTAGGGTATGACTCGGTATTTTATTGAATGCCTCGGCAGTTCCATTTACTTTTGGATGGTAAGGGGTAGTCTTATGATAAGCCACCATGAACTCTTCTAACGAATACTAATGATCTCATTGAGGAAATGCAAACCCCTATCACTAGTTAAGAACAATGGGATTCCATACCTTGTAATAATATTTTCCCACGGAAACCTAGTTGTTGTGGCCTTTATACAATCCTTGGTAGGTGTTTCTTCTTTCCATCTTATCAAATAATCTGTGCAAGTGATTACATAGTGTGATCCTGTCCTATGCACGGCTGGTGAAATGGGGCCTACAAAATCTATGGCCCACTTTTCAAATGGATTTGTACTTGGAATAGGGCATAAAGGAATTTCATCCCACTGCCCTGGTTTTCCAAGGCGCTGACAATGATCACATGCCTTGCAATACTCTTTGAAATCTTGATATAGGATTTCCCACCATAACCCATCTTGTAATATCTTGTGCATATTGGCGTCCCATCGCATAGTATCCACATGTGCTTCCTCCATGTGCCTCCACCATAATATCCAAGCTCTCATGTTCTAGCATGCACAAGCACAACACTTCATCATGTTCTAGCTTGTAGAAATCACCACTAACTAAAGCATGTAGGGTGCGGCATGTATGGCTAACATCTTCCTCTCTAATCCTTTCATCCCTTATGGCACCATACATGTTTTGAGAAACACCGTAATATCCTCTAAGTCTAAGGGTGCGCATTGCAACCTAAAGAGTTATGCGTCTTACATGGTATCCTCAATGTTTTGCACGTCTTCTCTCCGAGTTAATTCTAGACAAGTGATCGTGTCCAATTACTCTTTCCCCGGCTTGACAACTACTGAACTCAAATTCTTGGAATAGCAAAACCCATTGACATATGCTCCCTTACGTAACATGTTTGTTTACCAAGTATTTTAATTCCATGTGGTATGTGTAAAATACAAATGGTTTCACCAATAGATATTTCTGAACTTTTTGCAAAGCACGTAGATCATAGATAGTGCTTCCCGCTAGTAGTGGTGTAATTTTTTTACGCTGATGTTAACTTTTTCTTACAAAACACAAGGGATGGTTAACAATCCCGTCACCATGTTGTTTCAAGATTACTCGACGGCTGTCCCGTGGGCATCCACATGAACATGAAAAGGCTTATCCCAAATGGGGAAATGGAGAATGGGTGTTGTGACAAGCCTATCCTTCAAAGTGTCGAATGTCATATGTTGTGTCTCTCCCCAATGAAAGGAAATCTTGTGTCTAAGAAATTCCTCCAAGGGCGCGGTGATCTTGGTGTATCTCTTTATGAAATTCCTATAGTAACTTGTATGCCCAAGGAATCTGTGCGTGACACTTTGGCTAAGTACGTTCCTTAAACCCACAATGATGGAAACCTTGGCGAGATCTACTAGTAAGCCCTCCTCGTGCATATGATGTGCCCCAATAAGGTTCCAAATGGGGTAGAAAAGACACACTTCTTGATGTTGAGGTATATCCTCAACTGTCGACACCACAAACATTAGTCTTCGATTATCACAATGGTCTTTGACTATACCATACACACTAATCATCTAAATAGACCTAAAGAAATTTATAGATGAAGTCCCGAAAGGCTTGTACTATAATGCACAAGAACACAACAGCACGTTATTCAATCCAAAAGGCATGACCGTATAGGAAAAACTTCCTTATTCAATGGTGAAAGTTGTCTTTCTATGGTCTTCCTTTCCAATCCTCACCGGTGGTACCACGAGAACCCATCTCAGAAAGAGTAGACTTTGCACTCGGCCACTCCCTCTAAGATTTCTTCAGAAATGGGATTGGGAAGGGATCAATGACACATACTTCATTCATGTCCCTGTAGTTAACACAGAACCTGATGCTTCCATCTTTTTTATGTTGATGACCATCGGGCTTATCCATTCTGACTCTTCCATAGCCTCAATGATTCATGATGCTATCATTTTTTCTATCTCCTCCTTGACCCGCATGCGCAAATTTGGATTCATCTGGTATGGCCTCTTCTCGGATTGGGTGCACACCTTCCTTTAGTTTTATCTTCATCTCCCCCAAGGAATGGTGGATGCCTTTGAGTTCATGATACCCGCGAGGGAATAAATCCTAGAATTTCGTGTAATAAATCAATTATCTTTAAGACCTCCTTCTCTAACCAATAGTCTTCAATGATAGATTCATTGGTTTCTGCTTCTAACCCAATGTTAACCTTCTTTTTGTTTTTAAGGGCTCATGGTAAGTGCACGTCCTTTCATCAGCGCTATCTATAACATCGCAGCATACCTATAGAGTGGTTAACATCTAGACTTTCCATTTCCTCTCCATCTATGACATAAACCATCTTTCCTTTTTCCTTTTCTATGCATGTGTGCTCAAACTACATCTCCTATGAATCATCCTCATCAAAGCGTGCCTCTAAACTGGGCTCACCTAGAAAATCTAGTGGCCTCTCTTCCGCCGTGGTACTATCCCCCATCGTAAGGTGCTTGATCACTGCAATGAATTCCTTATCCACTGATGGCTTTTTGCTCCGATATTCAAAATCTTGGGTGACATCGCTTGTTAACTCCCCGCCAATTTTCTATCTGGTGGCATGTTTCTAAATGGATATACCATGCACACATACAACCTCAGTAGTGTGGAATAAAGCTTATACACCCATAATGATGGTGGCAAGGCTTCTTTCCTTCCTATACAAGCCTTCTCACATGCTTAGATATGAAATGAATCAGTCTCTTTACTATGGTAGTCTTAAATGACCGTGGGCACGTTGCTTCTAGAAAACCTTACAGAAAATGTGATTCTTACCTCACACCACTCTAGGAGGTTCTCCCGATGTGTAGCCCACCAACACCCTACAATACCAAGTAGGTTATAACTGAGCATCCTTCTTCTTTCGTCCTCATTTTTCCATTGAGCTTCCATGTCCCATAAGAAACTTTTAGGGTATGCCCTCTAGATTAACTTGGTAAATTCTTTCCTCCTAGGCACTTTGGAGCGAGCGTGCCTTGGTCACTTTTGTTGAGACTGCACTCTTAATTGTCTCCTAATTAACTCATAGGTCCCATGTGCCTAATTGTCATATGTCATGCTTGTGGTATTACTCACAGACTGGGCATCCTCAAATTGGATAAATCCTTTTGTAGGGTGAATTATCTCAGGGTCTTTGATGGAGTGCATATAAATTCTATCAAGGACCTCTTCACCTAAAGGTTCAATGTAAGGAGTATACTTTCCTTCCATCAAGGGGATGATGACCCATTCTTATTTGTTCTCGAAAGTGATATATCCCTTGTTGAACCTTATGTCAAAATTATTCTTATAGCACCATGGGTGCCCAAGCAATGCTGGAAAATTGTCTGCCTCAGTGAGCACCAAGACTTCAAAGTCTCCAGTAAACTTGGCCCATTGAATGGTGATCACTACATCCTTCAATACTCCAATGGGCATTGCCTTAGTTTTTTTGCCATATACAAGACATTCAAAGATGGCTGTCATGTGGGCCTTCCCATTTGATACCGGACATCCAATGTAAGAACATTAACTTTTGCTCATGTTTCGATCAATATGTTGCTTAGTCTCCATCCATCCACAACTTCATTTAGTGTGATCTCATTGTCATAGTCAAGGCTATGGGGAGGAATATTTGCATGCAACACCTTCCTTTTGCGCTCTGCTTTGATGCGTGGCATCTTCTCCCATAGTAATTCTCCTAGTAAGGGAATAATATTTTCTTTCCTTAATAGTTTTCACACTTCCTTGACCTCATCCAAGTCCTTCTCGCGAGCCTCGGCATTCCTCCTCTCGCTCCCGCTACCTAGACTACTCCTTTAGACACTGGATTTCTCCCTGCAAACTCTAAATGAAATCCATTGTCTCTTGATACACTTCCTTCTGGTGGGCAGGGTCCGGATACTTCCCATGCACCACTTCTTCCCTTGAGACTAGATTCCTTTACCTTGGTACCTCCTTGGCACGTGCAACCTCTACTCATGTTGTAACCAAAAAATTTCTAACCCTGACTCTCACGCCATTCAAGGAATCCACTGTGTGTTTTCCTTCTTCATACTCACCATCCCAGTGCCTTTGTCCTTCTAGTGCTGCTGGCTCATGTGCTCAAACAACTCGGGGCACTCCTCATACTTATGCTTCTTCCCACACCATGATCACTACAATAAATCTCGACACTCGTGCATGTAATGTTCTCAGGTACACATTTATAGTAGGTTCCTCATGGGAACTCACTTCTCCCTCCTCCGCAGCTTATGGTGACCATGGAATCCTCCACAAAACCTTTCCCACGCGCCTCCATCCACGTGTCCTTCATAATGGTGATCATCTTCCTTGGAACTACTGGCAAGGCCGGGTCTCAGCGTACACCATGATCAATGGCTTCATGGATCTGATCAATAAGCCTATAATCCTTAGTATCATGGGTCGTAGAGGTGTATATCTTGTAGTAGCAAGACACATTCTTCCGGATTGCACACTACAACAAGGGACATCTACTCGCATCATGGTCCCCATGAAAAATTTCACAATCTACTGCTATGGCGTGTACTGATTTCCAGGGGCAACTATCCTTGGCATGCCCCTCTACTTCACAATCCACGCACCAAAGACCACTATGAGTCTCATGTGTAGAGTTTACAGATAGATTCTCTAACTGTTTGGCCATGGCAGTGATTTGAGCCTCCAAAAAAGGGCTCACACCAGTATCAATGCTCCTAACTACTTCAAAGCATAAGGCAGCCTCTAGAGCCTCATATGGATCAAGAAATTTTTAATGGGATAATGCCCTTCTAAATGGAGTGATCAACCTCCAACGAACCATTGAGCATGATGTGAAGGGTGAATTTCATATGAAAATTTTGACAGAGAGTTTTAAACCATGCATCATACTCCCACACACTCTTTGTCATTCCCTATTGATCTCTTTCAAAGTGTTGATGCTCTTCTTCTCAAAATCTGGTATATGGAACTCTTCTAGGAAGGCATTATTCAATGTGGTGTATTCTACCACCGTTTGATAGGGTTCATACTTCCTATACCAAATATGTGTGCACTCGCAATGTTGTTACAAACTGACTTGCCTTCTGCTCCGGGTAGTGATCCCCTTCGCGTGCCATAGTAATTCACACTTGTGCACATGTTCTGGCAAAGATCCTTTATACCTTGGTAATCTAGCAAGTAAAGACATCTCAAAAACCACCGAGAAGGTGGCCGAGGCCCCTTTCCTCTTGATACAGATCCTTGGTTCCTCCGGTGTTTCCTCTGGTATTCCCTCCACCGCATCCACTTTGGATCCACTAGGTCATGTGCCTCCACATCTACTAGTTCCACCTCCCAGCATCCTCTTGTAACCGTAAATGGGCTCAAGTGGTTGCACCTAGTGTCCCCAACATCCCACTGAACTATGTGCCAATGGTCTGCAAGAATTCTCCACTTCCATAAGTGTATTCTGTGCCACTCCCAGAACATTACTCAAACCTTGCATACTAGCACTTTTCCAAAAATTCCTCCAAACACCATAATGTTATGTGCATAAATGGACGTTCCAAAGAAAAAATCATATCTCTTGGGCACCGATCGATCACTCCCACCGATACCAACTAGGTTATCAATACTTCTCCTTTAATTTGGAAAACCAAGCATTGGGGTTGGTCGTCGTGGGTTCGATGTGCACCGATGGCTCTTCTTTCTCCATGCGACGAACTCTCATCGAATTTGGAAGGGCCTCTCTCTCACACTTCTAAGATGGGGTAACATAGACTACTCAAGATCCACGTCCTCCACATGAACTTCAACACCCTCTCACAATGTCTTCCTCCATATATCCATCACTCTTACAGCACCTCACGTTGTCTAGTCATCTCCCTTTCACGATCTTCACTATACTTGAGTTGTCTCTCCACCCATTCATTTTCAATCATAGTTTCTACCATATTCCTCCACCCTAGCTTCCTCATCTAGTGCTCGAGTAGCTTATCCATCTATGGGGAATGCTTCTAAACTCAAAGTAACAACCAATATCTTCATAGCCAAAGGAATAGAACTCAAAAATGATCAGTACATACCCAAAATTGTAAGGTACTACACCATCATAACAATGTTACACGTGCCGCAATGATGATACAAGTCTCCTCCCAAGGTGTTCAGGATCTGGAAAATCTCTCCAAGTGTGCGTTAACATCCCGCATGCCCCACTTAGCCCCCGTGTGCTTTGTTTTGCTATTTTCCCCTCTTTTCCTTTATGTTTTAGTCTTCGCTTAAGAAACCGCCGCCCGCTCTGGCGGCGGTCCTTCACGCATTTTTCCGAACATTCATTCTATCGCGACTCATGTAAAATTCAATGTTTACCAACTTTTTCATCGCCTTTGCTCATATTTATGATTCTGGTTCCCTGGAATAGTGTTTTTCCATTGTTTATCAAAGGAGTTCAAGTTGGATTTCACCTTTGGGTAAATGAGATTTCTATAAATAGCTGGTTTGATTACAAGCAAATGGCCCTCAAATTTGCCTCTCATTCTCTCATTTCAATTTTAGTCTTTCAGTTCTTGCTTAGGAATTGTATTAGTTTTATTTGTTGCATGCATTATTAGTGATGTTTTTTTGTTTAGAGCTACATGATCTTCTTGTGCTAGTGTTATTACTATTTCATATAATCAATTGAGATAGGATAGTTTCATTTTCAGTCTAAAGCCATTAGAGTTGTAGGTTTTGTTCATCAAGAAGGATAGTTTCAGGTTTTGGATGTTTTGTGTTGTATGACTCGTAATAAATCCTGCTAGGAATTACATAAGCCAAGCTCTGTTCTCTTGCACTATCCCTCTCCTACTCACATTGTATTTAGTCTACACCCAAAGCTACCATTGTTCCAATACCTACTTTTGTTGATGCTAGCATTACATGCTTTTCTGGATTCACGTGAGCACGAAGGAACGAGGAGACCACACTGAGGGGACAAAGCCACACACAATCGGATTCGCCACTGTTCTGCAAAATCCAGGTTCAAGCTTTCAAATTTCTAGTTAAAATATATCAAATAGAATAGTGAATCATTTCATTTCAGTTAATCTCACTTTCGATATTGTCGAGGAAGTTATGGGGATTGATAGTTTCTAAGAAACTATGATTCATTCCTCACTTCTGAGGTAGGATCGAGAGTCTTTCAAATAGATTAGATCAGTTATTTCGTTATTTAGAATAGATTTACAACTGCACAGAAAGTAGCTATACTCAGCTGCCTTGTTTGTTTTAATTTTGTTATTAGTTTAGTTGTCAATTTCTAGATATTTTAAATAATTGCTCTTTCAATTTCATTCAATAGTTTATCAAAAATACAAAAATAGGGAATTTATATATATGTTGTGGATATACTTTTCATAATTAGTTTGCTTTACTTTAGTTAGATTCATTTCCTTTTGTATGATAATCACGGGACCTAGAGAGCCCGGAGAATACGTATTCGAGCCAATCGTGCCTCAACCCAATCTCGTTGTAGTAATAACTGACATAGATCAAAATCTTAGAATCCGTGTCTTCCAAAAACAACGAGACCTACAAGAAATCAGCCCACGTTAAGAGGATTGAACATAGAAGATGACCAAGCACATGCGTTTTGGTCAAACCATCCAAACTACGTACTACACTAGATAAATATTCGCATGATGAGTGTAGAAGGGCTTGAAAGAGAGAAAACTTTCGGTTGTGATCCTTTGGTCCCATAGCCAGATGCAGGAGATATCCTTATTGACATAGATACTAGCTTAAGAATTCAAGTTACCATAACACCTACAAGGTACTCTGAGAAGGTTGCACAACTTTTAGTTCAAAATATTGAGACCGAAAAGTTATACGACTACCTGGATACTAGGGATTAGGGATTGATTCTTCACATGACCATAGGAGGTCCACAATGACCACGAGATTATGGTCGTGATTCACAGATCCCACAACCCAATGATTCCACAAAGTTAATCAAACATAGATGTTGGTTTACGCACATTAGTATTTAGATCTTCTCCATTTCCACCGATATTATCACACAGCTTATCCTTATTAGATATAACAGCTAACAAAGCTAAGGTTTTCTGGACTAGACTAGAGAATTACCCATATAGTCCACTATATATCCATCATCCATCTTATGACCCTATCGGAGACATACATGAAACAATCCCAAGTCATTTTCCACGTATCGCACAACCTATAGATCGAATCAAGCCGAGCTTGATATTGATTGGAGCCTTCAAGCCAGATCATCCTCGCCAACCGATCTAACACGCCAATGTTAGGTTAGGAGGGTCTTCTTTGCTTTAGATTCGCAGTTCCATTAGTGCGCGTCAAAGATATAAGATTTCCTAACTAGTTTGTCTTTACCCCACATATATTCCATCCCCACCGGATGTCTCGGCACGACCTCGGGAGGTCAGGTGCGAGGAAGAGTTACTTATAGATTCCAATGCTTGCTTGTCACTTTTCCATTATACAAAATTGGTGAACTCGACATGAACAAACAACCTTTTCATCTTTTCCACCTCATTAGCCTTCACATCAGCTTCACCACCAAAATTGGTGAACCCGACGTGAATCAAATAGTTCTTCCTCTTTTAGTTTTCATTTCTTCCATCCACCTTCACTCTTTCCCATTATTCTATGGGTATTCATATACCCCCCGAATATGTCGGGATACGATGCATATGGCAGACCTCTTTCAGGTCTTGAAATAGGCTATAGTCAAACAAATAGACAACCATCACCCTCACTTTCTGCATGGGCTGATAATTATTCAAATAATTACTTATCGTCTCAAACTCCCCCTCAAAGAACTAGCTCAAGTTCTTCATTCTGGATTGAGGAGTTTGATCGACGTACACAACAACCAGAGCCTTCAGCTCTAATAATATGATGTTTACTGGAGAATCTATTTCATCTCCTCAGGTCTTATTCAGACCATAGATCAGTAGACAGTCAGACCCACTCCCTTTTTTGGATGAGGAATACTTAGCACGCTTCGCTAAAAGTGAGCAACGCTTCCAAAACATGTATCCACCAGTAGGGAGCTTACAAGTACAATCTGATACCCTATTCCAGGAAAACACCCCATTCCTCCACCTATGGGAAATGCCCTCGTGAAGTTTGGCAGGATAACAACCAATTCATAACGGGGTATCATACCCCTTTGTATTCTCAAATGACACAACAAACACCCGTAAGGAAAAATACATGTCTTCACCAATAGAGGTCATTTCAGCCTTGGCTGAAAAGGTTAGAGGGCTGGAACTTGCTCAAGCAAATCAAAATTCATATTTTGGGCAAGTAGGAATCCCCAACCCTCCACATCATCCTAGCCAAGTAGACCTCCTCACAGGAATAGGCATGTTGGGCATGCCTCCTCAGTATTCACAACAAACACCAACTAGAACCACATTTTCTAACGTCACTCCGGTGGAAAATATGATACCTCCCGGTCTAGTACAAAATAATCCGTTCCTGGGAAATACTCCTCCATACTTAAACATGTATTCCAAATCACCGCAAGGAGATATGTTCTCTTCTCTCGGATATTTTCTCAACCACAAGGATTTCCTTATGTCCCTACAAATGCATACGCTATGCCATACCAACAACCCATTCCACCTCCACCCCCTCAGCAAGCGCCATCGATGGTCGAAACCTATGCGATAGGAACTTATTTAGAATATTTGAAAGAACCTTTAGACTTCACTATATGAAGTGTCATGCTTCCAAGACCTCTTCCCGATTTGCCCAAATACAAGGGGGAAGGAGACCCGAATGCACATATCAAGGCCTATGCCATAGCCATTCGAGAACTACTCCCTTGGGATGGGGTTATTGCTAAAATATTTCCCAAAACCTTAGAAGGTATTGCCCTTGATTGGTATTATAGAATACCTGAAGCTTCCATCCATTCATTTAAACAACTTTTTTCAGAGTTCATCAAGGCATTTGACATGAACAAATTGTTGAGAATAAGAATCAGGGAATTCTTGCATATTAAACAGGAACACAATGAATCTATTTCTCATTTCATCCAAAGATGGCATACAGTCCTTTATTCTTCAGCAAGTGCTCCAAACATGGATCAGATGGAACTATGTGATTTATTCCTTCATTCTCTCAGTAGAGAGATAAAGGAAGAAGTCCAAAAGTTCCCACTAAGAACTTACGATGAAGTACTTGAGAGTACCCTCCGAATAGATCAGGTTGCAATAGATAACGGTTGTAAGGCATATGGAACAAATGGGAGGTTAATCATCCCCAATCAAAACACTACGACCTATCCTAGTACAGTAAATGCCAATCAAGGACCTAAAATCCTTAAAAATCATAGAGTGACAACAGATGGAGTAACTGACCAAGCTAAAAAGGAAAATGTTGTAAATGCTCCACCACTAGTTAACAATCAACGAAACAAAAATTTTACCCCAACAATCAACGCAGTGGATTTTAATTATCCACAACAACAACAACAACAACAACAATGGGTCCAAACACAGGGTCTAAGACAAAACTCAACTGGATATCAAAACCAAAACCAAAACCAAAGACAAACGCAAAAAACTTTAATCCTAATGATCAACGGTTTAGTCAGAGTTTTGGACCACAATACATACCAAACCAACAAACTAGGAATTACAATCCCAACTCGTATTATGGTTTCCACAAAATTCGAGGCCATAACACTAGGACTTTTCTTGACTACAATAAATTCATGCAACATTTTCCAGGAGGAACAAAAAAAAACTTCATAGATATGTTCTTAGCAGATCCTGCATCACCTATGCCAAATAATTTCACGGGAGCAGTCTCCCCTCAAAATGCTCCCCTCAAAATCTTCAATGATCCGCTCCCAAATCACAATAACAATAAGTTAAATCCAAATGGGACGAACAAGGGTGTGATGACAGGAAACAATGATCATGAAGCCTCGACTTCACTAAATCCACTTGTCGCACCACAATTAGGAAGTCAATCACGACCCAAAATAGTCGGTTTGTGGAGTTAGACACTGAGCTACACCTGGAAGCCATAATGAGGAAACGAGAGTATTCCTTTTAGCCAAATCCAAGTTACCCACTAGAGACAGATATAACATTCAACAAACATTAGTAAAACCCATAGGTGCCTATGATTTAATTAATAACCTAACAAAAACCTTCTCCCACATTTCCTTTTTGGACTTATTGAAGAACTCTCCTGCCCATAGGGCTGCTCTTTTAGAAGCATTAGGTTTAGGTCATTTAATAAACATCACTCCACCTCCCAAAACAAGTAAACCATATAGACTTCGATATTCACCCTCTAGGGTAGCCAGATAGGGATACCAAGTTTATATTTGACATAAACAAAATGCCAACAGACGCTGAGATTGCATGCGAGAGGTGATCCAGCCTTACATTTACAAGTATGGGTTTATAACAACTACGTTAAATGCACAATGGTTGACGATGGGGCAGCAGTTAACATAGTCCCCTTCTCTTTCCTTCAAAAGCTAGGGTATGGAGAAACAAATTGTTCCACGACTCGGAATACACTAAGAGGCTATGATAGCCTTAAAGCCACTTCAATTGGGACTATAATACTACCAATCACCTTAGGACCCAAAACAATCCTAACTGAGTTTTATATTATAGATTAGGAAACCAATTATAATATGATCCTCGGTGACCATGGATACACCGTATGAAGGCAATCCCTTCTACATTATTTCAAGAAGTAAGATTCTTGCACTTAGGAAAGATATTCGTAGCAAAAGGTGATCCGAAACCATTCGATATACACCTAGCAGACCTGAAGAAAAGGCCAGGCATTCATTCTAAGTTTGAACTCCCAACAAACCAACTTAGCAAACCAACCGACTCAAAACCGGAAGAAAAATTAATACCTACAACAGAACTAGAGATTACAAAGAGCATCCCAGCTCTCAAGGAGGAAGCTAACGTTGTAGAAATAGTATCACTAGGAACTACTACAAAAATTGTCGAATTGCTAGAACAGGATTTACCAATTTTCCTGCCATTTGATTCTATAGGTATGGGATATACCCTAGGAGTTGGTTCTCTTCCAACAGAGGAACTCTACATGGTAGAAGTAACCGAAGCAGAAGAAATAGACGTAGCAAATGTCCCAACATCCATCTTCCCAACTAAATATTGGACTCTCCACTTCGATGGAGCTAGATGTCGTTATGGGGTCAAAGGTGTGTGATCTTTACTTCACCCAAAATAAAGATCCTACTGCTCACCTTTAAACTAAATTTTGAATGTACAAACAATGGCGCTAAGTACGAAGCCCTCCTCTTTGGCCTCATCATAGATAAGAGGCTCGGTGTTAATGACATCGAATGTTAGAAAACTCACAATTAGTAGAAACCAAGTCTCCGAGGGTGTATGAGACCGAGAGTGAACACTTACATTTCTACAAAACAAAGAGTATTAGATTTGAGAAAAGGATTTAACTTCATATCAATTGAAGCAATCCCATGAGAACAAAACCTTCTCACAGATTCGATAACAACCTCAGCTTCACATTTCACCCCAAACAGTGAGTTGGAGGACACCCGTTTCATGGTATCCCTTCGTATTGAACCGTTAGTAAAGAAAACGTCAACAAACCCTCTTCTAATGCACATAGTTGAGAATACACCTACTATCTTAGGTCACATTGACAGTGATACAGCCACCCTTGATTACCTAAACACCTATGCAGAGTTACATCTCACCCATCACGTGGTAGATTTGTCCTTAATCCCACATTCGTCTTCTTACTTTGGAAATCCCATGGTAGAGCTTCCCCCACAAAAGGAACTCGACATATACACGGTAGAGAATGGAGAAGATCTGGAACTACCTCTAGCCCCACCTGAGTTTGAAGAAGGTAATGCTTCTTTAATCGAAGAAACAATTGATATTAACATCGAACGGAGGAAGAGCCAAATATCTTGAAACTAGGATCTTCGTTAACTCCAGAAGAAATAGAAATACACACTCGAATCCTCAAAGAGCATCAAAAGGATTTTGCATTTACTTATAAAGAAATGACAGGAATTGCACCACACATCACGGTACATAACCTCGTCACCAAATCAGATGCAAAGCCAATTAAACAAAAATCGAGACCAATGAAACCCAAGGTAGCTCTCATGGTGAAGGAAGAAGTAATGAAACTTCTCCAAGTAGGGTTCATCAAACCGGTTGATTACTCTCAGTGGGTATCTAATATCGTCCCCATTCTCAAAAAGAATGGGAAGATACGCATCTACATAGACTTCTGAGACATTAACAAAGCGTGCCCCAAGGATGACTTCCCATTACCATCCATTGACGTCATCGTAGACACAACAACTGGATTTGAGCTTTTGTCTCTCATGGATGGATTCTCGGGATACAATCAAATCAGAATATCCAAACAAGACCAAGCCAAAACCACATTTATAACTCCTTGGGGAACTTATTGCTATGTGGTTATGCCGTTCGGTCTCAAGAACACTAGCGCTACATACCAATGGGCAATGACATACATATTTCACGACCTTATTCATAAAATCATGGAATCCTATGTAGATGACTTGTTGGCCAAGGCCAAGAAGTGTTGTGATCACCCGAAAGTGCTCTGCATCATCCTTTCACGTTTGATCGAATACGAGTCACACTAAATCCAGAAAAATGCGTATTTGGTGTGACAGGAGGGAAACTCCTAGGTTACATTATATCATCATGAGGGATCGATGTGGACCCAGCCAAGATCCGGGCTATTCTTGAGATGATCCCACCATCAAACGATTATAGCATTAGATCGTTTCTCGAAAGCTTGATGCAATCTGAAGATTCATCCCAGACTTGAGTTTTGTTGTTCATCCAATCAACAATTTGTTGAAAAGGATTGCTGTATTATTTAGACAAAGCAATGCCATGAGGCCTTGAAGCGCTTAAATGCTTCTTGCTATCTCCTCCCACGTTAATGCCACCTAGACCAGATCATCCTTTGATCTTATATTCACGAGCTACAGATGTCTCGCTAGCTTGCATGTTGGCTCAAGAAGACGACAATAAACGAGAACATGTGATCTATTTCATTAGCCGAACGTTGCTCGATTATGAAACACGTTATACGTAGGCAGAATGAGAATGCCTTGCCATAGTCTTTGCAACCAAATGCTTAAGACATTACATGCTAAACCAAGAAACAAGGGTCATTGTAAAAATAAACAATTTACGAACTTTCCTCACACAAGGGTCCTTTTCTAAAAAGGTTGGAAGCTTTATAACCTTAATGGGTGAATTCAAATAAACTTTTGTAAACCAGAAGTCCATTAAGGGACCAATCATTATAGATTGGTTAGCCGACAACCCGTTAGACGAAGGCGATCTAGTAGATCTAGATTTTCCTAATGAATGCATATATTACATCAAAACTAGACCTCCCATCTTTGAATGTCTTTGGTATACTGATATTATTAATTATATCATGGACCATACATATCCAGAAGGTGCTATGCCACAACAAAGAAGGTGGTTACGCATTATTGTAGCTAAATACGTTATCATAGAACAAGTGCTCTATCGCAAATCTTTCGATGGAATGCTTCTAAGGTGTGTTGACACGGAAGAATCCAAGAAGATTCTCTACGAATCCCATAGTGGAATATGTGGAGGCCACTTCGGTGGTCACGCCACCACTCACAAAATACATCAAATGGGCTATTTTTGGCCCACTCTCGAACATGACACAATAGATTTTATACGCAGATGCCATAAATGCCAAGAATTTTCCCACAAAATTCACATGTCGGCCAAGCTCTACAACCATTCATGACTCCATGGCCCTTTTCTACGTGGGGCCTAGATTTGATAGGGAAATTCTCTCCCTCATCAATAGATGGCCATAACTTCATAATCATAGCCACCGAGTATTTTACCAAATGGGTAGAGGCCATGCCTCTTACCACTGTGCCAGGTGCCATGATCGCCAAGTTCATTTTGAACTAGATCATTTGTAGAGTACGGTGTCCCACAAATCATTATCTCGATAATGACACTTCCTTTAAGAATGATGAGGTCATGAGATATGCAATAAATTAAAATAAACCATCAAACGACCTCCCTATATTACCCTCAAGCCAACAAGGCGAGTGAAGCAACAAACAAAACATTGAAAGCTATTCTCCTTAAAATGGTAAAAGAAAAAAAACGAGATTGGCATTTAAAGTTATATCCGGCCTTATGGGCCACAAAACCTTAATAAGAACACCAACGGAGCAACTCCTTTCTCATTGGTATTCGGAGCGGAAGCATTCTCCCACTTGAGGTCAAAATACCCAGTCTCCGCGTCTCACTACAAGGGATTCTGGATGAAGAAGCTTATAGAGAAGCACGTCTCTCCCAACTAGAAAGCCTAGATGAGGCCAGATTAGACATTGAATAGTGGCATAGAGTCTATGCTGACCGGATGTGCTAGCAAAGTATAACAAAAAGGTCTATGAACGAGAAATATATGAAGGAGATCTAGTTCTAAGACTAGACAACCGGATCGATAAGAAGACCGGTGAAGGAAGGAAATTCGCCCAAATGGTTGGGTCCATACCGAGTCATGAAAGACTATGGAAATGGTGTGTATCTCTTATGTACACTAGAAGGTGAGGAATTCAATGAAATAGTCAATTCCTTACACCTTAAACGATTCTATGCATAAGCGACCAACACTATTTGTATAATTATATCTACATTACATCTTCATGTAGTTAGGTTCATTTTGTCCACTCATTTCGTAAAGTTTTGTGATCAAGGAACTTATTCGCAAGTAATTCATTACAAACTTCTGTTGGCATTGGCAGAAGCATTCGAATCATACTTCTTCATTTTCATAACATCATCACCTATTTCAGAATCATTTTATCAATTAAAAGCTAGATATGACAAAGTCTTAACGGTAGCCATACCAAGGCCTGCATGCTTGTTCCCACTTTTGTTTCTTCCTAGGATAGGTGTCTTTCCTATGGTTTGTTCTAGAAGCTTCATAGTGTCACATCTATCCCATATATAGATCTCTTTGGAAATAAGAACATACTGACATTTTGCTCAAATAAATAAGTCAAATGTAGATCAAATAGAAAATTTTATTTTTACACATTTCCTTTCCCTACCAACCTTCGGTGATGAGCTTGTGTCTCTTACTAGTGATGTAGGGTTGGGAAAGGATGGGAATGCCCTTACTCACCTGTGCCTTGTCCATGGTGATAAGCCCATGCTTCCTACTAGAAGCATGGGGCAAGGTATAGGGGGTTCTCTTGACAATAAATGTTAAAAGTTACAAAGCAAATAATTCAAACAAACCTTTGAAATCTTGAGTCAAAAACAAGTGAATCAGATGTCCAAAATTCCAAGAGAGCTCAAAACCCCGAAAACCATATTTTGTCAACCATGTGGCCATCTACGGATCTAAGTCTAGATAAACCGCAAAGCAAGTTGCATTCTAAACTATGGAGTCACTTGAGTTGAATAGGTTTGTAGCATCCTAATTTGGTTCCACAAAATCTTTTCTATCTCTCATCACTACCATTCAACAAATTTCATAGCTTGTGCCCTTTCTAGCTCTCGGTGGTGAGCCCTCGCATCTTACTAGTTGCGTGGAGTTAGGAATGGGGCAAGTACATCTGCTCATCATACCGGTTCATCATCACGTTCTGTCAAAACTATATGAAGTACCGAAAAATTGCTTATACAAGCTAAAGTTCAAGATCACATTGTGTCTACATTATCATATATCAGCATCACGAAATACAAAAAGAAAGAAAGCATTCACATCATTTGTTCTCCATTTGCATACATTCTGAAAAGCATATAAAAACAACATTATAATTTACATGTGGAAACAAATCACAAAATCATAGTTACCAAGAGATCCAATATCTAATATATATATATATAATCAAGTTTCATGTACAATGCCATCATGCGCTAGGCATGGTCAAAACACTCAATGAGCTCGGGAAATACAAAATAAATTGTATAAACAATCTAAGAGAGCCAAGTGGCCTCTCAACCCCTATGAGACCCCTCTGAAGGTGCACGACCACATCTAGGACTCCAGCTATGCCGGTGCTCTGAATGCACTGAGGGCTCATGGTCCCGAGGAGTACAGCTGTGGCCTCGCTATGAGAGTGACTCCTCATCAGGCGCTCTGTTGTCCTATACCCGGCCAACTCGGTACGGAGGGTAGTCACCATCTTGGCCACATGCCAGATAGGGGCAAAGACATCGTTGTGCCTACCAGCTGTTGAAGGCTCCCCTACATCCATGGATAGCTCTGCGTGAGTCTTCTCCATGGGGATCATCAGGGTATCAGTGCATACCTAGCGAATCAGGTCTCACCACTCATCAGTAGTCTCTGCAAGCAAAGGAGAAAAGTGAATTAGAAAATGATCAAAAGGTAAAACCAAGAATGAACAAAAGGAGAGATAGCAACTAAGACAATCCTAGCTAAAAACAAATATTAAGAGAAAGGTGATAACTCACTCAGATCTCTGGGCCTCCAAGAGGGATCCCTAGGATCAGCAGCCTACCACAGATGTCACCACTGACTAATGTCCTCCTCCGGTGCCTAGGGAAACATAACATCCTACTACGGACTCATCCTCCCCTATGTCCTGAGAGGCGGCTCCTCTGAAACTAGAGTCACCCTCTCCGCACTCTGCTCTGCCCTCTCGGCCTGTAAGATCTCCTGAGTGTCATGCCACTCAGGATCATTGTCCTCCTCTCCACCCAACTCACTAACCTCCATATCCTCGGTCTCCTCCTCCATCTCTCCCCCTGTGAACTCCTCAAACTTGGAGTCTATATCAATGGGTCGTCACTGTTGTGGGGCAGGACCGGCAGCAATCTGAAGTAAGGGTGCTTGAGGAGCACCGGCTCTCCCTCGAGCATACTACCCGCCTAGCTGTAATAGGGACACCAGGAGTAACAACGGTCCAACCCCGGCCTCTAGGACCTCCCCTAGCCTCCCGAACTAATCTGAACACTGGCACCACTGGGGAAGCATACCGATGTAAGGAAGGCCAAACTGCTGAGGCACTCGGTCAAAGGGGTGTGTCTCCACCTTCCCGTCCTATCCACAAGCTGCCCTGTGGTAGAGCAAGAGATCAAAGTGAGGGTCTCCTCACCCCACAACCCTACCATGGCCTGATAAGGTGTGGCCTCCATATCATCAGTGGTCAGGGAAGCAACTGGCTAGTGGGGTGCTCTAAGCACCGACATCTCTATCCATCTGGCTGCCCTCACGCTTCGAGATCCACCACCTCTACACCTCTCCCATAAGGGATGATACGCTCGTAGACCTAGCTCATAACCAGGGTCGGATGGCTCAAAGATTGTCCCTGTAAGTGAACCACCCTGGTACAAATCATGATAGGTGGTCCCAAGTAATCAGCTCCCCAGGCATAAATCCGGCCATGTGCCTCAATTTGTGCAATAATAGGGGACCAGCAGTAGAGTAAAGTGTCCCCTCCCTTGTCCCCGATCAATCTCGAGGCAAGGATCCCCATAATAGCCTGACGAATCAAGGGGATAGGCAAGCTAGGAATGGAACGGACCCTCACCCCCTTCTTCAAACCAGTGGAGACAACTGCATCTCCCATGTATGTGGCCCACTGAGCTATCAGAGCCCGCGACCCCGCTGTCTCAAGTGTGAGTCATCTCCCGATGATCGGGACTCCCAGATACGGTAGACATCCTCCAGGTGATAGTCCACTCACCCCTGACTCCTGGAAATCGGAAAGTGTTCTGATCAGCATCCCAATATGAAAACAAGTCACAAAGTATGTGACTAGAAGGTGCAACATGCGGGACCCATGATATACGTAATATGTCGGCCCTCTGAAGAGTATCCTACTCGGCCTGAGAAAGTGCATCCAACACTGCTGAAAGCCAATCACACTCTCTCTCTCGGCTCCATCTGATATATTCCTCCTTCACCTGCATACACCCAAAAACACGCCAAACGGAGTAAGTTAGTATTCAAATTACATTGGAAAAATCATTAAAACATATAAGAATACTAAAAATGCAAAATTTGGCTCAAAACACTGAGTTTTTGGCGTTACTGAAAGGACCGCCACCACTGGCCGGGGGCGGTTCCATGCTAACCACCGCCTTAAAGGGCGGTCGATCTGACCGTAACCGCCTGCTTTACTCGGGGGCGGTGGTCATGTCCCAAATTTTCAAACAGGTCACGTGCCCTAAAAATGCCTAAAAACACGAAAAAATGACTATTTTGACTAAAACAAAGCCTACCCATTAGGCGCCCCCTAAGTGACCCTATTAACACTACATTTTCAAAAATAATCCCCCCATGACAAAAATTTCATCATTTTAACATTTTGGGGGTAAAAACGTTAAATCAAGAAGAACTAACATGTGATCTCGCGGGTCGATGTTCCACTCACGGAGGCATGATCACTATCTCATCATGAACGTTTTGACTATACTCTCATCAAAAACCGTCACCGTGGGCCCCAGAGCTCAAAATCAATCAAATCAACACACGCAAATGAATAGGAAAATGGGCCCATTTTTACATATATAGCATCTTGACTCATTTTGAATGCCCTTTTCATAGGTTTGGAGCACCGACGGAGGTAAGTTCTTATCCCCACGTGAATGGTAAGTCCTCATTTCATATTATTTTAGTATTTATTTTCGATTTATTTTGTCTATCTGCACTTGAGTCCTCTTTTCATTTTGCAAGTAGCGGGAATTTTGGATGGCATCATTTCGACACACGGATGTGTCAGGTATAATTTCTAACTTCCCATTTTCGGACCACCATACTCGGACCCACCATTTTACGCCTCTTCATGGCTAAAACACTTCTCAGAGGGGCAATAATACGTACCCAAAATTGTAGGTACTTTGCACCATCGAAACAATGTTACACGTGCCCCAATGATGATACGAGTCTCCTCGCAGGTGTTTGAGATCCGAAAAATCTCTCCAAGTGTGTGTTAACATCCCGCATGCCCCACTTAGCCCCTACGTGCTTTGTTTTTCTCTTTTCCCCTCTTTTCCTTTACGTTTTGGTCTTTAGTTATGAAACTGCCACCCACAGGCGGCGGTCTCGTGACCGCCACCTGAGCAGGTGGCGGCGGTCCTTCATGCACATTTTTTTTCTAGAACATTCATTTTATCGCGACTCACGTAAAATTTCAACATTTACCAGCTTTTTTCACCGCCTTTGCTCGTATTTATGATTTTGGTTCCACTGGAATAGTGTTTTTCCATTGTTTATTGTAAAGGAGTTCAAGTTGGATTTCACCTTTGGGTAAATGAGATTTCTATAAATAGCTGGTTTGATTACAAGCAAATGGCCCCTCAAATTTTCCTCTCATTCTCTCATTTCAATTTTAGTCTTTCAGTTCTTGCTTAGGAATTGTATTAGTTTTATTTGTTGCATGCATAGTTAGTGTTGTTTTGTTGTTTAGAAGCTACATGATCTTCTTGTGCTAGTGTTATTACTGTTTCATACAATCAATTGAGATAGGATAGTTTCATTTTCAGTTTGAAGCCATTAGAGTTGTAGGTTTTGTTCGTCAAGAAGGATAGTTTCAGGTTTTGGATGTTTTGTGTTGTATGACTCGCAATAAATCCCACTAGGAATTGCATAAGCCAAGCTCTGTTCTCTTGCATTATCCCTCTCCTACTCTGCATTGTATTTAGTCTACACCCAAAGTTGCCATTGTTCCAATACCTACTTCTGTTGATGCTAGCATTACACACTTTTCTGGATTCACGTGAGCATGAAGGAACAGGAGACCACCTTTGAGGGACAAAGCCACACAAAATTAGATTTTCCACTTATTATGCAAAATCCAAGTTCAAGCTTTCAAAGTTCTAGTTAAAATATATCAAATAGAATAGTGAATCATTTCATTTCAGTTAATCTCACTTTCGATATTGCGAGGAAGCTGTGGGGATTGATAGTTTCTGAGAAACTATGATTCATTCCTCACTTCTGAGGTAGGATCGAGAGTCTTTCAAATAGATTAGATCAGTTATTTTGTTATTTAGAATAGATTTACAACTACACAGGCAAGTAGCTATACTCGGTTACCTTGTTTGTTTTAATTTCATTATTAGTTTAGTTGTCAATTTCTAGATATTTTAAATAATTTCTCTTTCAATTTCATTCAATAGTTTATCGAAAATACAAAAATAGGGAATTTATATATATGTTGTGGATATACTTTGCATAATTAGTCTGCTTTACTTTAGTTAGATTCATTTCCTTTTGTATGACAATCACGGGACCTAGGGAGCCCAGAGAATATGTATTCGAGCCAATCGTGCCTCAACCCAATCTCGTTGCAGCAATAACTGACATAGATCAGAATCTTAGAATCCAAGTCTTCCAAACAACAACAAACCTACAAGAAATCAGCCCACAGTTAAGAGGATTAAACATAGAAGATGACCAAGCACATGCGTTTTGGTCAAACCAGCCAAACTACAGACTACACTAGATAAATATCCGCATGACTGTAGAAGGGCTTGAAAGAGAGAAAACGTTCGGTTGTGATCCTTTGGTCCCATAGCCAGATGCACGGGAGATATCCTTATTGACATAGATACTAGCTTAAGAATTCAAGTTGCCAGAACGCCTCAAGGTACTCTGAGAAGGTTGCACAACTTTTAGTTCTAAATATAGAGGCCGAAAAGGCATATGACTATTGGATACTAGGGATTAGGGATTGATTCTTCACATGACCATAGGAGGTCCACAACGACCATGAACTTATGGTTGTGATTCACAGATCCCACAACCCAATGAGTCCATAGGTCAATCAGACATAGATGCTGGTTTACGCACATTAGTATTTAGATCTTCTCCACTTCCACCAGATATTATCACATAGTTATCCTTATTAGATATAACAGCTAACAAAGCTAAGGATTTCTAGACTAGACCAGAGAATCACCCATAGAATCCACTATATATCCATCATCCATCTTATGACCCTATCTGGAGACATACACGAAACAATCCCAGGTCATTTTCCATGTATCCCACAACCTATAGATCAAATCACGCCAGAGCTCGATATTGATTGGAGCCTTCAAGCAGTCATCCTCACCAACCGATCTATCACGCCAGTTCAGGTTAGGAGGGCCTTCTTTGCTTTAGATTCATAGGTTCCATTAGTGCGCGTCGAAGATATAAGATTTCCTAACTAGTTTTTCTATACCCCACATATATTCCATCCCCACTAGGTTGTCTCAACACGACCTCAGGAGGTCGGGTGTGAGGAAGAGTTACTTGTAGATTCCAATGCTAGCTTATCACTTTTCCATCATACAATGACCCTCTGGGCTCCTCATAAACTTGAACTCACTAACTTCTAGGAAATAAAATGTCAAATGGCATATTCTAAAGTGTAACTAACAAAGACTCCCTTCCATAAGTTATCAATAGCATGCGTCCAAGTCATATATGCATCCTGCAACCTCTTATAGTCATCTTGGGTCCACATGCGTAATCTATAGAACCACCTTAATCTGGATGTGTATGCTAAAATCCATTCATATAGCTCTACTGGAAAGTAGCAAAATAATGTCTCATATAGCTCATGGTATATGTTCTCTTCTACCCATCCACGTGAATTGAACTCGGTCTAGTGCTAAATCTTTGAGCAAACTCATCCTTCGTGCTCTTGAACCACGTTAAAACACTTTCTAAAGTCAGGCACTATGTCATTACACATCACAAAGACAAAGATGTATCCCATTTCTCACAACAACTTGAAAAGAGATGTCTCGGCAATGGAACCAAGATGTAGTCATTTTTATGCCCTTTCAAATAACAAGGAAATCCCATGCACGTCGGCCTATCACCCAGTGGGTGCTAGGTGCTCACCCAAGGCATGCGCGGGTGCCGATCCCCTCCTTTATGTGAGTTGTGTGATAATGCATTAGTTATGATAGAAAATTTAGTGAAGAGACTAGAAATGAACCATACATTCATCTTAGATCTCGAACGGGCCTCTAGACAATGTATTCATTCGAATAAGTAAAGCATTAAAAAAATAGATCTGAATTATAGCATAAAGGAAATGCACAAGGTTTTACAACCACTCATATGAAATATATATATAAACCCAATCCATACAAATATATAGTAAAAATTAGAACCACGTGTATATTCATATTAAGCATGTTTATAGCCACATTACATTAACTCGAGGCAATCATAGATCCATATAATAGTGCAAACCAATGTCATGCATCGAAACTAGACTTAAGCACTTCATAGTACAAAAATATTCAGACCCATCCCCTTGATACAACATACTCCTATATTTCCTCTAAACTCAACCCATAGATATCTCACAATATTCATGCATAGCTTCGCCTCTTTGCATTCTCTATCTCTCGCATCCGTCCCTTTTCTTCTAACTAGGCACTTGTATATATAGACTTAGCAAGCACTGCCATTCCTTTATGAATTTGTAGATTGATTACCATGTGTCTAAGTGGTCCTCCATGGGAGCATTCTCCTTCAGATGTGAGCTCTCCATCCTTCACCATGATGACCTTCCTGGAATCTTCTATCAAGGTACATTCCTCCAATGGGCTCCAAGTTGCCAAGTTGGAACCTTATCCATTCCACATGCGTAGTCGGGTCATGCTTTCCTCATGTTCTCATCCGATATGCCAAATATGGCTAAGTCCCAAAACCTTTTCTTTTCCTTGCATGTGCGCCACTGGTTCTACTAAACCCTCCTAAAACCCTGTCCTACGCACTTTTTCCTTACGTGCCCTTCTTCAAATAGGCCTTGCGCACCTACGTGCCTTCTTTTACTTAGCCAATATTTTAGGGGCCTAACAAGAACTTATAAGAGTTAGGGAATAGTTTGGTGTCCCGTGGATGTGGAGGACAACGGTACTTAAGGGTAAGTGGTCATGGCATCATTAAAATATTGAAGCATGATGGGGTTTCTAGACATACAATTAGCTAGTATGCCTATTTGTTTCTAGGAAGGAGAAGAGATGATGTCTATGCTAGCACCCCCATCAATCATAATGTGTTTAACATGAATATAATTAATGTAAGTGGAGATTAAAATAGTATGATCATGATCATTGTGTTGTGAAGGGGAAATCTCTTATTTGGATAAATTTATGGAAGCAATATGATGAGGTGTAATTAGGGTGGTGATAGGTGAAGTTTCATTGGGTAAAACTCGATGGATTTTAGGACCTCAATGAGGGCCTGACAATGAGAATCAAAAGTTTGAATCAAGTCATATAAAGACATCTTCAATGGGGACTGGTGAAACTATTTGATCATTGAACAATGTGTAACCCCAGAAGAAGTAGGTGATTCCGTCCCAAGGATGGTTATCTTAGGGGGAGGTGCAAGTGTAATGGTAGGTGAAGATGAACTATAAGGGTTACCAAATTTTTCCTTTCCTTTGTCTTTCACATGTTGTGAATGAGTGGCTACATGTACCATGTTAATTTAAAAGATAGGAGGAGGAAAAGAGGGTTGTTGAGCCTTACCTTTATCCCTAGGTGGATGTGAAGGGAAAGATTGTAGAATGGGTTTAGGGATCAGGTTATGTGGTAGTGGGCGAAGAAATTATGGAATCCTCCTCCATAGATCATCTTCTTTAAAGGGACCATCGAGTCATAAAGTTGAAGGAGAATTTTTTAATGACCTTATAACTCTTAACATCATGCCTGTGAGAAATGATAAGTGTAACTTTTTGTCATCAAACCCTACTTGGTTTAGGTTTGAGAGGATCGTAAGGCTTGATAGGTGGAAGTGATATAGCATATGTCTCTAACAACCAAGTAAGGATGTTAGAGTAGGATCCTACCAAAGGATCACAATGAGAGGTCAAGGTTGTCTTGGGCGAAGGGGTAGGTGACCTTTGTGAGGAGGGCAAGGTGAGAGATCGTGTTGGTGTAACTAATTTTTAGTAGGTAGTGAAGGTTTGGGTTTAGGTTGTGCCTTCTTGGGTAAAGGTAGAGGAATAACATGGTAGGGTGAAGGAGACTTAGAAGGTGTAGGTATTCGAGTAAGCCAAGGCAAAAGTGTGGGTGTTGGAAAGAGTGAGGGTAAAGGTAATGAAGAAGGTGTGGGTAGAACGGAGGTGAAGGAAAGGGTATAGGTTGTCACACTTTGGGTTTTCCTTGGTAAAGAGGTAGGTTAACCAAGGTTGAAGGATGTGGGCCCAATATCAATGACGAGAGGTGAAGGTGAGTGAGAAGGTGTGGGGACACCGGGTATGATCCCTAAGAGGTTGGGTCTTCCTTTTTAAGTGATGGAGCATATTTTATGACTAGTAGTGAAGAAGTTGACAAGTCTAGCTTCACAGGGGGTGTAATAGACTTGGTATCGGTAAAACCCCTAAGGTGGTAGTAGGTTTTGAGAAGATTGAGGCCTGAGTGGAGGGGGTGTTGATGAAGAAGGGGTTAATACCCTTAGATTCATACGTAATAGCCTTAGATGATTTGAAAATATTTGGATATATGGTTGAGGTATCGGGGATGACATATGCATTTGTGTGAAAATAGGGATTCTAAGGCCCCAGAGGGTAGTTTAATCAACGTACTCCAAGATTTTAACCAAACGAGAGAAGGGTTTTGAGTGGATGAAGAGGATGATGACTTGGTGTTAAATTACGTGAAGAGATCTAAGGCCTACGAGAGAGGGAAGGTCTTAGCCTCGACTCACGTGGATAAGAGTGAGGAAAGAAGAGTGATGGGATCTTTGAAGACCTTCGAAAAGGTGTCACCAATAGGAAGACTAGATAAAAGCTGGATCCTTTGTGGGTTGAGGAAAAGGCAAAGTGGGTAATGTACACTCCTCTACGGGTATAGATGATGATAAGGTGGGTTCCTCTATGGGTAGAAGAACAGGTAAGGTGGGTTCTTTGTGGGTAAAGGACCAGGTAAGGTGGATTCCTCTGTGGGTAAAGGAATAGGTAAGGTAGGTTCTTCTATGAGTACAGGATCAGGTAAAATGGGTTCCTCTATGGATAAAGGAATAGGTGAGGTGGGTTCCTCTATGGGTAAAGGAACATGTGAGGTGGGATCCTCTATGGGTAGAGGAGTTCATGTAAATATTTCCTCAATAGATTCTATAGGAGGAGACTGGATAGAAGGATCAGATGTTGTATTGAAGACTGCATGATCCACATGTGCATTTGTTTCTTCTTTAGATGTCTCGCTAGCATGAGTTGATGAAGGAGCATGGTTAGGAAAGGGTTTTCTGAAAACGTCCAATTTTTCATTAGTATATGTGTTAGGGTTGTCAAGGACAAGATCACCACTATCTAACATTCCTTGCACAATGTTTTTAAAGGTTTTACAATTTGCATCACTATTTCCTTTTATGTGGTGGTAATTACAGAAGTAATTTTTTTATACCAAGTCAAATGGGGCAAGAAGGATAAAAACCAATATGTGGTTTGATGGGAGGAAGATTGATTTCTTCTACCTTGATAGCTTTTCCAATATGGAAGAATAAGGCTCCCCAATGGGAGTGTAACTCTTTTATTCATACCGATATTGAAAATTTTGCACTGGTGAGAGATTGGAAGGAGGTTTAGGTTGATTGGTTGGATGAGAAGGGATGTATATTAGAACTACTGTGTTAGCGGATCCTTTTGTCTTGGTATGGTTGTTGGGTGGTTTGGAATAATACTCATTTGATTTGAAGGTGACATTTTGTTACATAGTTTTAGTTTGTCTTCTTTGAGGGCATGGGTCTCCAACTTCGTAGCCATGGTAAAATCCTCGTTAAACATACAAAACTTTTGAACACGAAGAGTTGAGTAAATGTGTCTGGCACATGCCCTCATAAAAAAATATATGAGCTCAGGCTACAGCAGAGAGAGGGAAATTTGTTTGTTTAGGCTTCGCCACCGTGTGATGAAATCAGCGATATACTTGTCATCATATTGATGAATAGAATATAAATCTATGATAGAGACCTTTTTATAAATGTTTATCGAAAAGTGATCGAGAAATGTCTTGCACCAATTGATTAAAGGAAAAGATCGATTGCTTGGGAAAATCATTGTACCATTCTAAGGTGAGTCTGGTAGGGACATGGGAAAGGTATGAAGGAGCAAGGCATCATCATGACCTATTAGGTAACAAGCGTGTCTAAATGAACGTAAGTGTTGTTGTGGGTCCTCCTTACTATTGAAGTGGTTGAATTTAGGTAGCTCCCATTACGCGAGATATAGATGAATAGGTATAGAGGGATGAATGGGTTCATTACAAATATCATCATATGTTAAGACATTACGGAAGACCCATAAATGGAGGCCTCAAGTGTCTGCATTTTATCCATCATCATTTTAATGAGATCCGTTGTGGGGTTTGATTGAGGGATGCCCCCTGAGGTATAAGGGGCTTGATAAGATGAATGGTTCGTAAAAGGCATACCAGTATGTGGTGGTTCTAAGTACGTGAATTGATACGTAGGTATGTAGGAAGTAGTGGATGAGGATGGCATATACCCCAAATATGTAATTGAGGTGATGAGTTGTGTTTGAGGTAAGGTGGAAGTAGGAGGAGCTTGTGGAAAGATCCTTGTGGTGATGGGTGGAATAGTTTGGGGAATAGAGACCACCAAATTATGAAATGGAGTAGAAGAGGTCAACACAACCGGCGGTTGTGTAGGAATAGGTACATAAGATGTTGATGATGATATAATAGGGAAGTGGATATGGGTACTACAAATGTTGGTGGGAGAGAAGATGTCAAGGATGCATAGGTTACGTGAGAAGTAGGTTGTTGTGAAACGGGAGTAGGAAATGCTAGAGTAGTTTGGGTGGCCACATTAGCATTCCCTGATATGGCAGAGATGGTAGAAATGGTGGGCATGGAAGTGGGAATTCCATAAAGGGGCTGACCTAATGAGTTATAAGTGGAAGAAGTAGAAAGGTAATGTTGTAATGCCTTGGTGATATGATCAAGGAATCTAGTGAATTCCTCATCACCTACGGGTATGTTCACAAGAGAATTAGGATCCATTGGAGACAAAATGGAAGGCGGTGAAGGGCTAGAAGGAAAAGGTATAAAACTTGCATGGAAAACAAGATCTCGCACCTATTGGTAATTCCAAACCATATGGAAGGATGAAAACCAGTACTCGAGGATTTGTAAAAATGACGAAACTCGAGAAATAGACTTTCGGAAAATATATGGAAGGTGAAATTAACTCTTTATTTCGATGAGAAAATCAAAAACACGAGAGATCAATACCGGTTGTTGAACTAATGATGGTAGATATAATAACCAATTTTGATTTTGAACCAATGATGATAGGTAGAATAACTCGATGTCATTTTTGAACCGACGCCGATAAGGTAGATTAGATCTAAACTTAAGAAATTTGAAATTTCTAAGAAATATTTTGGTCAAAAGAAGCTAAGAACTAGGTTGTGTATATCAATTCTAATCTAACACACTTAGAGAACTATAATTAACTGATTGTGATGGCCGAGTGTGAAAAAGAAAGAAAAGTGATGAAATACGATCTCACACCTCAAATAGCAGAAGACAAGAAAGAAATCACAAATCCAACAAGAAAAATCTAACAAACACGTTATCCTAGGAATAAGATTTTAGTGTTTTGATGGCTTAAGCCTTAGGACTGACTATGAAAATATAGAAAGGAGTGGATATAGGGTACCTAAAATCCAACTATGGATGGTTTCAAGAATGTTTTAGCGAGGGCATCCTCGATATATCTTTCGATATGTGAGGTCCGAGCTCCGATAGGACAATCCAGCCATAACACCGATCGGGGCCCACTATTAATGGGTGTTTAAATCCTTGATAGCTTCTTCTAGGATTTGGGCAATGTTTAAGAAATGTTTTGTTTGTTTGAGTGATTTGGAAAAGTGTGTGCAAAAGGGGACTACGCTTAATTACCCAATCATCAACCAGTCATGACCTCCATTATATTTGATTGCTAATTAGATTATGTGAGCTAAATGCAAGAAAACATAGGATGCAATGCAACAATTTTAAACCAGAATCGAAATATTAAGATTGGATGAAAGTAATAATGAATAGGAATAGAGTATGACTTTCACTAATTCAAGTAAGAAAGACTGATTCATTTTAATTTTCACCAAATGAAATGTGACTTTTATAGCAAATAGAAGAAAGAATGTTACCAAGGAGATATTTAGTGAAGATTTTAGAAAGGAAACAATTAGAAATGCCATCTTAACTTAATACAAAAACCCCACAAATGATGAGGGTCCCACCAAGCATGCCAAAATATTTCACCACATAGGAGTATTGTATGACAAAATGATTTAAAAGGTAAAGGTAAGGTACGTGAGGAATACCTAGAGGTCGTGAAGAGGTTACGCACCATTGTTGAAGACCAAGCTGATTGTAGAGCACTCCTTTTTGTCTTGGAAGGACTACCTAAGAAGAAAAGAAAGACCAAAAATAGAGTTAATAGCATAGGTTGGTGGATTTCCTAGCATGTGCTAGATCCAAGAAGCGGGGTGCTTCCTCGAAGGAATTCAATTTATGTCTTAATACAAATTAATGCAGATAAATAACATGAAATAGAAGGTCCTACTTTGTAGTTATATGATTTGGGTATCTCACACAAATACAATACTCTAAATCTAATCTAAATAACAAATATAAGATCAAATCTAGAAAGGGTGGTTGGTTGACAGGGTCTGCAGGTGTAGCAGAGGGTATTATGGAGGTCTGGGTGAAGTTGTGGGAGGTTTTGAGAGGTTTTGGTGAGGAAATAAGCTTGTTATTCATAGGAAAATGCAAAACACAAGGTGACTAATGTCGGTCGGGAACCAACACTGGTAACTTGTTATAGTCGGGTTCGGTTGGCTAACCAATCACAATAAGGGAAATTGGGTGCCAAAGGTGAAAAGGGGTTGGTTTGGGCTCTCTGCGATTGCACAGAGTGTTGGGAGGTCTTAGGTAGGGTGTAGGAATTTAGGTGAAGACTCGCGAGGGTAAATTGGGTGGTTGAAAAGGGAAAATTGGTTCATGTTAGTAGGATTTCCGATGAATGAGCTACGAAAAGTATCTGGAGAGAAAGGAGGTGATTAGAAAGAGATAAATGATCTAAAACCAAAGCTAATGAAATCAATAACCTTGTTGAGAATACTTATTAGAGATCCGAGACCGGGAGAAGGTGGTGGTTGGTATGTATGCATAGGAGAGATGAGCTGAGATCTAATGTCACGGAAGTAAATTTGAGTGCTTCTTCGTGTAAATGGTTCAAGAGTATGAAGTCGTCGATGATGCTTTGGTGCTCATTTGATCATCATGATGTTGATTGAATGCCAAATATGCAAGATCGAGAGAATGCCAACCAAAATAAGAATTGAACCTAGGAAAAGAGTTGCAAATGCTTATTTAAAGGAACTGATGGTGGTTCCTTAATCAGCGCCGATTGAGGAATAATCGATGTCAATTAGGGAGAAATAGTCTTATTTTCTAAAAGTAACCTTTTCTCTCCTTTTTTTGGAGTGAGTCAAAATGGTTCTGGGTTAGGAGTCTTGATTCTCGTTAAATCACACAAGAAATTGGTGGAAGAGGTAGTTGGCATTTAATATTAGGTTTAGAAGAAGTCTCAATTAATTAGGGGAGTGATGACTCAATATTAGTTATTAAATGCCCTTGGAATGGGTCCAAGGTGAGGTAGAGAGGTCGAGGTTAAGGGTGAGGTAATAATTAATCTAATATAGGTAATTAGATTAATAAATATATGTGAAAGGGTCATTGTAAGGGGTTGTGTAATAAAAAGGGGACCTAAAGGGTGGCATCCCCAATTTTGGGTGTCTACAATGCTAATAAAGATAATGATGAAGGTGTGAGTATTCTAAAAGTGGGTGTAAGAGTGAATACAAGGAGATAATAGGGTGATATTGTTTAATGAGATTGTAAAAGATGACTATAATGGATACAAAATTTGACATGTAAAGGTGATGAAAACATGTATAATATATGATATAATCATATTACACATCAAAAATATCTCATAAGGACCCCTATTGATAAGCCCAATATAATTCAAAGGACATACTTAATCATTTTTGGTTACTCCTTCCTCCAAACAATATCCGCTAGGATACCATTGTTTGGAAGTTGATGTGTCAATGGTGCCTGTAATGAATTAAAGTTATTAAAGTGAAATATTATGTCTATACATATGCCCCACCAAAGATCATTGCACTTCACAAGAAGCGTGCATGAGATGGACTTTAGGAAAATAATGTGGAACCCTAAAATCAAAATAATCAAAGAGATGTGTAGAAACAAAAATAAAGAATGCATGAACTCAAATAAATCATACCTACCTATATACTTACCTCATCACGAGTATGTTTGCATAGTGAATCACCAAAGTGTAGAAAGATATGTTATGATAACCAAATCACAAGTCAAAATAAAAAATAGAAGATAAATTAGATAAATAAGAAATATAACCTATTCTAAGGGATAATTCATGGTAGAATGAGCATTTAAAGGATTCATAGTTAGTAGAATGGGTAACAATATGTGATCAATAATTAGATGACTAAGGACTACATGCCTAAAAATAGGTAATTTCTAGGTAAAGTTGTGTATGATATCATTGTATTTTCTTTGAAAATATGATCATGATCCCTTTTAGCATAAAATCATATTTATAGGTAAGAAGATAAGATGTATGGAAAAAGAGAGAAATAATGATAGGAGTGTGCAAGGATGTGTTATAAATACAAATTCATATGTTTCATTTTTCATTTTATTCATTTTCTATTTTTGAATTCTAGAGATTTGGTTTATTTGTTTGATATTAAATGACATGATAGTAAAAACTTGAGGTAGAGGTGTTGGTAGATGAGGTTATGAACGAGGATAACAATTTGTGAAAGGTATTGGTGTAAGTTTTTCATTTAAATTGGGTAAAATTAATTAGGTGAAAAGTGGAAAAATGTGTCCTAGGTAAAATACAACTAGCAAAACTTTCCCTAGAGATAGTCAAAATGTTGATTGTGTAAATATATAGTAGGGTTTGGGCGCATTTTAAATTTTATTACAATTTGAATGTTTTACGATAAAAAAATAGAAAATTGGCATGCAAATTTTCTAAATATGGAATCATCATTGTTAGGAAAATGGTTTCATAGGGTGTCAACGACATTAGAAAACCTAGTGATATATGATCCCACTTTGTGATGAATATTGATGCCATAGGAAAAAAATTAGCATGGTCAATACTATTTGGAATGATAGTTAATTCCCTCAATATAAAATTATGATATTCAATAGGGACTGGTGTCGTATTTCATGAGGGATGATGCCATCGGTGTGATATTATAATTTTTCAAAGGTCCAATTTTTCTAGCAAGATGGCATGCATTGTCTAAATAATTATGTGTGATGTTTTAACGGGGCCTATGTCATCTAGAAAGAGTGAAGATGTTGCATAGATAATGATGTATGATTATTTAGATGATGTTTTATGCATTTATGATGTTATTACTAATTATTTTGGATGTTTTTAGTGAGTTGGTCTAATGCGTGCTTTTTATTTTATATTTTACATATCTCATGAATGATATGATTATAGATTTTGGTAGATGTGGTGTGGTTGTTGACTTTATTAGAGATATTTTATTTCATAAATAATACCCATTTATAGAGATTAGGATTTGTATGGATCATGCGAGATGACACGGTTCCCCCTGGATTTATATTTGACATGGATTTTTATTGGTGTGTGAGTATCTTGACAACACATTCAAATGAGATGTTTGAGGGGAAACTATAGATATGAACTTTACAATAGAGTATTTCCATGTTATTTTGGGACTTTAATTTAGAGGGCATACATAGTTTTGATAAGCCTAAGACATGGTATGAGAGAAGAGAGATGATAATGTTGGCTATAATTTTAAGGGATTATCATCAATAATCAATTATCGCCTAACTCAAAGATTGTATATGTTTCAAACATTATGGATATATGGAAGGCCATGGTAGAGATGGATTTGACAAAATCGGATGATGAAGTACCCTATTTTCCATAGTGGCTTGTAGATAGGCATTAGAGCATGTGTTTAATTTAATTTGGCCATATATATTTGGATTCAATTATCCCATCATTTATATAGATTTTGAGTGATATAGCGGTGGACAAGTGGGCTCAACAATTTTTTATCATCATGGGTTTATGAGATATTTCCCATATATAGGATGATTAAGACCCCATTAAAGATAGTGGATGAATCCTCGATGATGTTACAATATGAGAGGGACGAGGTATTGAGATCCATATTTATATTTATATATCTACACGTCTTATAGAGATATCATGTGATATGGACCTTATATGTGCAATCAATATATGGATGGTACACTTAGTCAATACTATTGACAACACAAGACATCAATGAGATTAAAATTCACTATCACTAGTGGAAAAGGATGCATAATGTCAATAGAGTTTTAGGTAATTTTGGAGTACCACATCGGATTGTGCCTTTTTAGTCTCACTATACTTGGCCGATGAATTCGAGAGAGTCATGAGGTCAAGTAAGGGAGGGACAAGATGTTGTTTTCCCAATATTGAGACCATGTAACACATGAAAAATTAGAGGATATGACAACAAAGGAGATTAGAGGAACCTACAAGGTAGGTGTGGATCATATATATGGGAGATAACCCTAAAGAGGGATACCCTAGTTAAGGAAAAGTAGGTATAGACTTGGCATTGTGGTTAGGATCAAGTGTGGAGGATGAGATGACCGAAGGAGGCTACGTTTCTCCCGAAGCTATCAAGATGTTTGATCTTATAGTCATTAATCTAGAGAGAGTATCCCAAGATAAAAGAGAGACAATCATGCTACTATTTAGTAGAGATATATTTTAGCATTTGGTTACTACTGGGGCCACATGAAGACATTAATTATGTCATTTTAGGTATATGAGAAGACATGGTAGTTTTATAAGATAGGTCCATTTAGTGAGGTATGGTTATGTATTTGAGTTATTTCCTTTCCTATGGGATATGGTGACATATGTTAGGATTTAGAATAATTATATGTATAATGCTAATGTTTTCTATATTTTTGTGTTTTTAGATGATCATATGGTTGATTGAGGGGGCCTTCATAGAAGGAATGTAATAGGATATTTTAGCCCCAATTATCTAGAGGACATATAGAACATTGGTGTGAGTCCAATTACACCCTCAATAAGAGAGTATGTGGATGAATGTTGGTTATTTAGAGAGGCATATTGAGAGCTAGAGTAGAATTTAGTAGTACTCTTAGTTGTAGAGAAAGAGAGATATGTGTACCCTTTTATACATGATAGGGTAGATATAGATGGGACTAGTAGTGGAATACGTTAGGTAGTTATTTAATGCTTATACTATGGTAGATATGATTAGTAGTTTAGAGGTTAGGTTGGATAGTTAAATGGTGAGGATTCATGTTAGATATACGGAAACCTCCTTGTCCCATTCCACTCGAGAAACTAGTCAGATCCCATCTTCACGATTAATAACACCTTTTCCTCTTAGGGGAAAAGGAAGGCTATGAGAGATAGAGATTGTATATGATGATGATTTAATTGTGTACCTATTTTTAAACACTTGTGAAACATTTATGTGTGTGTGTGTGTGTGTGTATTCATGTGTGTACTCACGTGCATGTGTGTGTGACATAATTTTTTTCCTTATATTATGTTGTCTTATGGTATATTGCATGGTTTGATTTACCTATTTTTTCATTTCTATGTTTGCACATATGTGATGACATATACGGCTTATAAAAATTGAAAATTTAATATTAAGGTAAATGCTAAGAATGGACATATAATGAAAAGGATAGAAAAATATAGAAATCAAAAGATGCATTCAAATGTGATAGATATAATGGTATCTTATGAAATCTAAGAATGTGATCAAAGAATTGAAAGACATGTTAAAATATTGTGAGACACGTGTAATAAAACCTTAGAAATAAATCAAAGGAATGAAAAGGGGGCTAAAATGAGGATTTTAAGACATCTAATAAACTCTATGGAAGATAATAAAAGAAATTAAAAGATGTGCAAATAAATATCAAATAAAATATAAGTCATGGGAAAAGAAACATAAGATATATTCTAATAATAAAACATCAAAATAAATTAATACATTCATAAATAAATGCTTGCACTAGATTTATCAATAGAAGGAGCACTAACATCCACCGTCATGACTAGGATGTGTAAAAATGGAGCAAATAAATGCGTGAATATTTATAAGGCTTGAAGGTGTCACAATCATACTCGCAAATGGGGAATAGTGTGAATATGAGATACATATAACCTCATGGTCATGTGTCGAAATATCCGAAAGGGTAGTAAAGGGAGTGAACATGAAGAGGGTAAAAATTAAGGTTCGAGAAATATGCTTAGTATAGGTGAGATACTCTATTTAAAATGATATGAATAAAGGGTTTAGAAATTAAGGAGAAAAAGAATCTAAATGAGTGAGTTTGGCTACGTTAACTAGTGAGTATAAAGGTATATCCCAAAGTCATCTAGGATAATATATGATGATGAATTTGATAGAAAATATTGATCCTACTTACCCAAGACATGTTCTTTGCTTCTTAGGACCTCGCTTAAGGGGTTATAGGCATACTATAATAATTATGTTCTATTTTGAGAAAGTAATGGAATTTAATGATAAATATGAGACCTTATACCCAAATAAAAAACCTACCACACCCTAAAGGACCTCAAGCCCCGCAACAAGGCCATTTGTGGAGTTTGACATTTTAACTAGCATAAGATTCGATGGTTCCAAGTATGATAACATCATGTCTTTTATGTTTTTGATTGAGTTTTATTACTTGAATTTATTACCTTTATTTATTTTTTCTTTCAGAATATGAATTTTGAATTTTTCTTTTCGATATTATATTTCCTCCTCCATATAGATTCGGAAGGTTGATCTAGTGGGTGTTAAAGATGTCTACATAGTAAAGCTTACATCTAATCAATGCAAAAGAGAACCTAGAAACCAATATGATTAGTTAGCCCTAACATAACCAAGTAAAAGAGTATGATTTCGTCTCCAACCTAAGTGTGCCTTAAGTGAGAGGAGTGAGATAAGTGAAATTTATAAGGATATAAGAGTGTGATATAATGATGGATGATAAAACTCATAGCTTATCAAATGGGAAGTGATAAGAGATATAGAGGAGATAAATAAATGGAATGAAGGCTAAAATGAAATGGTTGAAGTAGTGTAAGAATTTTAAATCTCTAGAGACGTCAATAGAAGTAAATTCAAACCTATGATAGGTCCAAGACTAGCACAAATAGTGACAGATCAAGGTAGTGTGAGATCATGAGTAGATAAACAACATATCAAAAGATCAATATACAAGCAAATGGTGGATATATATCCAATATGATGTCAAGTAAGTAGTGTGTAAAAATGTGAGTATAAAATATCATGAAAGGATAAACCCTACTAAAAGGGCAATTAGGAAATAAATAGTAAAAATAAATATGAAGGATGTCATGGGGAGCCCGTAAGTGGTAAAAATGGCACGTAAACGGGTAGAAATAATGAATTTGGTAAGAGCTTACACAAGTTTAATTTGGAGAAACAATAACACAAAGTAATAATATTCTTATTGATCTTTCTCCATTTGGGAACAATATAATATATAGTGACATGCAAATCCTATAAACTAGGAAATTTCTCTAACAACATTCCAACAATAATCTCTCACAAACTATTTACGTATATAACAACTACAAACTCATTGTTAATATATATCACTATTAGAATTACTATATACTATTTATCAATGTAATTACCATGAGAAAAATAAGTTCCTAACATTCCCCCTTAGTGTGAACATGGTAGAAAAATAATCACACTTCCTTTGTAGCATACCACCCCTTCATACTTGAAATGAAGGTATAGAAGGAACACATAAACTTCTTATCAACCATGCACTGTCGAGAACTAATATGACCGAGCTAGTGTGGGAACCATGTACAGTGTTAGGAACCATTTGCTTATCAACCATCACTATATAGGGAACAAATCGGCTCGGTCGGTGTGGGAACTCAAGCGAGAACCATCTACATAGCCTTCAATGGTTTTACAAAGGTTAACCACAAACCAAAGTATTAACCCATGTTCATCCTCTTCAAGTATCGTGCTTCTTTTTTTCTTTGTGCTTTATGTTCTTCACTATGTTATTACATCATGGAAGTACATAGGAATAGTTTCTCATCTCATTGACTTTAGCAAAATGGAAATGGAATATTAGTGTTATATTCCCTCAATAGTGTGAAATTACATTTATTCACACAAAATAAACACTATGAAGCATACCACATATAACATGAACATTGAAAATGAAGTACACTACACACAATTGAAACAACTCCGTATGCTTTGGAAAATACATGTCACAACCTCATTATGTGGCACTATCACTTATGGATGATGAGAGGTCATTGTTGATCTTTGCTAACTCAATAAAATATAATCATGAAGCTCAATGATTTCCACATTGTTTATTTTCAAGACATTAGGTAACCCCAAAAATGTATCATGTGGCAAATTTTTTTGTTTTTCAACACTTTGAGGATGGATTTATGACATTAGACTCACTTTGACTTACAATGTTAATTTTGACACTTTTGATGATAAATCACAAGTAATGAAGACACAATATAACAACACTTAGAATATTTTGACTACACTTTCACATTATATATTGACAATTTATTGTTTGTTAACTTAAATAGACTATTACAAATTTGATAATAGAACATGAATTAGTATAAAAAAGACAATCTATAAACCAACACTAATAACTATTGACACAAATTTATTTTATACTAAATAACAATGCACATAAATAAAATCAAAAGATTAAACTAAACAAATAAATTCCCAATCTTAAGTAACTGCACCATAGAGCAATGAACTAAAGTATAAATTTCCTATGTGAATGGTGAAGGTAGAATTTTCATGGTGAGGTGAAGGTACATTGGATAGATGAGGATGGTTGAGCTATTACTACGTGGTGAATCAGGAAATGATCTTGAAGGGGAAGAGACACTTTTGAATAACAGTTTGCATGAACCAAATGAGCAAAATTATATCTGAGTATTGTAATGGCGTTGGAAGATGGAGAGGATCTGCGTAGCTTTCCTATACAAAGATGAATATACAGATCTTTACAAAGATGAAAGTACGGCGAGAAAAGATTTGTGAATAGGAAATGTATGCACAGAGAATTCCCGAGGTCCAAGTGACCTGAATAAGAATTTAAATACTGCCATGCCAAAAATGGATCTACACTTCCAAATCCTCACATCTGTGTTGTGCCTAGTCTAGCATACAATTTTAGATGGTAATAACAAAATACTGCTCCAACTATCCAAATGAGTAGACTTGTCTGTGAAAATACAAAATTCACGCAAATAGATCTAAATGGAGATCATAGGCACGAACTTAAAGGTGAATGGCTTACGTATAGATTGTAAATTCCAATGAAACTCAGAACTGAATCCCAAGAATGATCCCTAATGAAAATCAATTCCACGTAACCATATATCAATGTTGCAATGCAAGAACATGTTCGTGAGGATTATTATTAGAGAATTTTTCAATACAAAATGCATGGGCCGTTGAAAATTCAGGGAAATGCGTGTCTAAACAATGCATACAAATAAGAATACCCACATTTTCATGATTTCAAAAGGGGATAAACAAGACGTAGGAAAAAAATCTAAACCAACTGCCCCTCCAAACAATTTATTGACCCATCATACACATGAGACAAAGACCTGCCCTGATACCAAATAACGTGTTTGGTCAGAGTTTATGCAAGTTTAATTTAGAGAAATAAATTTTCTCTACCTCGGAACAATAAATATATAGTGAGATGCAACTCTTTTACTCTAACAACACCCCAACAAAAATCTTAAAACAAAATATTTATGTATATAACAACTAACAATTCTAACAACACACTTATTGTTAATATATATTCCTATTATAATTAGTATTTATTATTTGAAAGAGGGCTTGAAGATCTCATGGAATGACGTGTATATCGACAAAGTTGCACTCAAACAATATCACAAATTTCCTCCAAGTAATTAGCAAGCAAAACATGAACTCAAGAAAAATTGAATGCATAAAGAAAATGGTTTTGTTTTCTTATAGATATAAAATTTAGATTACAAGTAAGAGTAATGTGTAACTCCCGTGATGGAGTGACGAGTTACAATGCTAGTGAAAGAATGTAACTCCCATTTGATAATGATGCATATGACAAGATGTCGATTCTATCATATGTCATAACTCCCTAACAACCCAAACTCCCATGGTTGGACACGTCATTCTCCCGTGATGGAGTGATAAGTTACAATGTTAGTAATAGAATGTAACTCCCATCTAAAAATGATGCATATGATAGTATGCCATATTTTATGACAAATTCTGTCATATGGCATAACTCCCTAACAACCCGATGACTCACCATGTGTGAGGTGGAAAATACCTAATAAATAAAAGGTAGACAAATATACCTCACACCAACACTATTTACTAACATAATTTACAACACGATAATTTAACAATCACCATGAGAACACTAATTTCCTAACATAGTCAACACATGTGAACTAACTGGGCTATAATATAATGTATGATCATATCGGATTTTAATGAGTAGCAAAAACATTAAACTACCACCAATTTTTTTCAAGTTATTTGTCTTATCTAATATATGGATGTAAAGGGTAGACAAAATTTGTGAGCTAGCTATCATGTCTAATTTAGGGATGTAGCTAAGTAGTGTCAAAAGTAAAGTGTGGGAAAGTAAAATATAGTTAAACATGTATGCGACAAGTGGATGAGGTCAAGTAGGGTATGTAATATAGTAGCGAGAATCCACAATAATCTAATTCCACGATATAGAGGGAAATTATGAGGATTTGATACCTTATAATTCCTATACGATGCATGTAAAGATGAATGGTTCACATGAGGCAATACTAGGGTAGGTAATATAGGAAGAGAAATGGTAGAAAAACTCTAAACCCGAAGGGGTAAAGTGAATTTTTTGGTCCTACTACTACTATTTTTGGAGTTCTCAATAACTAGTATAAGAATAAAAACCAATACCATGTCGAGACAATAAATTTTGAAGAGAGGGAGAAGGAACAAATGGCCGATGTTGTTAATCCTCATGAACTCAACTTCCGCCTTCTTAATGTGTTATTCATAGGCTCAAAAATTATTTAAAACATGTCTTGATGCCTCATACCATGTGTAGTAAAGCTCACTCTTTTCAAATGAGTTTGGATATGTCATAATATGAGGCGTAGGTGGTGTAGGTGAGGGCTTAGAGGAAGGTGAGGGATGATCAATAATATTAGCATCAACAAAATTAGTATAATGTATTATGTTTCACATTCTAGGTCACAAGGAGGAGGTTTTTTAAAAGGTGATGATGACAAAGACGAGATATTAAGGTCATCTCCCATTTGATCATCCTCCTCAAGGTAAAATTCTTTGATATTTTATAAATTTCTTCTAAGAGTTAGATAACATTAATGTCATTACTTGATGGATGAGTATAAATATTTTATAGAAGATAGAGGAGAGGATAATGACTATTTATATCAAATTATTTACACATCCTTAACATGGGAATGGAAAAATAAAAATGGTTTATCAAGTGAATATCCATCATCATATTCAAGGGTTGTGATATCAATATGGAGAGATTCAATAACCGTCTCACTAGTTGGTGAAGTGGAAATATCCTTAGAAGGATGTTAAGCGAAGAAATGTTGATTGGAATTACATCGGTCACCTTCTTACGAGAACGAGTTCATAAAGAAGGGGTAACTAAGCAATGATAAAATTAGGAATATAAATGGTTTTTATTTTAATATTGATTTCATTAGGCTCATCATCCTCTAAATTAAGAAGGTTAGGTGGTATATTCCCGATGAGTTTAGGATCTCCACTATATCCTTGAGGACAATCAATGAGGTAGTTGAAGTTTTAATACTCTTGAAAGGGGACATAAGAAATTTCCTCAAGTGTAGGGATTTTATAAACACCACATTCTTAGAATCACTCAAATTTCCATAAATTGATGTCACCTTAAATCTTGAACATAGAGCCTGGTAGGGTAATATTGTGCATTGCCAAGTGGACAATGTGACTACATGCATCCAACGTGTGCATGTTTGATCAAGAATAATGTTTTGGAAGGAGGAAATTTTAAGATTATAAATTTTACTCTAATGGTTTAAGGCATGGATATTTTCTTCCGGTCATATCTTTGACACATACTATGAGTAGATTTGACATTTTCAATAGAGTAAATGAGATATTTGATAAGTTCTAAGGAAGAAACATATTTACTTAAGCCTTCATCAATGAGACAGAACTTGAATTTCACACTACCAATACTTGATTAACATGAAAAGAGGATAATAATTAATTTAGAAGATTAGCATGTGTAGAATCATAGAATTGATAAGAAAGTGAAGAAATAAATATTGATCATTTTGGACTGAAAAATATTTGTGCTACTTAGTAGTGCTCAAATCTAATTCATGTAAGGGAAATTATTGTCCCAAATATTTTAAGCGAGTTCATATTAATTTCAAATAATGCGATTTCATGAGATGATTGCAATGTATAGGATAATGTTTTATTAGTTCAAAGAAGGGGATTTGACATGGGATATTGGAGATTCCTTTGATTAGATCCCAATATTTTACTGGTTGGGAAAATGTATATTGATACCTAATGGATTTTAGTCAAAATATGATCTAAAGGGATTAAAAATTTAGGGTAGATTAAGCTTGATTTTTTCCCAATTGTATGGTATTGACCTAATAGGTTCACAAAATTTTATTATTTTGGGGTGATATAATAAGCAACATATGACATCAACTCTAGTATTTGAGATAATTTTATGGTGTTAAGAGAATAAATGAATACATATGACATTGGCCATATTAGTTTAGGATGGTAGATGTTGTTGGGAGTAGTGATGATAGATGCAATCGACCCTATTTGTTCAAGATGGTTGATGTAATTAGGAGAAGAAGTGGTGACATATGGTATTGGCCTATAAATTGAGCACAACCGATGGCATGTATTTTAGGATAGTTTTGAGGGATTGATTAATGATGAGGTGGTTCTCAATAAGTCTATGTTTATGTAGGATAGGCTAAGATGGTCCAATATACTTAGAATAAATTAGCATAAATTGACATTTCTATCGTGGAAATCACTATCTTCATGACATTCATGTTTTCCACTCTCAAGATTTTCAATTTTCAAGATTATATGTGGCTTCTATAATGTTGGAAGAAGAAGAATCTTGATGTTTCTCATTGTTAGGTTGATGAGTTTCTTCTTCCTTATAATGAATGGGTAAGGGATCGGTAAAAACTTTGAGATAATCGTTAGCTTAATTCATAGCATTTTTATGGTCATGCATTTCAACATGGTCATGATCTGCAATGAATTTCTTTAATCTCTTCTATATCATGGATTCATTGTTGAATTTATAACCATATATATGTATGTATGTATGTATGTATGTATGTATGTATTAACATGAATGACTCTAATTGGCATGACACTAACATATGATTTTAACATTGAGACAAATTGAATAAGGGTGAGAAGTATGTAGAGGAAAATCATATAGCCTAGGGATACACTCGATATAACTCTTCCATGGAAAGGGTTTTATGATTATTTCTTTTGGAGGAAGAAGTAGAGTTACATCCCTTAGATGGAGGAGGGTTTGAATTGACAATGCAGAGGGTTATTTAGAAGGCATTATTAGGACTATGAATGTGTGAGACTTGATCATCTATAGAATTTTGATTATGAGGTTTAATTAAGACATGAAGGTTATTTTTCTCTTGAGATTAAAGTTAATTTTTGTATGTCTTTAGTTGAGGTTTCTCAAACACATTCATAAGATAATATTTTGTATCAACATACTTAATGGTTTCTTTCAAAGTGATGGGAGAAAATGACCTAACCTTGTATTGATGGTGAGGTTCTAAGGCACTAAGGAATATTATTTAAAGAATATCATCGGTAAAATAATGTTTTGTTTTAGCATTACGATTTTTCCATAATTCAACGAAGGATAAATATTCTCGTAATCTCCTTGTTAGAATTTTATGAATATGTTTAAGCTATTTTCAAGTAAGTCTTGAGAATAGAATTCCTTGAGTATAATATTTACTAACCGAGTAAGTGCACCAAGTTGGTGGACAATTAAGTGGACATAAAAACCCGAAATTTAGGTACATGAGCGTGATTTATAAACTGCGCCGCATAATTATATTTATAGGCTCGGTGATTTCCAAACCTAAAATCGTGATCGCAATTTGAAACCATGAGTGTGGTTTATAAACCACGCTCGTGGTTTCAAACCACGATCGCGGTCCTCTGAGACAAAAAAACATACTTGCGACTCCTCATTTTCCCTCATTTTTCCTTTCCAACCGTAATTTCTCCTTTCCAACCGTAATTTCTCCTAGACAAATGGTAGATGTGACTCCCAATCAAAGGATACCATGACAAGTTCAACAACCAAAAAGACCTAAATGTTAAAAGAGTGATATTTACAAATGTAAGCCATGTAACCACACCAATTGGACACGTCTATCAAGCTTCACGGAGAAGTGAGATATTAGTGTCAAAGTGGTATCAAACGACGCAAAAAAAGTAAGCGACACCTTTCAATATTTGGGACAATGTTTGAAATCAAACTAAGTCAAAGTATACTAAGGATGTGTTAAAACGTGGGCAGCGTAACACCACAATGTGGACACTTAGATCATGTTTACGAGAAACATGACATAAGTATCTTAATTATGTCGAGATAATGCAAACGAGGTAACATGTCAATTCTAACAATGATGACAATCTTGATGTGGGTATCAAGATCACAAAGGCCACCAATGATATGAATACGCCTCCGCACACTTTAGACGTTTAACTTACCCAGCCGCAAACATGGATGGGCGTAAATAGACAAAAAAGTGGCAGAAACAATCGATTGGTAACACATAGGTAGTCACCCTTATTTTGATCAACAAAATTCCAAAAGAATGTGAAGGAAGCAAATCAAAATGAGGATGAAAAATGTTGGCTTCACTTCGGCAGAGTTTCACCTCGCCTTAAGGCAAGTGAAAAACTAAGCGAAAGTAACGCATCACACGTTTCACGATGAAAAGATGGTTCACAACTCAACACTTTGTTTTAGAATGGTCAAAGTGGGCTCCTGGCCAAAGTATATTTTCCTAGGTGGTTCTCTCGTCCTAGGTGTTACAAATTTGTCCACGAGCGGGGTGATTTACCCAAAAAGTCACACTGACTAGTTTGGGAGTATCTTGACTTTTCCCCCTTCAAGCACAGTGGGCAGTAAATGCATCCATCATGTACTTAAAAGGGTCACGTAGGGACAACTTGCAACGCTATCTCACAAAGGAATCACTAGTCAAATAGGTAGTGCGGAGCACTTCCCGTTTCATCCACAAGGTTCCCTCTTGCGTGGACTACTTTGGGGTTCCTATAACCACCCCCATTGTTGTAGCTTAAGGCGTTATGCAAAAATATTTATGTTCCAGTTGAGTGGAGAGGGACGTACCCTTTTCAAACCTACAATACAGTGTTTTGAATATGTTGTTCGTTTTATCTTGTTTAATTAGGTGTGGTTTTCTCGAACACCTTTTGGCAACCTATATAACAACTGTATTAGTAGTTTTTTTACTTCGTTTTGATTCCTTCATTCTTTGACAAGTGATGGCATTTTGGTCTTGTATGACAATTTTTAGTAGTTTTCCATCAAAAGAGAAAACACCATTTCTGATTCTCCAGATCGTCCAAGGACACAAGAGAAGAGCATACGTGATGTTTCCAAAATCCAAAAAGATATCAAATGGAAAAACACTTTAATTCAAATACACCAAGTTAACCAATTCCAATTCAAAATATTCCTAACAACCTCAAAGCATCAAAAAGGACCTAAGAATTGTTTCTGATTCCCAAGATCGCCCCAAGGGATGTGAGGGAAGAGCATACACGATCTTATTCCTATAAGTAAACATGAAAAGTTTATTTAATCAAGTAAAAGCATGTAAAAACATCCTACAAAAATGAGTATGTGATTAGATAAAACTTGCAAGAATTAGAAAACCAAGAAAATCAAAAAATTCTAGAAATCCAATTTTTGCACTTTTTTAGCAGTTTTTAGTAATTTACATTTTTGGAGGTCTCCAGGGCATTTTGGGAGTTTTGTGATAGAAGATGGTATACCAAAGGTATCTAACTTTTGGAAGTTCCCTCGCAAAGTACACTTTGTTATCTTTCCAACACTTATTCAAACTCTAAAAATGGGTTAACGAGTCAAAAGTTATGACCAAAACAAGGAGCACTAAAAAGTTGTAATAAAAATGGATTAAACAGATGTACCTGCGCCCCCTTTTATGCATGTGCCCCCTTACAAAGACACCTGTGCCACCAGAAAGGTGTGTGTGCCACCAAAAATACATGTGCACCACTCTGTGTGATTTTGACTTATCATGCACCTGCGCCACCCGAGAGGCATGTGCGCCATGAAAAGAGTGCATGCACTACCTTCGATAAAAATAGGCGTAAATTTAAATGAATGCCCGCACTTACATCGAAAGGCACGTGCGCCACTGAAAAACGTGTGTGCCATCACTACTTTGTAAAATAGTTCTAGATTCTGACAGAACGCCTACACCACCAGAAATGTGTATGCGCCACTAAAACAACATGTGCACTCGGTTCGGGTGAACGCGCCGATCTAACAGGTTTTGATTTGCAGTGAAGGTACAAAGATGAAATAACGTCTTGCCCTGTGTTATCGTGCATCCGCACACCTTGGTTAGGGTGTGTGCGCCGGGGTTAGTGTGTATGCACCAGGATCGATAAATAGAGAACCGTGTTTTGACAGCAGTGCCTCGCCACTGAGAGATGCCTACGCCACAAAAATGTGCCTGCGCTCCTAAAAATGTGTCTATGCCACACCTACAACCAAAATACGGAAAAAAAAACAAGAAAACTCACAATATCCCAAATTTTGACAAGTTAGTTTTAAAATGGCAACAACCCATTAAAATGATGGCTATGAATAAGAGCTTACACATATAAAATTAGTAAAAATTTCAAGAAAATGGACATTAATTACTAAATGTGCATATCAAAAGTTAGCCAAACAATGAAACTTAAACTAAAATGCCATGGGACTAAGTGTCCCACTGGGCGTGCCAAATGTGTGCATGTGTTGTTTTTAAACTAATGCTAAATGTGAGTAAAAGACTAACACCTAAATAGTCTTAATTAACAAGAATCAAACAACATATTAAGCACCATCATGATAAGAATTGAACAAGGGTTAGATGTTAAACATTCATTAATACAAAACTTTGAACCTAACAATGTTTAAACATCTAAAAATCCTCTATTCTCTAACAACATATAAATGAAGGAACCTAGGTAGGCTCCATGGCTATCAAAAATGGTTGTCCTTAATGTTCCAAGAACCTAGGAATGAGGGCTTGTCAAAGTTGGGCTACAAGACCCTTTTGACACCTCCCATATGACCTAAGAACTTAGGAAAGAGGCTTAACTCTTCAAGATGATGAACTCTCAAGAAAACAAAAGGCAAGCTCTTAGTCTATTTTTCTATATGCTTTGCATTTTCTTTCTCAGGAGTTTAGGTGTAGGTATAAAGGTAGAAGGAGGGCTCCTTATATAGCCCAATGGATAAAGGAAACACTTCATCCCTTTGTATGTGGGATAAAGGTAAAACATGATTAGGAATGGATAAGGTTGCTTTATAAAAGGTAACCTTACTTTAGAAGGGTTTAATTTATGCTTAGCAAGTCATGGGAGTTGGGGGTGTTTTAATTAATCAAAGGTGATTAACTAATAGGTAGATGTAAGCTTATAAGCTAATTAGAGGAATATTAGTACGATTTAGGCTATTAGAAGGGGATTAAATCAATTAAATATTGATTTATTGGTTAAATGGAAGGGAAAGCTAATTAATTAATAATAATTAATTAGTCTAGGTAGAAGGGGTGATTTATTAATGGAAGGTCATTAATTAGGTATTTGTTAGATAGGTGACTTAATTAATTAGCTTAGTGTAATTAATTAATGATGATATGAGGGAAAATGAGCATTATTGACAATATGTCATCAATTTGCCAGAAGATAGATAATTAGCGCAATTTAAGTATTTAAATTGCTTGGGCGTAATTATGGGTGTCTACATTCGTGCTTTGAATATAAGGCAAAATCATGCCACAAATCCATCCCACATGAATTTAGCCAACACATTGCAAACATTGATTGGCAAAGTTGACTCCGCAACCAACCAAATAGATAGATGAAATACCTTTAGAGGTGATTGTAGGCGGTGGTATGCAAATAAATTATCCCATGCAACCGTAAAAGACAAAAAAATTGGAAAAGACCGTATTTGTGCATTATTTACTGACCCAAGAACCAATGCCCCCCCCGCAATTACTTGCAAACGGTTCCCAATCCATTGGTACCATGATGACCAAATCAAGAACAATTTTTAGGACCGATGGTGGATGGTTTTTTATTATCCACCATGCAACAACAATGAGGTTCCCCTCTATTTTTTGAAGAAATTATATTACGAGTTCATGTTTAATGAGGTCCCAAATTATTTTGACTTTTCATATTTTTATGAGCGAGGTGGTGGCTCTGCACAAAGTAGACCTGGTGCATGCGTAGGTCAACCAAGGATCCCCATGCCCCAAAACCCCCACTGCCTTTAGTTATCCCTCCTACAGTGAAGGAGGTTGTGGAAATTGACACACTACATGCATTGAGGGAGCTCACTGACACTCTAACCCAGCATAGTAAGCAAATTGCATCTGGTGATGTTGGTGGAGATGTTAGTTCTAGCACACCACACCACTATGGATCATGTGGTGCCATACGCACTTTGCAGTGAGACATCATTTGTTGGATCACATGATTTATTTTCTCTAGATGAGATGATGGCGGATGTTTTTGGAACTGGTGTAAAGGATCTTGGTCTTTCATAGGTAAATGTCAAATAAATATTTAATATATATATATCAATAGTTTAATTCATGTTTGATATTTTAATATATATGTATTTCATTTTATGTTATGTATATACATGTAAAAATAATTTTTATTTTATTTTAAATACCAAGATCCGATGAAGGAAACATCCTAGATCGACATGCTAGCCTACTGCAATGGGCATGTTACAAACGTAATTTTCAAGTTGTACTTAAATTTCAAATTTCATTTGATTGTGCACTTTTATTATTATAATGTTTCAATTATACATGTACATATTAATATATGTTTGTCTTTTATATGCAGGAGCCTAGCGGGTCATCATTTTCTCTAGGAACTGAGGCTACTAACACGCCTCACGTGACTTTTACGCATGTTAGTTTCTCTTTACACTTTGTTTCTAATTGTGGAAGTTCATGTGGATTATGCTTTGGCTCTGTTATGTGGAAGTCATGTAGATTAATATTTATTTGTACATGTTTTTTTATAGCTTATGACTGCCAAAGAGACTCCTCCATCTATATAGACTGTAGAGGCTACTATGTAGATCTTACCATACAAGATCTGTAGATCCACTAACTAAGGTACAATTTTTCAAATTTGTTAAATTTATTTAGGAATTATTTCTTATTACTTAAATCTACAATATCAAATTTTGTACATGAAATATTTAATTTGAAATTTAATTATTTGTATGTAGCTTACCTCTCATGAGTCTATTGTTGTCCCTACCACACGTCAATGAAAAATTGATAGGGATCATGACATCATGCGTAAGATTTTACATGCATTTTAACTAAATTCTAAGTTTCTAAATTTTGAATGTATTTTAAAAATGGGTGTTAAAAACTTGTTGTTTATGAATGTGCAAAGTTAGGTTGCAGCAGCTCCGCTTTAGAGACGCCTTTAGGACCACACAAATTAAATCAGTAGTGGCATCTCCCTCCACTACATCCCCAGGTCATGGACATGCTACTTCTAGTAGGGCGAAGAGAGGGAAGATGTTTCATGATTAGATTCATAGGACGTGGATGTACATAGATATATATATGGGCCAACTAGTCCTAGTTCATGATTCTTCATAGGACATTGTATATATAGCCTTATGCGACCGCATGTGGTCCTATATGTATGACACACTTGGTTCGAGATGTACACATGTTATGAACTTATATTTTTAGAGATGTGCGTTCAGCACACTTAGTTTGATACATTATATATTCATGTGTTGGTTTTCATAACGATATTACTTCTATGTTTGATTTGAATTCATTGCACATGATATCCTTTTATGTATGTATATTCTATGTATATTAATTCTATATGTATGTTTGATTTAAAATTAAAAAACTATGGTGCAAGATATATGAATATAATGTTACTATGGTGCAACATTGTATGGTACAATTGTTAAGAAATTAAGGGAAGCATGTGTATTCCTCCATCAACATGGGCAACTTATCATTTTCCTCTTAAGTCATGAAAAATATTTCATACCTTGAATCTTGAAATAAGATGTCTTCCCTTGGGTCATTTGGTTTTTGAACCGTGTATTTAATTTTATTTATCAAAGGATATTGTTCATTTTACCATTGATGAGTATGGCGGTGTATGACCAATCCATCTTTATATCCCCACCAATATACCATACATAGCTAGCATGTCTTCTATAAGTATTTCCATCTTGATTTTCTTGTCAGTGAAGTCTGCAAATTCTACTTGAGAACCTTTCACTGCCAAAAAGAGGTAATTATTTTGTTTTCATAGTAATAATGGCCAATAGCGGGGATGAGAGTAATACCACTAGAGTTAGCAAATTTAATAAGCATGACATTGTCGGAGGCTCCAAAGTCTATAATGCAATTATTCAATTTATAGGTCCATTGACCAAAAAGGAAAGATAGAAAGGTTCTTATTTCCTAAGAGGAGGAATAATTGAAATAGAAATTAATTTGACAAGAGGATGTGCAAGAGACTTACTCAAAGAGGTAGATGGAGTCTTGGCTAAATTAGTATTAGGATTCTTCTTGGATGACCCCATAGAAGTAGGAAATGATGTTCCTCTTTTTTTGTTTTTTTCTATCGATTCACCATTTGAGGATTAAAGTGTTTTTCTTGGGAAGTAGAAGAAGAGGCTTATTTTTTTATGAGTGGGTGAACACTAAACAAGAGTAACTATTCATATCATCTATCCAGATTATTCAGGATCTTTGTTGGGTGAGTATTCACAATAACCAATAATTGCATAACCATCTTCTTCTTCTCTTTCAATTTCTGATTCAACAATTTCTTGAAAAAGTTGTAATTGTTGAAAAAGTTGAAAAAGTAATGAAAAAGTTGAAAAAGTTGTAATTGTTGAAAAGTTAAAAAGGTGTAATTGTTGAAAAAGTTGAAAAATTTGTTGAAAATGGAATGAGTTTGTTGAAGAGGAACCTATTGCAAAGGAGAAGAATCTACAACTTTCTTCTTTTTCTTGTTCTTGTTATTTTTCTTCTTTTTCTGTTTCTGAGAAGAATCTGTGACTTTTTCAACAATTACAACTTTTTCAACAATTATGACTCCATGGCACCTAAGGATGTCTCATTTGATCCTACACCTTGGCGTAGGGACCCTCTGCAATAGTATGTCTCGGTTTTTTCTTTCTCCAATCGGTGCTCTCATTGCCTTATTGTTTGCAAACGCACCAAATAGTGTAGTTTGAGACAGTGTAAGGATGTCAAACGGTATATTTTGCAAATGGTGGGTCATGGCACCAAATCGACTATGCCAACACATTCAGGTGGCCAGGTGAACACTAGAGGAGGTGTCATTTTGGTTCGCGACAATTTTGTTGCTTCCGGGCTACCTCATTCGGGTGGAGTCCCTTAAGAGCCCTGAGACCAAAAAATTGTTCAACTTTGACGGGGACTACACAGACTCCGTGGCACATAAGGATGTCTCGTCTAATCCTACACCTCAACTTAGGGACCCTCTACAATAGCATGTTTCAGTTTTTTCCTTCTCCAAACGGTGCTCTCGCTGCCCTATTATTTGAACGCACTTAGAATAGTGTAGTTTGAGACAGTGTAAAGGATGTCAAACAAGATATTTTACAAATGTTGGGTTGTGGCACAAAACCGAATACACCAACACATCTGAGTGGCTAGGTGAATGCTAGAGGAGGCATCGTTTTGGTGTGCAACAACGCATTGCTTCGGCTACCTCATTCACCTCGGCGCATCCCTTAAGACCCTAAGACTAGAAAATCGTTCAACTTCGACGGGTGGCTACGTGTACTCCATGGCATCTAGAGACATCTCATCTAGTCTTACACCTTGGCGTAGGGACCTTCTACAATATTTTGTCTCGGTTTTTTCCTTCTCCAATCGGTTCTCTCACTGCCTCTATTGTTTGCAAACATGTTGAATAGTGTAGTTTGAGACAGTGTGTAAGGATGTCAAACAAGATATTTTGCAAACGGTGGGTTGTGGCTCAACCGACTACACCAACATGTCTAGGTGGCCATGTGAATGCTAGAGGAGGTGTCATTTTGGCGCATGACAACGTCGTTGTTTTCGGCTACCTCATTCGGGTGCAATCCCTTAAGATCTCTAAGACCAAAAATCATTCAACTTTGACGGTGACTACGCAGACTGCTGTGGCACCTAAAGACATCTCATTTATCCTACACCTCTATATAAGGGACCCTCATAATATCCTATCTCAGTTTTTTCCTTCTCCAATCGATGCTCTCGCTTCCCTATTGTTTGCAAACGTGCCAAATAGTGTAGTTTGAGACAGTGTAAGGATGTCAAATGGTATATTTTGCAAACAGGCAGATGGGTCATGGCACCAAACTAACTATTCTGACACGTTCACGTGGCTAGGTGAATGCTATGAGGTGTCATTTTGGTGCATGACAATGTTGTTGATTCTAGGCTACCTCGTTCGAGCGGAGTCCCTTAAGAGCCCTGAGACCAAAAAATCGTTCAACTTCGATGGGTGGCTACACACACTCCATGGCACCTAGAGACATCTCGTCTAATCCTACACCTTGGCATAAGGACCCTCTACAATAGTTTGTCTTAGTTTTTTCCTTCTCTAATTAGTTCTCTTGCTACCCTATTGTTTGTAAATGCACCAAATAGTGTAGTTTGAGACAGTGTAAGGATGTCAAACGGTATATTTTACAAACGGTGGGTCGTGGCACCAAACCGACTACGCTGACACATCCAAGTGGCTAGGTGAATGCTAGAGGAGCCATCATTTTGGTGTGCAATAATTTCGTTGCTTTCGGCTACTCATTCGAGTGCGTTCCTTAAGAGCCCCGAGACCAATAAATCGTTCAACTTTAACAGTGACTACACGCACTCTGTGGCACCTACGGATGTCTCATTGGATCCTACACCTTGGTGTAGGGACCCTCTACAATAGCCTATCTTAGTTTTTTCCTTCTCCAATCGATGCTCTCGCTTGCCCTATTGTTTGCAAACGTGTCAAAAACTATGGTGCAACTTCTTTCTTTCCTCGATGCAACGACATAAGAAATAGTTTTTCCTTCTTCATTTCCTTCTCATCGCAATAACTCGCAAACACATGTCCTACAAAAAAAAAGGTTTCAACTTAAATTTAAATTGTACATATTAAAATTTCAATGGACATAACTCAATACAAAAATTGTAAATAACCATAAATACTTTGTCGCACCAAAATAAAAATTTCTTCAAAGTCCTTGGATGTTGCAAATTCATCCTACGAGAAACAAGTCGTAATGCTTGTGGAGGTTGATAACTAGGAAGCAGAAGTTAAAGGCCTACAAATCTATCCATTCACCCATTCTTGTGAATCACACTAAACAGTGACAAATTCGATACAAGATGCACAAAAACATGTCAACTTTCTTGTCCATGTGGCTCACGAAGTAGCGTTTGAGCTACAAAATGAGTGCATATCACTGGACCCAATGAGTGTCATACAATCCTCGTAGTTAGCAATTTTTTGTTCCTCTATTAACCAAAAATATCTCGCAACCGTGGAATTTTCTTGAGAACCTCTGGGACATGTTGTCAATACACCATTCCACTATGCTCTTTGCATCTTTCAATTTAGCACCATCTTTGTACTTAAACTCTTCTTTTGTAAGAGCTCTTTTCACACATTCCCCTGACTTTGTCATGCTCTCCATTTTCATGTCGAGCCTCGGTGAAACTCCAAATATGTTGCACACCCATCTTGACATGCATCCTTCTCATCCAATAAAACATTTCATGCATTCTTAAACTGATATGTGCAATCTAACCATATATAATGTTGTTTGAAGTGGATGTCCCTATCATAAAAGTTTCCATAAAATAACTAGAAACACCCTTGCATAAATTCAGTAGAATGAGTACGATCATCACTGATATAAAAGTGGTACTCTCTTAAAAAAATTTAATCATTCTCTCTTGTCGGAGAATGTATAAATGCTATATGCATAAAAATGGAAACTTGTACTGAGTTGTAATATTGTGATTGAACCTCCATTTGTGGTTCAATTTATAATTCTCTAAAATCAACCACCAAAACAATAGTACCAATAGGAAATGTGTCTTTGCATATCTTGAACTATTCATCCAACCATCGAGCTCTGTGTGTATGCCTAGCATACTCATAAACAATTTCATCCTTAAATTTTCTCATAAATTGAAAAACAAGCATATGTTCTGTAACTAGCTCACACCATTTAGACTCTTTTCCATCTTTCAACTGGTATGCAACTGATTTATATTTATCAAACTCAACTAAATTATTTCCTATTGCACCTTCAATTTGCTCATGGATGCAACTTTCCAATTTAGGTAATCTACCACATGTACCACAACTTCCATCTAAACAATCCTGACTATAAAAAAATGTCCAACTTCTTTTTCATAAAATATCGTAGGAATGAAATCCTTGGAAGATATTAGTGGAACTTGAACACCACATTCTGATAACATAGTTTCAGAATGAAAAATAGAATGAATACATAAAAATTTAGCATAATGTATAGCAAATTCAACATGTTGCCTACAACAACAAGTGGTGCGAGCGTGGTTGATTTTCACATAGAATGGTTTTAACATTTCAAAAAATGTTGACTAATTTTAATTTCCAGATGCTCTTATTCAAACTTACGAAAAATTGAGTTTGAATCATATCTAAGAAATGCTTTGGATGTGGTTCGCGATTAATAGAACCAACTCTTTGTTTTACAACATCTCTTGTATTAGGTAAAACTCTAGTGTTATCATGCCAAAATTGAATAACAACTTCTCTTATAGCATCAGTATTATATTTGTCCTTATGTGGTGCTTTAACAGAAAATGCCCAAAAATCGGTGTTATTGAGTGATTAAGGATATTATGTCTTTCAATTGCTTTCATTAGAGTTTTTTGATTAACTTGCAACATTCAACTTGTTTGCGTAATCAAACGTTGTTTTTATTGATTCACTTACAACACTAGTAACAAGTACACGACGCACAATATTACTATCCCTAGTTTGTTTCTTGACACCAACAGTGTGATATGCATCATGAAGGTTTTCAACAATTGTAGAGGTTTGACCACGCATATTAAATGTTGTCAATCCTAAGGTGTTTAATGTAGGTCTCATTTTATTCAATTTCATCAAACTAACCAACAACTAAAATCTTTGGGAATCTTTTAAAATTTCAAAATGATTATCCCAAATTTCAAAGGGCTTTTCTTCTTATTTGTCATTCAAAATTTTTCACACATTGGTTTCAAAATGTTTTCATCAATTTCAATAAAATAATTAGGTTTCTTATGGAAAATCCAATGAGGTGTTTTTGTCAAATTTTACTTATCGACAATTTCAACTCAATTTCTTTATTCACATTTTCATTGTCTCCTTCAATTTCAACATTTGCTACATCACGAGTATTTAATTATTCTTCAACATTGATAAAAAAAAACATCTTCATCACGATTATTTAATTCAACTTCAACATTAACAGTAGAAACATTACCTAGTTCCTCATTGCTTACAATAGTAGGGGTTGAGATGAACCTCTTCTGATTCACGAAGATTCCGCATTCACTCAACATTTTGAAATTTGTTTACCTCTAATTCGTTTGGTGTTTTTTTACTTAATGACTTCCTTTTTGACTTCGTTTCTTGTCTCCCATGATGTTTTGCTTTCGATGATAAGAAAAACGTGTAGAAAATGACAGAAATTTCGCAATAATTATGCGGTAAAGTCAAACAATAAAAATCACATGGTAATTAGAACATTGGGATGCATGTAAATATGATTTATGAACCACGATTGTGCTTTATAAAACCCGCAATTGTGGTTTATAAACCACGATCGTGGTTTATCTGTATCATCAAATCATGACCCTAAGGCTTAGGAAATCTTTGTTTTTCCCCAACCAAAGCTATGGAAGGTCATTATGAAGTGTAAAGGGTCAAAAAATTTCAAATTTTCTCTTCAACGACTTGAACCATGCTAAAAACTGAAAACATTTCACAAAAATAGTGTCATCGCGTAGGGGAGACTATTAGCTTCATAAAAATATTGATTTTAAAGTGAATAGAATAAGATAAATATCATTTTATAATTTTTACTAACAATAGGTCTTTAAGACATGTTTTCCCATGAATGTTCATGTCTACGTTTAAGACTGCAACTTTTGTTTCGCTTATCAAAATGTGATAAAACTTATACCATCCCAAGCGTGGAAAAATTCTATACACGTTAAAATATATATATTTGATTTTGATATTTTTGATATAGTTATGGTGGGCAAATGGAAAGTGCTCCGTTTTCTAAATCTTTTCAGACCACTTTCACGGAAAAAATCATTAAAAAAATATTACTCGAAAAAATACAAAATAAAATCCATCCCAAGATAGACAACTACATCTAAATTTTCACTAAAGGAAAAAAAAAAATAACAAGATTTGGTCATCCAAATCACGGGCAAACGGACTACAATCTTATAGGTTTTTTCAAAAACAAAAACCAAGTCATATAATTTTAAGTGTTTAATATAGCTAAACTTGTCCGTTTTTAAAAAAATAGTATTTTAGAAACTAGATTCTAGATGCTACGATTCATATTTATATAATTTTTTCTAATTTTGAGTGCACGTATTGCTAATAATCCCTACAAGTTGAGATTTCACTGTTTTTTGCAATATGACGTCCACTTATGACCCCTTTTTGTCCACCAACTTGGTGCACTTACCCAACCCCTTGATTTTGATAATGGAATTAGAAAGGAGAGAATGGTGAAGTTCTAAAGCATTATATGTGAAATTATTGTCTAATAACTTTGTAGTTGCATAAGAGCAAGAATATTTTTAGTGGAGAATATTCGTAATATGGCAAATATTCCATTTTAGAAAAAATTGAAAAGGTGAAATTTTTGGCGCGAGTCTCAACATGTTCGCCTAAAAATTAAAGTTTAATTTTTTTAGGGGTTGGCTTCTCTACCTCTTTATAATATCCCTAAATAATCCTATATTATTCATCAGGTAGAACACTACTTGCTAACTCATTCCATGGTCCACCTGGGGGCATATCTATTATCAATTACATAACTTGCAAAGCAAATAGATTCCAGTACACAAAAGTATAGTTTTTCAACAAAGTGTTCAACTCGATGCGCTTGACTTGAAAAAAAGGCTATGTGGATGTAAGAACAAAAAGGCTATGAGGATACGGTGAAAGAAGCTCTGAGGAGTGATAAAAGGTTCTATTGACGGGTGACAAGCAGATCTGTTGATGGGCGACAAGTAGGATTTGTTGAAGGGCAACAAGAAGGCTCTCTTGACAGGTGATAAGAAGGTTTTGTTGATGGGCAACAAGAATAACCTTCTGACGTGCGACAAGGAACTGTGTTGTTGACACATGAAAAGTTTCATTTGTTGATGCATGATAGGGAACAATGGAAGCTACTAGTGCTCAGAACACCCAACAAGTTACAAAAAAAACTCAAAAGTCTTTGTTCAAGTATTTTGGAAACTCTGTTGGTTCAGATACAACAACCGCCAGCACCCATAGAGCTCCCACTGAAATCAATCAGAGCATAGACTATGTGGAAGGTGTTATTGAAGTGGACATGCATTCTGCTCAATATCATCCAAATGACACCTATAATGATACCATGTCAAGGCTTGAATATATTCCAGTAGTGTAAAATGCAACACAAAATTCAAATGCAACTAGTGGTTCATAGAAAAGGAAACTTGATGATCGTGATATTCCTGAAAGCTCTGCACATAAAATTAAAACTGAATACGAACAAGAATATGTGGACGCTTGGGAGGACATACAAGTTTGACTGGGCTACAAAATTTCCATTTATTGAACCTGTACAACTAGCTAATTCTAAAGAAATTTCATCGAATGTACATGTATAATATGTATGTGGAAATTGGGAAGGAAGCAAAAAATGCAAATGAAGTTGGACACAATTGAAAAACACTGTGGAAAACAATATTTCACTTTAACTAGGGAAGATGGCCGTAAAATAAAAACACACAAATGGAAATCGAAAAGAATGCATGCATGTGAAATATGCCATGAATATGAGGCTAATCGAGAAAAGACACGAATTCTCATAAAAATGGTGGAACGATCACAACGCAAATTGGTAAGATGAATCAATCAAATTTGTGTGCTAAACTCATATAGTTTTCTACTTTATTCCACATCCTTAAGAAAGGAAGACCGATTTTAGATTTCATCAATTTCAAACCTTTGTATCAATATAATGGAATGCAGAATGTTCCCCAGTCTCACTGGTCAGACAACAATGCATGGGAAATGGCTAAATGCCTTGTTATGATTGAGAAGGAAGATTTGAAAGAGTGTGTAAAAAATGCAAAGTTTATCTCTTTGTCAATTGATGAAGTGACCATTGTTGACAACACCGCATGGGTATGTATCCATGTTTATACTTTAGAAAATCATATGAGGACTCCACACCTGTTGGGTGTTTAGAAAATGGTTGAAAATTGCAATGCAGAAAACCTATATAAACTAGTTATTTCTTTTGAAAGAAATTTTGGCATGACTGCAAATGAAATTGCTACAAAGTTGGTATGTGTGGGAGTAGATGGGGCATCAGTCATGCAGGGTCATAGAACTAGGTTGTGTGTTCGATTACAAACATCAGTCGCCCCTTATATGCTAGTAATTCACTGTATGGCTCACAGAATGAATTTAGCATATAAAATCGTTAGAATATGAAAACATTGCAAAAGTAGAAGACCTTATAAGAGAACTGCATGCCTATATGGCAAGCAGCCCAAAGTGATTTCTTGAGTTTCAGAAATTTTCCATAGGTATTACAGATGGAAAAAACTTCTGAAGGATGTTGAGACAAGGTGGATTTCGTTGTATGAGCCTGCATGCAGAGTGTGTGAGGAGTATCCTTCGTTGGTTGGTTTCATGCACAAATATCATCATGAAATTGATAAGGCGAGGGACTTGTTGTTTTGTCTAACTGATTTGGAGACATTGCTTACATTGGTAGGCATTCTTCCAATGTTGCAGAGATCAATACATTGATGAAACATGCACAAGGGAAAATTAACCTATATTGTTGATTTTATACGGATGAGAAAAATGGTATGTATGAGTCTTAATGCCTTGTACACTTCCCCTGGATAGTTTTGATACACCTATATTTGATAACTGGAAAGTTTTATTAGATCTTAACCATCCCAATAACTTTTTGAGATTTAATATCCATGATCACCTCTATATCCATGTTAGCAGGAAAGAGATACCACTGCACATTCTACAAAAAAATTAAAGACGTTACATCAATGGAAAAAGAAGAAGTTCCTGTGACACGAAATCTGTTTGATTCTGTAGTAATTGAAACAAGAATAAAACTCAAAAAAATTGTAAAATCCTTAGCATTAGAAATTAGAGAACGTTTCACCAAGACAAAATTCTTGAAGCCATGGGTGTGATGAATCCAAATTTTTGGAATACAGAAGGTGGTTGTGCTGATTTTGTAGGTAAGCTTTTTCATAAATACATGGGTACAATATTGGACCATTTCAGCAATACATCAGAGGTCGAGGGTATTGAAATAAAAGGTATATTGAATGTTGATTTAATAAAGACTCAATCAACTAATTTTGCAACGACAATGAGGTCACAATATAAACTCTTAGATGAACCTTCAGAGAGTGGTGCTATTACAAGGCTCGGAAAAAATCTACCAAAGTAGTGTGTTACAGAAGACATTAGTGAATATTTTCGGTTGTACGAGTTGTGCCAAATAATGATTTTGGGATCCATGGAGGATGAAAGATTTTTCAGTGCTTTATCTTTTATTAAATCAAAACTGAGAAACAGGTTGGATAAAAATCTTGAAAGTTGCATAAGGTGTTATGTTTCTCGCTACTCTTTGGAAACCTTTCCTTTTGACAGAGCTATTGCGCATTGGAATTCCCTTCCGAAAGAAGAGGTGTAAATAATACTACTACAATTCCAAGTAATCTCAACAATGAGACTAGAAGTGGTGCATCTTCAAACTCTGCGGATGCAAATATTGAATACGAAGAAGCTATTGAAAATGGATTATTTCAGCTTTAAATAGGTATCACCTTGACATTACACTTTAACTGTTCTTATTTATTCAATTTCATATAAATAGATTCTAATTTAATTGTTTATAGTTTTACATAAATACCATTGTAATTTTACAGATGCAAATATTGACTGAGGCTATTTTTGATCTGTAGTTATCATCGAAGATGTTACAGGTATGTATATTTACATTTATTCAAATACCATCATTTACTAAAATCAGATTTATTTCATTGGTATTTTTAATTTTCAAACCACTTTGATGTTGTATTTTGCAAGGTCTTCAAAGCTCAGATACAGTTGTTGTCCACTCTGCAGTGCATTCTTGATATTTGTGTCGCCTTCGATATGAACAGGTTAGATCTGGATTCTACATTTTAATCTCTTCATTTCATTGATGTTTATGAAATACGTGAGTTGACATCCATCCAAGGAAGCTCTCGCTTCTTGGGACTGAGATTATCAGGAAACTCACCCATTTTTATTCTAATCCTTATCCATTTTTCATGTTGAATTCTCGAGAATCAAAGGTCCCTAGCTTGCTCAAGAAGACAAGAGGTACCTTAAACCCTATCTTAGCCATAGTTTTAAATGTGAAGTAGATTTTACGGTATTAAGATATCTGTGTCATACCACATTTTTTTCCTTTGAGTTTTGTCATTTCAATTCAAATTAAATGTGAAGAAATGATATACATATTAAAGAGTTCGAAATTTAAAATATAGAGAAGAAGCTTTTACTGTATTAAGATGTATCTGTCACACCACATTCTTAATTTTCTTAAAACAATTATCCATTATCATCATCTAGTCACATACAATTCATCATCATCCATATCTACTCTAATTTCATTATCAAGATTCAAGACATCCACATCCTATTTCCACATAACACCACATTCTAAATGAATAAATGGATGATCCATTCTAATGTCATCAAAAATATTAGATGTCATCACCCACATGTAATGATAAATGTAACTATGACCTTCATTGCAAGCAGAGATAATATTGCATAAAGTTTAAATCCATGTATCATGATTATGCATCATACATCAATGAAATATCCGTATAGAAGTTCTATATAAAAATATAAGTGCATACAATTCATCTGGTCACATACAATTCATCATCATCCATATCTACTCTAATTTCATTATCCACATTCTAAATGAATAAATGGATAATTAATAATAATTATAACCACATCTACTTTAATTTCATTATCCAGACATCCACATCTAATGATAAATGTAACTATGACCATCATTGCAAGTAGAGATAATATTGCATAAAGTTTAAATCCATGAATCATGATTATGCATCAAGCATAAACACCGTCTACAATGTAGAAGTTATTATAAAATATAAGAGCATATAATTCATCATCATCCATATCTACTCTAATTTCATTATCCACATTCAAATGAATAAATGGATAATAACTATAACCACATCTACTCTAATTTCATTATCCACATCTAATGATAAATGTAACTATGACCATCATTGCAAGGAGAGATAATATTGCATAAAGTTTAAATCCAAACTTCAAATTAAACAAATATCCAAGTATCAAATTTCATTCTTCTATATATAAAATATTTAAAGTTTCAATTTTGAGGTTCCCCAATCCTCAAGGCTCAACCCTTAACATTTTCACCAGACCCTATTGTATTCCTTCCCTCAATTATCCCCGAACTAATCAGATCCTCAACAGTCATTTCTAGGTTCTTGACGATTGCTTCTTCTTCCTTTGTAGAATCTCCATGGGATGTCAAAGAAGGATTTGCCACTTCCTTTGCTTTGAATAAAATCTCAAGGTCATAGCCATTCTCTTTAATTATCCGCTTAAGTGTATTGTTTTGTTTGTTAACCAAAACAATATTTTCTTTCATCTTAATTGTTGTGGATAAACTATTCTTGGTTATTTCCAAGTGAACTTGGAACACCTTAGCTTGACTCTTTAAATTTTCATATTTCAGCTGCAACAAAAAGAGTGAAGTCAATTAAACATATTAAAAACTAATTTTAATTGAAATTAATAAAAAAATCAAACTGATTATACTTATGATAGCTCTATCTCTTTCAATTTTGCAATCGCCACCATCTCCTTGTCCTTAGACCATTTATTGAAATAGGCCTGGGCCTCAACACTGATATTTTCCAATTTGTTTAATACTTTATCTAAAATATTGTCATTATAGGTGTTGTTATATGCGACAATCCCACTTTTAGCTCTGATGAATAATGCATCCATCTTCGCGGGTTGATTTTTGACTATTGCAAATAAGCTCTCTCTTTGCCAATGGTTGTCATAACAACTTACTATCTCATATATTAATACTTTTTCCCTTCTCTCCCATTGAATGAGCTCACTGATTTGAGGCATGATAAATTCATTCATGTGGGATTGACAATCATAGCCAATCAAGTTCTCCAAAGGAAATGTTGGAAAGTCATCACTATCTATAATCGAAGAGGATGATTTTGAAGGAGAAGTATGATAGCTTTCATTTGAGCAACATTTGTTGCATCTTTTTCCTTTTGGGAGTGCTGATCCTAAAAGCAATAATAGAAATTCATATTAAAATTGAAATTGAAATGTTGAAAATTTAATTAAATTTAAAATTACATTGAGATGGAAATATACCTGCTAGCCCTGAATCATATCATGTGTGTTGAAAAAACCAGTTGGGTCACTACTATCAATGCCCAAATAATCTTCATCTAAATTTATTTGATTCAAAACTGATTGCCCTATTGTAGTGGGACAACCAACGAGAGAGAGGGTCGGAATAGCGAATGAGGAGGGAATGTTTAGTGTCCCGCTAGGGCCGAAATCAACGACATATGTTTACCAATGGTATTTTGTCCTGAACCTCTTGTCGGCATTTTGAATCGTAATTGCGGGGTTGATTGAGTAGGTGGGGTTTGCAGATTTTGAGTAGAAGACAAAGGATTGCTATCAAATTTGAACATCAAGAACCAAATCATTAGAAATTACTAAAAATATGTAAAAGTATTAAAAAACTCACAAAATAAATGAATTCATACCTTGTTGAATGGGATTTTGTTGCGGTACGAATTGATTGTGTAAGTTGGGGGTTATGATAGAGTTTGAATGGATTTGATTGGAGTTGATGGTGGTAATTGTTGTTGAGATTTGACAATTACACGAGATTGTACCGAGTGAGTTAGTGATGCTTGCTTTGAAGCACGCGTGTAGTCGAAAGTCCTTGTAAGTGCAACAACTACATGTCAATTCAAGATGGTAAATCATTAAATGGTAGAATCAAAATGTAATCAAACCTACTTTTAATGTTAAGGGTATTACGTCTTTGTCGTTTCGTTAATGCAAATACTTGGCCATCAGTTGATGAGTGAACTTCGATTTCAGATTGTGATTCTGTCGAGGCCTCAGCATGTTGTTGTCCTCTTCCTCTCGATGCATCTTTTTTTCATGGAAGTGACTCCAGAAATCTTTTCTGCATACAAAAATATTCAATCATAAAAACTTTAAAATGACTAGTCACTACACTTGGTAAATACTAAAGATGGAATATGAACAATTAAAATTTTACCTATTGTTCCTCAAGTGGAATTGACAAATTCTTCATTGTCTCGTTTGTGCAATTTGGAGTTGGTTCATTTTTTAAATTATAGTAAGCCTCATAATAAAGAGCTAGGAGATAGTTGTTGAATGAATAATTGGTTTTTTTGAAATTGTTGCATTATTAATGTCTTCCTTTATCTTGTTTGATAGAAATGTGCACCAGTCAAATTTTTGATTTTCGATTGTTGCAAGAATGTATGCAACAACCCAATTTGGAATGTCAGTTTGTCGACCCTACATAATAATTTGGGCTTGAAACAGAGAAATCAAGGTAGCAAGAAAGTGGTGTGCAACATCTTGTGTATCCACTCCACATCTTGATTTGCTGACATGAGTTGTAAAAGTCATCGGAATCATAATCAATTTGAATTAATATAAAAAAACATTCAAATGAGAGAAAATTATACTTACAATCAACATTGAAACCATAACTAGATTCGAGGAAAATCTTGTCATTTTCAGTGAGGGTTGCTTTGGTTGTTACTATCAACACATTTTTAAATGGGAGGCTTGTCAATCGATGGATATCAACAGGTTCAACACCAAAGGAGAATGTACGCTGATCTTCCAATGTAATAGTAAAAGTATTGTTTTCTATATTGTAGGACGAAAGTAGGTAGTTAAGAGTCTGGTGGTCAACCTCAAACTATGGCATGCTAACAAGCCCTTGGAATTCGGATGCTACTATGGAATTCATGTATTCTTCATTCGTTTCTATAACTCCATGTATGTGGGGGCACATGGCACTTCTGTATTGAATCTTGCCCTTGGAGGCTCCGGGTGTTGGATCCTGGGGTTCATCTTAGGCACTAGAAGCCATGACTTTGATTGTGATTGGCATCGACGTCGTATGATACATTAGTAGAAAATAGTGCTCTTGAGAAGGAAAAAAATTTAGTATCTGGGAACAAAGCATGAAAATGAGGGGTTGGGTTGGTATTTATAGTGAAAATTAGGGTTTCGTGGCGAGATTGACAACAACATTGTAACAATCAACATCTTGTTGTCGTGTGATAAAAACCTAGTGTTTGCATTTGTTGTACGCCAAAGGAATATTCGTTGATTTTCAACAATATCTTGTTGTCGTGCGGCTTTCACACTTGCTCTCGAGTCTCTTGAACCTGCTAGAAAATATTTTCTGCAAAAACCTACGAAAATTCGCCTTTGTTATAAATGTGGCCAAGGAATATTCGTTGGGGATTTTCCACCTCCTTATTTCCAGAGGCTTCTTAAGTGAACTCTACATAAGAGTTATCATTGATCTAGTCCTTGCATACATTTTCAAAGGATTTAATGTGAAGTCTAGGGTTATTTAACCCATCATAAGCAATACAATGGCTGATATATCTAATATCTATAGTGGTTATATAGGTATTGAAGCACCTTATTGGTTATAAGAGGTCGTAATTATATGGATTTCAATTATGATAATCTAGAGGATATGGGGAGGGAATGGATTATTGGAACTATATAAGATTAGTAGGGTTTATATATATATACATCCCACATTGAATTTTATGACTTCTAGTGTTCATGCGAGTGATATTTGTGTTCATTTGAAGAAATTGATTGTATATGTATGTATATATATGTATTGTTATATATAAACTCATTTGGTTGATGATTTATATAGATAAGATGATATGGGGTCATTGTAAGAAGAATTATAATTAGAATTAGGATTTGAATTACATTTTTGAGGCATATTTATGTTAGTACCTATCAAGTGAGAAGGATCAGTATTGGAAGTATTACCCCAAACAACATATGTATGCCTCTATATGGTCCATGATGGCTTTGGGAGATAGGATTGTATAAATATTGGGATAAGTTAAATGCATTTTTGTATGTGTATATATGTATATATATATATATATATATATATATATATATATATATGAAATAATATATATCATATCTTTTTTTTATTCCTCCTCATACTTACAAACTAGTTATGGGATTTTATTATTAATATTAAATCAAGTTACCCTCTTATTTTTGTTTACTTTTTTGAGCTACTTATTCAATTTTGGTACCATACATGTTACAATCATAATATAAGGGTGTAGGTCTAATTGGGAGTACCAATATTGGGAATCATTATTATATTGATAATTATGGTGATGATATATAATATAATGATCTAGAAAATATTGGAAAACATTTAGGAAGGATTTTAATTTATATTGAAAATGATAGAAAATTTGAATAAGACTCATGGGAAGAGTGAGTGAGATTTACATCAAGTTCACCAGAGTCGTGAAGCCAATTTGAATTTATAAGGAAAAGAAAAAGAAACATGAAGGTTAATCAATCAAAAGAGATAGTAAGATTCATGGTGGGTTCACTAGAGTGTGTGCAAATAAAGAGCGGTCCCACAAACATTCCTTTCATCTCTCTATAAAGGGATCATTATATACTAGGATAATAAATAGGTTCACACTTAATATGCAAAAATTATATTGTAATTTGATATAGATGTGGAACTAGGAAGGAATTACTCCATACTCAATAAAGGGTATAGGGCTTTAAAGCCTAGACCTTGAATAAATTAGTGGAATCTAACTAGATTTTCATTGTAAGATGAAAACGATAAGGTTAAAAATATGATTGTAGTCGCAATAATAATGATATTAGATCTAATATGCTGCTAGAAAAGATTTGTAAGGATTATAAGAGAGGTCAAAGAGCTTATTGTTATCCAAAATAACCTCATGTTATTCTGGATGACTCATCAAGTTCAAGGATAAGGAGGCTTCTTTCTTAGCATCAAGGTCTAAATATGGCTAAGTATGAAAGTTGTGGAGTGTCATTGTGGAAACCTCGGTGTTCCGTGGATTCTTATAATCCATGGAATGAAGCGCTAATAGTTCAAGACCTTCGTGGATGTATAGAGAATCATGCCATGGGCGTGAAAGAAGTTTCAAAGGATGCAAAGTGTTTGTGTTCACAAAAGGTCAAAAATTGACTAAGGATGGAAGTACCACACAACACAAAGGATGGATTATATATATGAAAATAAGTGAAACTTTGCATGGGGTAGAAAGGTGAAAATTTGTGGTGCGTGATGAAAGTGCCCAAATCCATGAGGTAGTGAAACAAGTTGAGAAATGCCTATTTGAAAATCACAAAACATTATCCTAGTGTTCTGCGAGTTATTCTAACATAATGTTTTGTGGATTCTCTAAGTTTTGGGATGGGTGAATTGAGAAAAGGATAAATCCTTCATGACTATTGTGTGAGAAAGAGATTCATTGTATGGTAGGAGTTGAAATGGTTAAGTGTGGAGTTAAAAACCTCAAAATAATGAATGGTTGTAAAAGCTAAATTTTATTGAAGGAACATTGAGGTTAGTTGTGGTATTACATGGGTTGGAAAAGGTTAATACGCCACATAACATCTAAATCGAGTCACAAAAGAAACATGTAGAAGTAAAAATGTCACGAGATAAGGCATAACTATTTTTGTTCATGTCTTTGATTGAGAGCTCCAAATTGAATAGTAATTATTGTCATCACTTCATATTTCTAAGGGTTAAATTTTGTAATTAAGAAATGCATATAAAGATATTATTTCAAGGAGAGCCATGAAAACATGGGACCGAAGGAAAATATAGTTCATTTGTTTCAAAGTGCTCAACCACCTCACCTACCTGATTTAAATGATCGAACAACACCTATGATCTCGCCTACAAATTATGATGGAATATTGCAGAGAGAAAATGGAGATATGTCTAGGAAATTAATGGTGATAATATTTTGGGTGGTATATTTGTCTTCATTCAATGCAAAATTCCAAATAAAATTTTTCCTCTCATTTCTCTCTCTTCCATTATTATATTCTATAAATGTAAATGTAGAGATACATTGTAAGGGTTCCCTTCTATTGAATTTGTAGGATCTGCCTTGGAGCCACACATTTTCTTGCCCTCATTCCTCTGCTGACTTTGCATTTTTAAGGTATTTCTAACCTCTATTTTGTAAACGTGATGGATACACTATGAATGTAATACATCAATGGTATTTTCCTCCGAATGCTTTGTGTTCGATGTGGATGTTTTCCTTAAGTTTTATTCATTCATGTATTTCAAAACGTTATTTTTTCATTAAAGTATATGCATTTTCAATTTTTATGTATCTTTCAAGCTTATATTCGAACCCTTTCTTAGTTTTGGTGCATCACCATCCTCTCATTTGCATCTTTCTCTCTTTCTCTAAACCTGGGATCCCGTGTGTGTTTTATATTTAGTTGCATTTTGATTAGTTTAGGTTAGTTTGTGCTAAGATAAGAGAGAAGAAACTAAACTTCTCTAGAGGTTTGTCTCAAGAAGAAAGGTCCCACACCTTGAAGACAATCCCATGTTAGCCAAAGTATTTAATCTTTCATGATCAAACCAAGGGTGCTACTTTTGGTCACTAACACTTGTGGCATGCCTAGTGGGACAAAGTGAAGAATTTCTTGTCATTTCACTAAGAATTTGGTGTGTATCTTGGTGATATCTAGCCTTTGGAGGCTCTACAAAACACAACTGGAAATTCTAAATATTACATATATTGTTCAGTAGAAAAGTGTCTCTATCTCATAAGGCCGTATGTACACAAAAAATTACATGGTGCAACATTGAAATGCAACACGTCTCCAATGATGACAAAAATCCTTCCAAGATGAGAATGAGATCCAGATCCCTCCCTCTCTCCTTTTCATCCCTCCTTTGACTCAAATCAACCCTTTTTCTTTGTCCCCAAACTTCATTTTTTTCCTACAAGACCACTTTTTAGCTTTTGGCATTATTTTTTGAGTGGTGGCTACGCAACCACCACTTTACAAAGAATGGAAGTTGCGCAACTTCCCCTCGGAAATAGTGGTGGTTACGCATGCCCCTCTCGGTACCATGGGTGTTCATATCACCTTCCAATGGAAAATTAAAACATGCACTTTCTGCAACACACATTTCGATTCCAATGTGATTTTCTCTCACATTTCTTGGTCAAATTAGCTAAAAATAGGCTTGTTGGATTGGTCTTGAGTTTCTCCTCTCTTCTTACTAAATTTAGTATGTTGAACCCTTCTCCTTTGGGTGAGTTGTCATTTCTTGATTGACACTTATAGTTGAGAAATTCTCTCCTAGCAACTTATGAAAATCATATTTTTACCCGTATGATGGGTTGGGCATTTGATATTCGATCATGAAGTGTTATGTTGCTAAAATTTGGAGAGGGATCACACAAATAACGAGAACATTACTCTATTCTTCCTTATTGCTCACTTTTAGTCATTCTATTTACACAAAACCAGCCACAACCATGTTTTCTTTATTTCTTTGTTGTCATTCACTATTCTTACATCCTTGGATCAATTGGATTTCATCATTAGAAGAGGATTTGAAGTTGAGGAGAAAAAAATGCATCTCACCTTTAGAAAGGCTACCATAGTATAGTAGTAACTAGGTTGGGATTGTATTTATTTCTTTAAAGCTTTACATAGTTATTATTTGTTGTTATTAGAAGAAGTTGTGTATTTAAATTGTTAGAAGTGGAAGATTTCATCACTTCCTCGTATGCATTCTCATTTTAGTATTTCTTTCAAAATATTTCTTACATAAATATTCTTCCCTAATAACTCCTTCCTGACTTATCTTTGTGGATCATCTTCTCAGGAAATTAGTTGGAGGAAGAAGTGAAGAAATCTATGCATTTATTTATATTTATTCATTTCTTTCGATTAGTTTATAATTACTTTTTTCGGGAAATTTCATACGACATAGAGGAAATTGGTTCTAAAATATTTTCCCTCCATAAAACTTGAGGTAGAAACTTTTTCAAAGGAAGTTTTGCTTTATCGGATTAATAACTTTTGAATGTTTTCTCTTAGATTAGTATTATCAAACAATCCCGCATAGAGGAATAGTCACATCCTGCTATTCCCGTTTTAGTTTCATTTTATTAGAATAAGAAATGGTTTTAATTTTAATCATTTCCCTGTGTCTGTGTCTGTAGATTTTATTTTCATTTTAATTAATCTTGAAAAATACAAAATCAATAGTTATTTAATTAGCTTCTTTTAATTTCATTTCTTTTAAAAGCTTGTTAGAATACAACTAAACAGAATAGATAATTACATTTGTTTTATTTAATTAATTAGGAAGAAACTTAGCTAATTAAAAGATTAAACCCATTTGTCTTTTATTTAAATTAGATTTCTTTCCATTATTTATTTAATACTATAATTTATCATAGTTTAGGAGCTTAAATCAAAACAAAAACCTAGCCATTAAGAATTCATGTTACATGTTCATATCCTCTGATTCTCCTTGGACCAAATTAGTTATTAGGAATTCACACTACCCATTCATAGCCTCTCGATTATATTTTAACTTATAAAGGGGAATCACACATCCCCTCTGCCAACCCATATGCAACACGCACTCAAACAAAGGGCTCAATTCTAGCCTTATATGTAGTTCTTGTGTGTGTGTGTGTGTGTGTGTGTGTGTGTGTGAGAGAGAGAGAGAGAGAGAGAGAGAGATTGAATTATGTCCCTTGAAACTTGTGTGTGTGTGATGAATTGTGTCCCTTGAAACTAGATTGCCTTGTGTTAGTCGCACTAAGATAGCGAGCTACAACTACGTTTCCCCCAAGATGAATGTGTGAGATGGAATTCAGAATATAGCCCCTCCTATGCAGTGAATAATGCAACCCAAATGCAATCTTTGAGTGTTACTCTTATAGGTGTTAGATAGAAAGTGATAGCCTAATTGCCCCCTTGCCCCTAACAATAGTAAGTTGTGTATATATATGATTCCCTTATTTGAATTTTTTCATTAACAACCAAAAAGGCCGACCCAAAGTGATAAAAGATACTTTAGAAAAGATATCAAATGATGTGGCAATCCAAATTTGAAAAAGAGAGGGAAAAGGATAGAAGTGCCCAAAGGGGACAATAGTGCATGAGCACTCCTATCCATAATGAGTGGTATTGTTTGGGATCTTTAAGAGGATATAAAAAAATACATAACTAGGTCATGTGTCGTTCAATGTCCAAAAGTAAAGTAGTCATTCAAGAAGAGCAAGTGGCAAGAGTATCAAGAGGGATAAAGAAATGTAAAAGCAAAATAAGTGTTGTTAATGTCTAGTTTTCTTACTTAGGAATCATTCATATAATAACATACTTAAAGGTGTGATGTAAGTGGTAAGTGCATGATTTTGTGACTACATATATGTATGCACCTACATACATCAAAGTGGGGCATTATGTAGACATCTAAGTTTTGTACTAAGCTAGTTAATTACTTTAGTACTAGGGTCTTTATGTATTTGTTTAGTAATGGTCCAAGTTAGGCTCTTATTGGTGTATTTTCCTCGTGTATTGCTCAACCTTCAACATGTCATTTTGCGTTTCCAATATTTTTGAGCTTGTTTTCCTCTTTTCAATTTTTATTCTTTTTTATTTAGGCCTTGTATGCTTCATTTGCTTTGATTTCTATTACTTCTATTGTTTTCTCTCTTTTGCCCTTGTTTTTGTTGTTTTACTCATGTGTGATTTGCATGGAGTAGGAAACTTATCATGTCGATTATGTATTTTGTATGGAAATGGTTAATTTTCTTGTGGATCTTTTTGCCCATAATCTAAGTGCCTCGACATTTTGGCTTGTTTTTTTGACATTTTTTTCATTCAATGTATGTCGATTTGTGCATTAATAAGGCGCTAATTTGAATGCAAGAAGTCTATAGATACAAGTGAATGGGTACATTTAAAACATATAAATTGATCACACATGAACGCATTGAATTTGTAAGGAAATAATCTTTTTGTTTTTAAAGAATCCTTGTGCCAAAAACATGTCAACCACATAGGGAAACATGTAGAGTCTAGTAATTGTTTTGAGGCATTGAAAAAGGTAAGCGCTCAAACGATTGCACTCCATAAGAATGTTTACATTCATTTCAAATGTGGTCAACCAATTTGTATTCATTTAAGAAATAATTTGCTTACATATTTCACGTGCTGTGAGTTTGAATCACCTTACCCATTGGACTTGTTTTTGTCACATTATTAATGGTTGCCTTGAGATTAATGTGAAATTGTATATTCTCCTATGAATATTCGTAGTGTTGTTGACGATGTTAAAAATATTACGATAACATTAAAGAGATTCAAGAGTTTTAATGAATAGTGAGTGATGAATAGTTAGATTAAACACTTGGTGAGATGGAAGTTTTTAGGATAAAACTGTGTGTGAGTTTTTCTTATCAACATTTTTGGATCATTGCCCATGATCCATCATCATCATAAGACCCGATGATGGATCATAGGCAATGATCCAAAACATCGATAAGAAACGTTGACACACAAATTTATCCAAAAAACACTGAGTGATGAATAGCTAGATTAAATACTTTGTAAGATGGAAGTTTTTGGATAAATTTGTGTATCAGTGTTTCTTATTGATGTTTCAGATCATTGCCCATGATCCATCATCAGTTTGATGATAGATCATGCGTAATGGTCCAAAACATTGATAAGAAAAACTGACACACAAATTTATGTGGAAATTTCATCTGAGATTATGGACTTTGAGAATATAAATTCAATAACCTAATGGCCACATTCGCATTTGTAGCTATTTTATGCATGAATAGCTCCAAATTCATCCTTTTCCATATTTTGATTTTTATTAAAAAAAAAAAAAAACGATGGGATCTGAATATTATACCCATCCAAAGAGTTGCCCGCATGGCAGACATCGATTGGCCACATCGAAAGCGACCTGGCACTAAACCTTATCCGGAGGCGGCCACCTTCTTTGACCATATCGCAAGAAAACAAAAATATCAAATGCCACGTATTACCTTATCCATTCACCATCTCGATCATGACGCCTCAGATTTAGACATACTAAAAATATTTCTTAAACATTACACTTGCTTTTATAAATAATGAGCTGCTGAGCGTAGTTAAGCTCTGTTCGCAATGGGACTCTTAGATCAGCTTTGGGACGATGTGGTTGCAGGCCCTGCGCCTCTCAGGGGCCTCGGCAAATTCAGAAAAAGTACCTCCATCAATACCAAATCTCTTCCAGGTAAGTACTTCACTGAATTCTTCAAAAATGAAAAAAAATGGTGGCGATTTCTTTTAGCGACGGAATCGTTTTGTTACAGAGGGCGGCGGCGAAGATGCAGAGACGGGACGCGTGACCAAAAGCATCACAATTGCCAAGCAATACAACCGATCTCTGTCGATGGACGGCAGCCCAGTGCCGTCACCGTCTTCTCCGGTGGCCTGTTCTTCGCCTTCTTCTCCGTCGTCCTGTAAGTAATACTTCTTCTCCTCCGTCCTGGGTGTTGTTTTCTTTTCCGCGGCGTAGCGTACATGATATACAGTTGGTTATATACACAGCGACGCCGAGGAGAAAGAGAATGTATGGAGGAGCGTATTCAATCCGGGGAGTAACAGGGCGACTGGATCTATTGGATCGCAGAAGTTCGACAACGCCCATCCCAACAGTACCACCGTATATGACTGGTTTCTGCTTTTCCCTCTCTCCTCTTCAAGCTTTTTATGAATCTAGTGTTGGGTGAATGAATTTTTGATGGTTGATTCTACTGCAGGCTCTACAGCGACGACACCAGATCAAAACGGCCTTAGAAGATGAAAGTGGAACTGTGAATAACATGATCTGTATATATACTGCGAGTGCTGAGCTTTGGGTTTTTGGATCTGTTTCTCTAGTAGTGGTTTTTTTGTATATAGTGCGAGATTAACTAATCTTGTACATTAATGACTGTATGTAATGATCATATGGGCAGATCTTGTGCTATTTTAAAGAATATGCAGTACCGGTTTCTGTTATCTCTGTTTGTCTCTAAGTTGGTTTTGAATGAAATGTTAAAACTACTTGTTCATCTCGAAGGTGGTTTTACTTTCTTTGACACCGCCTGTCAAATGTAATTATGGGGTAACCAAGTGTAGACGCTCAGCAAGCGGTTATAATAGTGTGATCATCCCGCATTTTTATCGTGAAGGTTAAACTTTAGGTTTATTTGACTATTATTTGATTAAACTTTAGAGATTTCGACATTTTATGAATAATAGTGGTAATTTTTGGATAACCTGCGAAAGAATGTTTAATATCAGTAATTTTGGAATTTCATCTAAGTTTCTAGTTGTAATTTAATGGATTTTGTTTGAAGGATGTAGAGCTTCATCATGGGTTCATTCCAATTCTGTTTCAAGTTGTGATATTATTTTATGTTGCAAAGGTTTCTTTATTGTTAAACACCATGAGGATGAGGACCACAAAAATATTTGAGGAAGGGCCTAGTTTTGGGATTGAGTGGGGCTCTTCATTACTCGCATTGTTTCTAGATTTTGACCCCTCCACTATGGTAGTTTCAATTTAAATGTTGGTTTGGAGACTCCCAAAATTTCCTATTCCTTTCTAGCATCATTTGGTTCAACTGGAAATTGGAGATACTTTGCATACATATTTAAAATTACATGAAGACTAGATTATGTAGAATATTTTAACCTATGCTTGAATATGTAGCAATTGACCTTGTAGTAAGAGTGTCCTTGACATGGTGGTTCTACATGAGGGTAATTTCAAATGGATCCAAATCTTAGATTATGACAATATAACATTCAAATCTTGGTATTCTCATCAAATGTGTCGTCTTTAGGAGTCTTGTCCTCAAGTTGAAGGGCTTCCTAAGAGTAAAAAAGAGGCAACTTGTCAAACTTAAATGTTCACAACCATTTGAGCCTCTTTTGGAAGCTAAAAATGACAAGGATAAAAAAAGATTTATGCACCTTGGAGGTGGAGAAAAGAAAAATGAAGTCATGGAAGTCCAAGGTGAAGATTTAAATTAGGCTATGGAAGAAACAATGTTTTTGGAGGATCCTTACTTGAGAGAGTGACTTAATGAAGTTTTGGTAGGAGGAATTAAGAGAGCCCATGAATTTGAATATTCTAAGTGTGACAAAGAGTAACCCTTAATTAAAATGAATAATTTAGACCTAGAAGTGATTACCCCAAGACTTTCTTGGGGTAAGATTGTGGTCTAAATGAAAGGAGGAGGAGGCAAGACTAAGGTAATCTCCTCATTATTGCTTTGTTGTTTTTTTCCTAGGTTTTTTTGTTCCCACATGTCTTTGTTTGTTGCTACTTTGAGGTGAAGTAGCCTATATCAAGGCCTTTTTTACTCAATTTGGTATTTTGAGGTGTGAATTCTTTCCACCCATCTTTATGTACAATTAATGTGATAATATTTTTTTATTGATAAAAGTGCACTTTTCAATAAAAAAACTAATAATTCTCATCAATCCTTACACCTAATAATTTTGCACCTAACTTGTGCAAGCTTGTAATTCAATAAAAATTAATGTCAATGTTGTAATTAGGGTTTATATTTAATAGTCACTTATGTTTAGATCAAAATTGTGCACAAAATACTTGGTATAAAAATAAATAACAAAATTATATTTTATTACAACAATTTTACAATATAAAAATATATAGATCTATATAAAAAATGACATCCATGTTTTAAATCTATAAGTTGGAGATGTTGAGCTCAAAAATTGTATGGCTATAAACATGAAAAATGTGTAATCAACTATCAAATTTTAAGTTTGGTTGTAAAGTTCTAAAGCATTTATATCTTGATAAATGTGTTCAATGGAGTGACATTTATATTCAACTAGATGGTGTCATATATTCATATTTGACACATTAGTTGGTTGGCTTGGTTTGAAATAACATATAAATCCGAATATATCATGAGCTAAGAGGGGTGATGTCATAGTAGAGCGGCCCTCTTACTAGCATAGTCATTGATTGGTTGTGGGATAGTATCTTTGTTTGCTCATCCTTCTCAGATCTTTTGTGGCTTAATAAATCAATCCCAAACAAAATGCATGTACACTTCTCTCTAAATACATTCATTAATATCCCAAGTTGGGTGTGTGCGCTTGTGCATGTGTGTGTGCATGTGTACCTTGCGTGCATCTTGGAATTTATTCGACAATTCTTCGAATTTTCATTAAATCAAAAAAAAGTCCCATGTTGGTTGATTGGTTTGGTCTTGAGTAGGATAGAATCTCCAAATATATAATAATCCTTATGTCACTAGGAGTGATGCCACAATGGAAGTGGTCTTCTTACTAACCTTATGGTTACTTTCTTGAGGGATGAATGATTGTTTGCTCAACCATCTCTTCTCCTTTTTGTGGATTCATAATCCCAAAAAAAGCGTCATGTACAATTGTCTTTAAATACACACCTTACTACCCCAAGTCAAATATGCCTCTTCAGTGCATCTTGGAATTGTTCTTTATGACTCTTGGTGTGTTCCATGCCTCGGGATTGCTTATTATTTATAGTTGTGTGGTAGCTTTGTTTGTAACAATTCCTCTTGTGGAGACTTCTTGTCGTATGTGTGTATGTGTATATCTAATATTAATTGGTTATTAATTGGTTGGTTTGGTTTTGTAATTTTTGTGTTAATAAGGTTGATTGTTTATAAGATGAATATGCTTGACCTTCCCATCTCTTCCTTTATGACTCCACAATTTTTGAAAAAAATAACATATATACACTTACCTGTAAATACATGCCTTATTTATCTACGTCTTTGTGACTGACATCAACCTTAATAATTATACTATAACCTCACTTCTTCCTCGCATAACATACTTTTAGGCAAACATCATTTTAAAATTAGGTGGTCTATATTTTCCAGTTTGATGTGCGATGTGATATTGCTAGGAAGATAATGATGGGGGGTTTGGTTTATATTTAATCTGAACTCCATAGTTGCTTGGTAAAAGTTCCACTACCGTAGAAACAAAAAATAATGTTTTCTTTCAATAAAACTGTAATATTAAAAGATTCATTAATAATATTTGTTTTTACATTAAATGTTGAAACATTTCTAAATAAAAATAATATTTACAAATTCAATAATATAATATATATTTTAATTAATAGTATATGACTTTTTATAAAAACGTAAAATTATGTGAAGATTGTTAATAAATATTTTGGCTAGTTTATGAATTTTTTAATTAGAGATTTGAGGTATAATAAAACAAGTTATTGGAAAATTAAATTAAAATTCTTTCTATTGATAATTTTATTGAAATATTAATGTCTAACTAATAATAATGGAGAAGAATTAGATTTGTCAATAGACATAAAAACTAGCAATCGCATGTATACAATGCAATGTGAACGCCGACGGTATATGTTATTTGATTTAGAGGGATAGTTATTACTTTTGTAGTTGACGTTGATAAAGGGTGTGCCCAATCCAGACGCACCATCTGTTGTGGGGTCAAAATTGCATATTCTTCCCTTGAGTCTTTAGAAAAAATTGTATATTTTTACGCAAGGAACATATTGGACCAAATTTTGGGGATTTTCAGTCAAGTGAAAATTTGGGTATTATAAAGGGAAGAAAGCAAGGTGGCGCTTCTAACGAATACATGAATGGAGAAAGCCGATTAATATAGATGTTATTTGATGTTTTTTAAAATGGGCCACAATCTACCAAAGTCATTCAGAGCCTTCTAAGCACCAACAAATAACAACAAAGGTAAAAGGCATGAAGTTGGAAACACCAATGGACACGGTAAAGAATGCAAAGTAGAAGTATTTGCAAATAAAGAATTAAAAAAAAGTTAACAAGAGGGAAAAAATTAAGCATTATAACTGAAAGCTTGGGCATCTAAAAAGGATTGTTTTAAATGGAAGCAAGATGTGGTGTCTCCTCGTAGGTATGAAAAATTAGATTAAGGCAATGTAGCAGCATTTGAGCTATGTAGTGGGAGATGGCTACATAGGGACTTAAATCCAAGTGGACTATCCATATGAGTTACAATGCTTTATGTATTGTTAGGATACATAACAAAGTTTTATCAACACAAATTGACAAAATGGGTTCTGATTGTATTGTGACTTCAATCATGATGGAGGTCTTCACTGTACAAGGACAAGACACTTTTCTTTGATGATTATTAGGGATGATGTTTGGGCAATTAATCATCCATAATTTATAAAGGAATCGGTACATTAGTGAGTTATAGCAAATGTTAGGGATACAAAGGGTCAAATAGGTTATACAAATAAGATTAGGTGTTGCACAAGTGTGCAGTTAGGAATTTGGAAGATCAAGAGACATTGTGTTGTATTTTTTAATTGTGTTTTCGTAAAAAAAAAAGGGAGGGGGTTGTGCTCCATTAGGGTGAGCTAACCTCAAAAACCTGGCCTCAATTCGGAAAGGGTAATGAATTTATTACATATTATGTCCCATATTGTTGTGTTTCCACTGCTTATTTTTATTGTATGTTATGGATGTTTTGATCTCATTTTCAGCACATATATGTATGCTTGTGTATGTATCATATTAGGTTTCCCCTATTCATGTATGTAACGTCATTATACTACGAGTCATTAGTAGTGAAATTAATCAATGGGACCTTGAGGTCGTTGGTTAAAACTTTCCTTTGTGTTCTATGTCACTTTTTACAAAGGATATTTTGAGTATGAAAAAACATACATTGTAAGGGATTTTTTCTCCTAAATATATTTTAGGTTTATTGTGAAAAGTTTTTAAGCAAGAGAATAAAAATACCAATCAAATGAACTTTAAGGCCCAACACCTTCTAACATGTACTTGTAGAGACTTATTAATTAGTTTCATGAAGAACGTATATATTATAAAAGCTAAAACCCAAACATGATAGCATGATAGGTATAGCCCTTCGAATGATATCATTTTCTAATCCCACAACATCAACAACGATCAAAGTGGACCACACAACACATTAGGGTCTTATGGTATATACTTTTTCTATAGGAGTTGTATTTTGTCGCAAAATATTTCCATCATCAATATACATTATGCATGCATTTCCACTCAACCAATTCAATAGATTTTGTTACTGTTGAAGCCTTCTCACCATCACAAGATCCTGATCATGCATTCAATTGCAAAAATGGTAAGAGGGATATTGTTGTAAAACCCCATATGTTATGTGTAGTCTTTGTTCGTTGAAACAATTACGATGATCACCTATTCTGAATATCAAACTTGTTAAAACATCGTCGTTGTTGAACAAGAATCCAAACAATTGATGCAAAGAGTCACAAAATTTCTCAGCCAAACATGGAATCTTAGATTCCATGTAACAATTCTCTATAATAGATGTATCTACCTTCACTGTCATCAAAGTTTCAAGCATCAGTCTTGTGCCTCGCACCTATTAGCATTCATAAACTCATCACATGTTAAGCTGTTATTTGCCTATTTAGCATTCATAAACTCATCACATGTTAACTGTTATTTGGCAATATATCCCTGAAAACTCTCAGCAGGGATTGGAAACTGATTCATCAGAATGAAAAATAGATACCTAGAATCAAACCAATTCCTATCATGGCCTATGGCTATGGTCCACCAAATCATGACTATGTAATTCTCGACCTTCATGCACTTCATCAGAAAACATGGAAAATTCCCCCTTTTTGCTAGGAGAAGTTGCTATATATCAAGTTGATGTTGTTTACACATGTTCTAGGCACTAAAATTACCACCCATCAAGTAGTTTTGAGTGAAGCAAGATTTCCATGACCTCAAGGATGGTCCTGCATCATGATGGAATGTGAATAAGAATGAGTCTCCAATAGAAAATGTAACAAGTGCAAGCATGTACTATTTGTAGAATCAAGTTCTTCTTGCTTCCCAAAATTTAGAAATTCTGATAAATGATCTCAAAAGTAAATTTAAGCTTTGTGAATCAAGTAAAGGCATATCTACATGAAATTTTAATTCATCAATCAACAATTCGGTATGTGTGCATCATATTTATGAGTCTCTCCTCTCACCCTTATTTTCATTTCTACAAACTATTACCACTTTTAAATCTCTGTTGCTTCTCATCCAAGCCATTGTAGGCCTTACCATGTTCATGCAAGCCACTACTCATAGACCTACATAATCTTGTCATCTCTGATCATATCATAGTTTATGATGGAAAAATCGAAGCTCTGCCGAAAGAGCCACAGACAAAACCAGTATAGCCAACAACACAATCCCCCATAGCGGTGGTCGCCATGGCTAACAGATCTCACCCTGCGCAAAATCAAATACGAGACAAAAACACAATTGGGTGTCTCTCAAAAGTGATATTCTTCTCCAAATCTAAAGAGAGCAGATTTAAACACAAAGGGGCATAGCCAATAAAGCTTATCTAATCCATTGAACAAAATATTTTTGACACATACCTCACCTAGCTAGGCGAAATCCCTCTGCAGACCAAACTAATAGTAGGGATCTCAAAGATTCCCACTAAACATAGACAAAGAGGGGACCCTATGGGAGTATATAACACAGCGAACCCGCACTCAACATGCACGAAAAATCAAATCTAAACACAAAAGGAAAAAGAAAGCGTTAAAAATAGCGAATAAACGAAAATGTCCAAACGGTCATCAAAATTAATCACATTGAAAATACTTCCAACTGGCCGTCAAATTTAACATCATTGCAGAAACGTCGGAGGTCCTCTACCATAGGGGGAACACCTTCGGCGTAAATAGAGAGTGAAAATAAATCTAAAATTGAAAAATTATCTAAATGTTTTTTTAATGGTAATTTGATGGAGAATTATTACAACAAAACAAAGTTAGTTTGAATTTTAAATGTTTCTTCTTTTGAATTATAAATGTTTTCCACTAGTTTGAATATTAAAGATTAGATTTTATGGGAAAATGATTGTGCATTAATTTAATATATCTATATGTATTACACGATCATATGGCATATTTTAATAATAATTTGACATTTATCTTGACATAATTTGATTTATCTATTTTTGACTAAACTTAAATCTTCTTGCTATATCCTAGACTATGAGTCCACTATGTCAAAACTTGTTCTTCAACTTAGCAATTAGGAATCAATGCTCCTCATATAAAACACATCTTTAGACTCTCTAAAAACCAACTCTTGGCTTGGATATGGTTTCATTAACCTTGTATGGGTTTGTGAGCCTAGGAATAGTTTGATCAACGAACTTTTCCCGTGCCAATGATCTTCTTCCTTGTAATGATTATCTTTTCAAATGCACAAGTTAGCTTAGTCAACTTTGGTTCAATTGAGAAGGAATTTCATTAGAATAATTCACCTATATTGTAGACACCTATAATTTAGCTTGAAGCATTTAAATACTTAAATTGCACTAATTAAATCATTTCTGCAAATGGACGACATATCGTCAATATAGCACACTTCCTCTTCTATCACCGTTAATTAGCTACATTACGCTAGTTAATTAACCCTTCTATCCAACAATGACGTCAATTAATGACATTCCGTTAATCAGCTCCCCTTTCTATCTAGATTAATTAATTATTTCTAATTAATTACGCTTCCATTTTTATCTACATTAATTAATTATTTCTAATTATTTAATACACTTTTATATCTAGATTAATTAAGTATTCTTAATTAATTAAATTCTTTCTTCTATTTAATCAATAAATCATCACTTATTTGATTAAATCCCTCTCATAGTCTAAATCATGCTAATTATTCCTCTAAAAAGCTTCTATAAGTTTGCACACCTATTAATTAATCACTTTGATTAATTAATAAAACCCCTCAAACCCTATGGGTCACTAAAGGATAAACTAAATTCTCCTAAGGTTGAATCAACCCTTTCTAAACCTCCCTTATCCACAACTAACCCAACCTCTCCATTTATCCCACATGAAGAGGGATGTAGAGATTCTTCTATCCATTGGGCTATATAAGGAGCCCTCCTCCTACCTTTCTATTTACACCTACATTCCTAAATGAGCATAGAGCATACACTATAGCCATTTATCATCTTTGAGCATTCTTCCATTAGAAGAGCTTGCCTTCTCCATTTCTTGTATTCATCCACCCAAGTTTTGAAGTCATATGGAGATATGTCAAATGGTCTTGTAGCCATGATTTGACAAGACTCCATTCTTAGAAACCTTGGGATTTCAAGCACATAATCAACTCTTTGATTGCTAGAGGTCTACCTAGGTTCAATCTCATCTTATTTTTAGCATTCAATAAGAGATAGAAGTTAATTTGTTTAGCATGTTAGCTTGAAATGTTCATTTCATGTTTAATGTAGAAATGTTGATAGGTTAGCTTTGTTTAAGCTCTTAGCATGATGATGCATAGGTTTAGCTTAGCATTATATTGAAGCTAACAGGTGTTAGTTTCAACTTTACTTATATTTCTAACTATTTCATGCATACATATAACACACCCAAAGTGGACAGGTCCTTAGTCCCTTAACATTTTAGTTCAAATTTTATTGTTATTTCAAGTTTTGGCTAACCCTTGATATACACATATGGGAAATAATGTTCAATTTCTTAGGATTTTGCTAATATTACATGTGTAGGATCTCATTTAGAGCTTTAATTCTAATGGGTTGTCAATTTCGAGCTAACATACTAAAATTTGGAGTATTTTGAGATTTTTGGTGTCTTTGGTTGTATTTTGACTGCATAATGGGCATAAGCACACTAAACCGATGTAGACACACGTTATGGTGTGCACACACTCTACTCGTACTGTACCTTCATTACTACTCGAAACCAGGTGAAGCTGGTGCACATGCACTAACCCTACCGCACGTACCCCAAACACGTGCAGACACCCTAACCTAGGCACACACATTATGTGTTTGTACCCTAGTGCACACGCCCATATCCCGTGCGGGCATCTCTTGGGTGGTGCAAGCGCACTGTTGAGTTTTCATACCACCTTTTTGCTAACCCTAGTGCACATGCCTATACCACTCGCGCAGCATCTCTTGGGTGGCGTAGGTGCACTTTGGTTTAGATTTATACATAGGGCGCAGACGCCTAACCCATGCACACACGCCCTAACCCGCGCGCAGTTCTTCAATCCAAGTTGGCATATTAATTTCATATTTGTGGAAATTTCTTTCCTAAGGTACTAACATCATTGCAGGTTTTATTTTGCATGGATATGCTAGACTAGACATGGGATGAACCTTACATGTTAATTATAAGAGTAAGGCTGCGTATGCTCTTCCCTCGTGTCTTTTGGGATGAACTTGGGAATCATAAATGATTCTTATGTCTTTTGTTGCTTTGAGAATATGTTGAATTTCCAAATTGAGCAAAAATATATTTCGTGTCTGAATTAAGAGTTTCCATTCGTTGATTTCTTGAAATTTTTTTCACGTATGCTCTTCTCTTGCGTCTTAGGGCGATCTTGAGAATCATAAACGACGTTTATTCTTGTCATAGAAAATTATTAATCATATGCGGAACCACAAACGTTTGTCAAAGAACGGTGGTGTTGAAACAAAATTAAACTACTAATACAATTTTCATGCAAGTTTCCAAAAGGTGTTCAAGCAAACCACATCCAAATTAAACAAGATAAAAAAACACACCACAATCAACACATTATATTTGCAAGTTCGGATTGTTGGGGTTAGCACATCAGTTGTATAGACGGTATATCGAGATCTAAGCATACATGAAAATAAAAGCGAATATTCTACCGAAGAAATATACAAACCAAGAGATATAATTCAACACCAAATTTAATGTGGTTCGCACAAAGTGTGGGCTATGTCCACCATGAAACAAACCAATCTATTATCCAAAGCTTTGACAAGATATAAAATGAAGATTTACAATCTTTACACACTCTCGATGTATAGTACTTTCTTTCCTCAAGCTTTTGCTTCATCACCAATAATTCTCTCTCTCACAACTTTTACAAGTTCTTTCTAATTCGTTAATCTCTTACTTCTAAACCCTAGCTTTATGCTTATATAGCCGTTTATAGACTTAGGGAACTTAGCCATGCAATTGTAATCAATAGATATACTTTAATGTTAAAAATAGATCTAATTCACGAGTTAATTAAAACATCCTCTAACAGGTAACCGATGTCGGCTAGCCCTAACCGATGTCGGTACCTTCCTTACTTGACCAATGCCGATCCTGGGTGACCGATGCTGTTACCCCCTAACCAATTATGGTTCTTGTATTTTCAAAGCAAGTTTCCATTGCATGCTAAACTGAAGTAATTGAGCTCCACAACTCAACAATCTCCCACTTGGAGATTAATCACTCCACCATACACATACATAATCATTCTTGGATCCTTCCTTAGCTTTGTTTCTTCCTCTTCAAGTCTCAAACTTGAAGATCAACAGAAGTGGAGTGTAACTCCAACTTCTCCTTTGCTAATGGTTTCGTTAGCATATCCGTAGGGTTCTTGCTCATATGAATCTTTTCCAGATTCAAATTTTGTTCCTCCAATACCTATCATATGAAGTGATACCTCAACTGAATGTGTTTTGTTCTCGAATGAAATGCTAAGTTATTTTCCAAATGAATTACACTCACGAATGTCACTGGTGTAATGAAATTACTTGTATAATTCAAATCATGAGTAGAAATATAACACCAAATAACACAATATTCCAGAATAATGATCTCAATATGCAATTAGAATAGCTTCGCCACTTTGAGGGGGCAACCTCCAAACCATACAATAAGACTCAAATGCTTCAAATGATGATGAACTACTACCTAAAATCCCTATATATACTATTCATATGTTATGGCCAACACCAAGGCCAACCTACTAAGCATGAGAAAGTATAAATGATATAATAAAATGATATGGTAAGCCACAAGTCGGCTACTCATATCCTAATACAAGCAATAGGTTAAGGGCGTAACATGCCCTTCCCCTTCAAAGCAACATTGTCCCCAATGTTGAGAAGCTCTGGGTGTTCTTTGCTGAGAATGTCATATCTTCCCATGTTGCATCTTCATTGTCCATATTCTTCCACTTGATCAGGTACTCAGTAATAACCCGTGTCCTCGATCTTTTAGTGCGTGTTTGAAGGATGCATTTAGGTTCCAAGATGACTCTCCCCTCCTCATCGAGCTCGAGGTAACACTTGTTTGGGCTGATACTCTCTGTCAATTACTTTCTTGAGCGAAACATGAAATACTAATGTATTTTGGTTGATTGTGGAAGTTCTAATTTGTATGCTCTGATGCCAATCTTCTGCAATACTTGATAGGGGCCATAATACTTCGGTGAAAGTTTGTTATCCTTTTGTTGTTGTTTCAAAGACATTTGCTTATATGGTTGTAACCACACAAAAACCCAATCACCAACTTCAAAATGCCTTTCCGTGTGATGTTGATCAGCCTGTTGCTTCATGCGGTTTTGTGCCATGACCAAGTTCTCCTTGAGACTAGAGAGGACCTCTTGTTGATATTGAATGTGTTCTTCTACTGCTCTAACCCGGTTGTCCTCTCAATGATGATGTGATGGATGGTGGATGGTACCCATAGAGTGCCAAAAAAGGAGACATTTTAGATGAAGTATGGAAGGAAGTGTTATACCACCATTCTGCAAGTGGCAACCATTGGACCCATCTTGCTTGTTTATCTGACGTAAAGCAACAGAGATATCCCTCCAAACACTTATTTACAACTTTTGTTTTCCCATCAGACTGGGGATGATAAGAAGAGCTACGAGCTAACTGAGTACCCAAACATGAGAATAAATCAGTCCAAAAATTACTAGTAAATATAGGGTCTCGATCACTTACTATAATCTTTGGTGTCCATGAAGCTTACAACTGTGTCCATGAAGGTTTCTTCTACCGTGCTTGTGCAAATGGGTGTGCCAAGGCACAAAAATGAGCATATTTGGTGAGTCTATCCACCACAACCATGATGACATTTTTCCTTGATTTAGGCAATCCTGATAAAGTCCATGGAAACCTCTTCCCACCGCTGGCTAGGAATAGATAGAGGTTGTAGAAGACCTGGGGATCGAACTGTTTCACCCTTATTTTGCTGACAAACCATGCATTCTGCCACAAATTTTTGGACATCCCCTTTGAGACCTTCCCAAAAGAAATCTTGTTTGACTCGATGATAAGTCTTCAAGAATCCAGAGCCCCCTCTTTGGAGAAGAGTGAAGCTCAGATAGAATCCTATTTTTAAGAGTGGAGTTCTTACATAGGTATAATCTATCTTTATACCATAAAGCATCCCCTTTCAATACAAATTTTTCAGACATGCTTGGATCATTCTGGAGATGATGAATGAGGTTTTGTGTGGTTGGGTCATTTCTCCATTCGGACCTTGCCTCATCTATCCAATCTTCCTGTAATATGGATATGGCACATAACAAGGCTGCAGTTGATTCATCTTTCCACGACAGAGCATCCGCAACTACATTCTCCTTCCCTTTCTTATAGATAATCTCAAAATCATATCCCAACATCTTGGAGACCCATTTTTGTTGTTCTTCAGATGATAAACGTTGCTCCAAGAATTATTTCATACTATCATGATCTGTCTTCACTTTAAAGTGTCTTCCTATGAGATATGGTCTCCATTGCTTTATTGCATGAAGTATGGCTAGCATTTCCTTCTCATAAGTCAGCTTGGAAAGATTCTTACCTTTGAATTGATGGCTCAAAAAGGCAATAGGATGGCCTTCTTGCATGAGAACTGCCCCCATACCCACCCCTAATGCATCACATTCAATAATGAATGTTTTGGAAAAATCTGGAGTAGCCAAGACTGGAGTGGTGCACATGGCCTCCTTTAGTTGCTCAAATGCTTTGGTTGCATCCTCACTCCAATGGAAGGAGTCCTTCTTTAATAAAGTTGTGAGAGGTGCAGATATGCTTCCATAATGCCTTACGAATCTTCGGTAATAACATGTAAGCCCCAAAAATCCTCGTAGATTCTTTAGGGTTTTTGGAACCTTCCACTCCATCATGGCTTTGATCTTATTAGGATCCACTTTAACCCCTTCATGAGAGACAATGTGACCCAAATATTCAACCTCCTTGAGTCCAAAAGAACACTTAGAGGGCTTTGCATAAAGTTGATGTTGCTCAAGGGTTTCCAAAACCTTATTTACATGATGCAAATGTTCCTCCCATGTTTTGCTATAAATTAATATATCATCAAAAAACACTAAGACAAACTTCAGAATGACTTAAAAATAGAATTCATCAAACTTTGAAATGTAGAAGGTGCATTTGTGAGTCCAAAAGGCATTACCAGGAATTCATAATGGCCTTCATGTGTCCGAAAGGCGGTTTTATGAACATCCTCATCCTTGATTCTGATTTGGTGGTATCCCAAACGAAGATCAAGCTTTGTAAAATAAACAACACCATGCAACTCATCAAGCAAATCATCAATTACAGGAATAGGAAACTTATCTTTGATTGTGTACTTATTAAGTTCCCTATAATCAGGACACATGTGCCACATGTCATCTTTCTTCCGTACCATCACTACTGGAGAAGAATAAGCACTCTGACTATGATGGATAATTCCTGCTTCCAACATCTCTTGTACAATCTTTTCAATTTCACTCTTTTGCACATATGGGTACCTATAAGGTCTAATGTTAGGTGGTTGACTTCCTGGTAATAACTAAATAGCATGATCATGATCTCTCTTTGGAGGTAAGCCCTTTGGTATATTTTCAAATACAACAGAGTGTGCATCCAACACTGCTTGCATATTTGATGGTATAATGTCCTTAGAATGATGAGCCTCCAATGAAAATAGTTGTGCCACAAATCCCTCTGCACCCTTTTTTAGCATTTTGTGCATCTGATGAGAACTTACTATTTGTGGAGACTTTGCTCTTAAGCCTCTTAGCTCAAAAGTCCTTCCTTCAGAGTGAAATCGCATGAACAAGTCTTGGAAGTTCATCTCAATGGTTCCCAAAGTGGTAAGCCATTGAACCCCTAACACAATGTCTGCTCCTCCCATAGAAATGGCATACATGGGACTATTTAGTATGTAATCTCCCATGGAAAGCTTAATGCTATGGCATTTTCCAAAACAAGTAATAGTACCTCCATCAATAATCATTACTTGACATTCAGGAGCTGGATAAATGAAGCAGTTTAGGCACACTGCTAACTTATGATTGATAAAGTTGTGAGTACTTCCTAAATCAATCAACACTGTGACCCTCTATTTTTTTAGGAATCCAACCACCTTTAGGGTTTGGGGGGTGCTAATACCTAAAATTGCATGGCATGAGATTGTTGGCTGAGGATCTCCTGACTCCTCCTCTAGCTCAACCAAGACCTCTGACTCTGAATCTTCATCCTTCTCTTCATCTTCACTAGGCCCATCAATGTAGAACAACTTCTTTTCAGCACATTTATGTCTGGTCCAAATTTACTGTCACAGTTAAAACATAAACCTTTTTCTCTTTTTTCTTCAATTTGTTGAGGTGTCAATCTAACTGTCGAGGGAGTGTTGGGGCCAAGGTGTTGCGATCTCTGGTATAAGTGAAATGTTGTCTCCTACTTGAAACAAATTTCTCCTCTACCCTTCTTGCCATAATCATCGAATCAGAAACCTTATGAGGATTAAACATACGCACCTCATGCTCAATGTGATCCTTAAGACCCCCAAGAAATAGGTCATTCAGATTCTCTTCAGTAATATTTTCCACCCGTAGAGAAAGGTTTTGGAAGTGATGAATGTAATCCTTAATAGATCCTATCTATCTCAATTTTGCTAATTGGCTGAAGTAATTATCTGACACACTAGAACTATAGTGTAATTACAACTCTTCAGTGAACACTGTCCATGTAACATTGAGACCACTCTTCGCCTTTGAGCACATAACCATCGATACCAGACGAATTGGTCAGGTTCGAGATACAAAGTTGCCATGGTCACCTTTTGTCCTGGTGGAATCTAATGTAGTTCAAAAAAATTCTCCATTTGGTTGATCCAATTGAGTGGATCCTTTCCATCAAACTTACACATCTCCACTTTTGGAAACATAGTACGGGCTGCAGAGTGCTCATATTTGGATTGTGCACACTCGAAGATCCACTCTGGCTCATGTGTCTATTATGTTGACCTGAGGATCCACCTTGATTGACATAAGTATGATTACCCATCATATACGTACTGAATTTTTGCATGAAATCCTCGAATCTTTTCCAATCCTATCCACATCTTCTTTGTTGGCCACCCGAGATTCGAGGTCTCTCAGGTTAAACTCAAGTTGGCTTACTTTGTGGTCTGTCGAAGTAAACCCTAACCCTGAGGAATCTATAGTTATATCTTTTGTCTCCAACTCCTCAACTACTATCTCATCCTTTTCTGGTGTTTTACCCAGTGATGGGATTCTTTTTTCCTCTTGTGGAAGGCCCCATCATGATGCCCCAAAATAGTAGGATGTAGGGATCATAGTCAAATTTTAGGGTTTCGTATTTCAATACGAATTCAGGCCAAATATAAAAAAACTTAAAGAACAAACCCCAAATAATTTTTTTGTGCTTTTTTCCGAAAATGTAATGAATTTGAAAAAATTCCACAATTTGCACCCTAGGGAGTGATTTTATGAAAAAACATAAATTTGTAATAACTTTTGCAAAATAAATCAAAAAATTCTGAAATTTTCAGGAACCTTACTTGAAATGTTTTAAAACTTTGGTAAAAATATCTCCCACCAATTCGCTTTGGTTCATAATATATGGTGGAAACAAAAAATTAGGGTTTTGCCCTAATTTTGGCCCAAATCATAACTTTGATACCACTTGTAATGAAATTACTTGTATAATTCAGATCATGAGCAGAAATATAACACCAAATAACACAATATTCTAGAATAATGACTCAATATGCAATTAGAATAGCTTCACCACTTCGAGGAACCTCCAAACCATATGATAAGACTCAAATGCTTCAAATGATGATGAACTACTACCTAAAATCCCCTATATATACTATTCATATGTTATGGCCAACACCAAGGCTGACCTACTAAGCATGAATCTTTGCTCAATTTGAAGTGTTCACCATAGGTGTGCTAACAGTTTTGCATTTTCATATTGAACCTTTCTAACACCTTATAGATATAATACTCCGAGACAAATACAATTCCTTGTTTTTACTATCTCTATGTATTTACATGCCAATGATTCTTTTTGCAGCTCCTAAATCCTTCATAGTAAATGTGTGAGCTAGCTTTCTCTTAAGCTCACCAATGTCCTGCATATTAGATCCCGCAATAAGCATATCATCCACATACGATAACAAAATAATATAGTTCTCATTTTCAAGCTTCTTGAAATAAACACAATGGTCGATTCACATCTCAACTAACCATGTTCTTGCATAAAACTATCAAACCTCATGAACCATTTCCTTGGAGCTTGTTCGAGCCCCCATATACTCTTTTTCAACTCCGCACACTAATTTCTCCTTACCCTTGACTTCATACCCAAGTGGTCATTGTGCATATTAATCTCTTCATCCAAATCACCATGAAGGAAAGCCATCTTCGCATCTAGTTTCTCTAAATGAAAATCCTCTCTTTATGACTAAACTAAATACGACAAATAGAAGTCATCTTAACAATAGGAGAAAATATTTCACTAAAGTCAATACATGCTTTCTGTGTAAATCCCTTTACTAAAAGCCTTGCCTTGTATCTTTTTGTCCACCCTCTTCTTCCTTGATCCTGTAAACCCACTTGTTCTGTAATGTTCTCTTACCTGCTTGGCAACTTAACCAAATCTCATGTTTGGTTCTGTTCCAAGGAGTCCATCTCCTCATCCATGCCATGCTCCCACTAGACGTGAGTCTTATCCTACATTGCTTCTTCAAAGCTCTCTAGTTCACCATTATCAGTCAACAATAAATAAAATAGAGAAGGTGTAAATCTTTTTGGAGGTTTACTTACCCTTTATGACCTTCTCACAGGAGTTTGGGGTACCAGGAGGCTCAATCTGGACCTCCTGGACATTCCTATCCAAATCTAATAGTGATCGCCACCGGTCACCTCTAACCAACGCCGGTTCTGCTAACCGAGGCCAGTTTGAATCTTCTCAGTAACCGATGGATACATCGTCTCAGTCGGTGCGTGCAATCGGAGGTCAACCGACACCGGTTATTGTGTAACCCTATCGGTAATTCTTTTAAATCTGAGAGTTCATTTTCATTCACAAACTTCTCAACCGGTTCATCCTTGGGTACCAAAATTTGATCCCTATACATTCTCTTTTCATTCCATTCAATATCACGACTCCTAATAATTTTAGAATTCTCTAAATCCCAAAAACGAAACTGAAATCACCATATCCATAACCAATGAAAGTGCATCTCTTGGATTTTGCATCCAACTTTTTCCTATTTTCCTTATCAACATGCACAAAAGATTCTAAACCAAAAACTTTAAGAAAAGAAAGATCTACCTCTTTTCCAATCCAAGCTTCCTTTGGTATTCCTCCATCTAGTGAACTTGAAGGCCCATGGTTAATCAAATAAACCATTGTATCAACTAATTCCACCCAAAGCGTAAAGGTAGTCCGAATGTATTCTCATACTTCTAAGACGTTTCATGATTGTCATGTTCATTCTTTCTGCAATACCATTCTCCTATGGTGTTCTTGGAACCATTCTTTCTCTACATATTCCATTCATTGAACAATAATCATTGAAAGCCTTGCTATAGTATTCACCACCATTATCGAGATCTAAGGAACTTTAACTTATAATTTGATTCATTCTCAACTTGGGTTTTCCATCTTTTAAAAGTCTTAAAAACATCAGATTTATGTTTAATACAATAAACCCATACCTTTCTTGTAGCATCATCAATGAAAGTAACATAATACCGAGATCCTCCATAAGAAGCTACAGTGGTCCTCACACATCCGAGTGTACGAGCTCGATTGTTACTCCTTCTTAGTTGCCCCAACTTTGAGAAATCTTATTCTCTTTTACTTTCCAAAGATATAATGCTCACAGAAATCAAGATCTAAATCTTTCAAATATGATAACTTACCCTTAGCATTTAAGATCTGCATTCCTTTTTGACTCATATGACCCAATCAGGTTATGCCACATGCATGCATCCGAATCTGAAGTAGATAATGCAAAAAAGGAATCAATAATACAAGTAGATAAATATAACATTCCTACCTTCTTACCTCTTGCCACAACAAAAGTACCCTTGGTGAATTTCCAAGAGTCTCCTGTAAAAGTAACCATGCAACCAAATTCACCTAGTTGCCCTGCAGAAATAAGATTTCTCTTGAGGCTTGGCACATGCCTCACATCTTTCAATACCCATGCATTTCCATTCTACAATTTTAGATGAACTTCCCTTTACCAATAGTACTACAAGGTTCATCATCACCCAAATAAACATGCCTAAAATTTCCTAGACATAATTTATGAAATAACCCTTATCAAGGGTTGCATGGAAAGAAGCTCTTGAATCTAAAACTCATGATTCAATTATATTATCTAAAGAAAGAATAAGAGCATCTTGCATTACCTCTAATGTAACAAGATTTGCTTCTTTATATTTTTCTGGTTGTTGGTTCTCTTTATCGTTTGACTAACAATATTTCTTTGTATGTCCTTTCTTTCCACATTTCCAACAAGTAATTCCCTTACTTCTGGATTTAGATTTGTTATCCCTTGACTTTGATTTCCCATTACTCTTACTCTTGGATCTCTCCTTCTTCCAAAGAACTACTTTCTACATTCAAAGCATTTCCAGATGATGATTCCTCTATACTCTTCCTACAAATTTATTCATTCAAGATTATACTAACCACGTCATCAAACTTCAAAATATTATTAGCAGATGTTGTATTACTAACAGTCATTACCAAGTTATCCCAACTATCAGGCAAAGAACATAAGAGTAAAAGTACTTTTACTTCATCATCAAATGGTATTACAACCGATTTTAACTGATTTACAATAGATTGGAAATCATTCAAATGACTAGATGCATATCCACCTTCATGCATCTTAGAACTAAATAGTTTCTTCATCAAATAAACTTTATTTGAAGCACTAGGTTTTTCATATAAATTAGCAAGAGATTTCATTAACTCTACCGTAGAAGTCGCTTCTATAATATTAGAAGCCACGGATGTTGTCAAGCTTAATCACCTTATCTCTGCTTTGGTATGACATTCCCGTGGCCATAATTACTGACAATGGAAAATCATTCAAGAACAAGACAGTGAAGGACTTTTTCATCACTTTCAAATAAAATTGAATTGGTCTACACCATATTATCCACAAGGTAAAGGGCAAAGCTAAAGCCACTAACAAAACATTGGTTCGAATCATGGAAAATATGGTGAGTAAGACACATCGCAATTGGCATTTGTAAATTCACCCAACCAATGCGGGATTCTTTGAGTTGAACATGAAGACGTTGTTTTAATATTGTTCATAGAATCTCTCTAAGAAAAATAAGTAGAATGGTTCTACCTCCTTCTGTCAGCTCCATCACTTGGTTGGAATGACATCAAGACTACCTTCGAGGAAAGATTTAAATCAACTGAAGACTGTCATGACCTCTTGGTGTAGTTGGCTCAAATGAAGAAAGGAGAAGGTGAAACTATGAGAGAATTTGTGGCTCATTTTGAATGGTTGCTTTGCAGGATACCTAAAGAGGATTCACCGTCTGAAAACAATGTCAAGAGATTCTTCATCAATTATCAATCACTGGAGGTAGGATTTCTCCTACGAAGAGTTCAACCAAGGAACATTGTAGAAGAACAAAGGATGGCAATTGAACTTGATGACGATCTCATCCTCTCTGGAAAGATCAAGAATCCATCAAAGGGAAAGACCCAACATCCTAGAGATGAAAGAACCAATCCTTTTTTTGCATAAAATGGCAAATGAAATGGTGTCGTTGAGGAGGGAAATATTTGAGCGAGTTTCTTCTCAAAGAAGCAACAAAATTAGATTGTAGGAGCACCTTGAAGGCTTTCCTTGGAGGCCCCACCTATTAATGCAAGTTGTAGGAGTAAGGAAAATGAAGAGGAGCTTGAACAAGAAAGTGAAGGTGGTGATTTCCTAGAAAGTGATGAGTTTGAGAATGATACACAAATCAGATTCTATGAATATTCTAGAGGTGATGAAGATGATGAAGAAGATGCACCTAGTTTCTCATGTGCGGTATTCACTCATTCTCAGTCTGAGAAAGGAACACCTCCCTCCACTTTGCTGCAAAGAAAAAGAAGGCTGATGATTCTCCTGTGGCGACTCTGTAAAACAAAATAATCAGTCAAGGATCTCCACTCCCACCCTTCATGGAGTTTACATTGTTGAAGCTTGATCTGTAGCAAGTAAGAAGGCTCTCACAATTCCAAGTAAGTCTTTTGATGCCTCTTCCAATTCTAAATCTAAATATTCTCTGTAAAATCTAGTACTTTGAAAGCTCCTAGTGTACCTTTCAAAATACCCTCCATTCCCCAAAAATCTACTCCTACTTCCAAACTTTTCCTAAATCCAAAAGTAATCCCTTCATCACCCTCACCCGCATCTCTCCTTTTTACTTCATAGAATACGCAAACAAAGCCAAAGTGCAGATTAATAAAACCAAATATTTGCGACTCACCCTGAACAATTTGAGAGAATCCCTATATTAGAATGGAAGTTTAACACCCAATGTTGTAACACCAATTCTAAAGGAGTACTACCAAACCCACTTCCCTCATAGAACATGTTTTCCAAATCAAAGATTGACAAGGTCGATCCTTTCTATGCCTCCCTTCTTATTGGATATTATGTCTTTTTTTGAATAATTGCATAATAGATTATGGCGCCTCGATAATGTGATGCCTTTAAAGGTCGCCAAGTCTCTCAAACTTACCATGACTCCACCCGATGGTTCTTGTTACTCTTTGAGTCAAAGATGTCCCACTTAGAGGAGGTCTAAGATGCATAGGTGGCTCTCGCTAGATTTCTAGATAAGAAATTTTCGATGATGATTTTGGTAATAGACATTCTGGCTTCATTTGGAATGTTGCTAAGTAGGGGTTTCAAAGAATTGGGGGTAAAATTCAAATGAATTGGTCTTCCACAACCATACCAGTGAAGGGGGACATGGAGAAATTGCTTCCAAAGAAGAAGATGAGGTACACGGTGTGAAATTACACGAAGCCTAGAAACCAACATCTTATACCAAGATACCGAGACAAAAATGAATCAATTTGTGACAACTGAGGAGGAAGAGGATATTCCCATCTTGATAGTGTCGGGCATGTCTTATTGAGAGACATGGACCTTGAAGAAGCATTGAGGATATTTGAGTTATAAGAGGGCAGCCCTAATTGTTTGGATGATGCAAACCATGAAGAAGAGGAAATGGTTCTTGATTATTTTCAAACAGAAAAATCAGATTATGTGCTTATCTGTGATGAAGAGATATTCTCATCCCATTTCGAAGATGAGGACTCCCTTGATCACGTCACCCAAGAAGAGACAAGACCAGCTTGTGATGATCCCATGAAAGGTTTGAAAGAACCATCTCAGTACAACAATTGCTAAGCTTCATGGAAGAAACAGACGACCCTAATCTCAAGATTATCGAACTCCTAATGCAAGCCATGAATCTTCAAGATAAGTGTGAATATGATTTGAAATTCTTAACCAATATGAAGGTTGGCTATATTGAAACAAAGCGAGGAGAGATATTCGATGTCCCTCCTTAGCCAATAATGGAAGTAACCTCATACTTGTCTTGTATGGCCATGGCATGAGTTAAGAGATCAAGAATCAACTTGGGGTCTTCCGCAACTTCTACTACATCCAATAGTTCTTACATGGAGATCTCCTTTGTTACTTCCTATAGCTTATCTTTGTACACCTTCAAAGAATCGTAATTTGCGAGGTAAAGAAAACTATCCAAAGGGATTACTTCATCATCTTAGGAATCACTGCATTCTATCACTCCATCAAAAAGAGCTTCAACTTCAAAGGCCTCAAAAATCCTTGCTTCAATTTATTCATCATGGAAAGAGTCTTTCTCTTCAAATGGGAAAGAAAATAGCAACATGGCTTGTCTCAGAAATTCAGTAGTGTAGTCTTGCATGCTTTGACGTTGCCCTATCTAAAGTACAACCACTTAATCATCATGTCGGTCTTATGGCCAATAGGATAGAAGTTAGCTCTAATCAATTATTTAAAACCTTGCCAAGTATCTTGACACTAGGACGTTTCTTCTTCTCACAAGTGGCTAGATGGCTTTCCCACCAAACCGAGCATGACCTTCCATTTTGAGATGTGCAAAGGTGATAGTTTGTGCCTCGGTGACATTATGCACACTAAAGTAGACTTCCAACTATTTAGCCATTTATCCAAGAATTTTGCATCCACTTGTCCTTCAAAAATTCTTTATTTCCACTTTCATTTCAACTTTAAAAGGTGTATGTGCATATTTTAACTTCTCGCTTGCAATTGGTGTCTCTTCATGCTCTTCCCATTCTTTATCTTCGTGGCTCTTTCCGATAATCTGAATTTTTTTGGCTAGTGCTCGAACCATCAATTCCATGGAATCTTGTTTAATCGAAGCCATCTTTCGAAGATCTAAAAGCTCTTCTTGTTTTCTATGCTATCTATCTATCATGGTCTCTAGCATCTCGACTCTACGGACGAAGTTCTCTTCCTCCATTTGATCTCAAATTCTCTGTTTCCACTTCTTTGTAGAAATATCTAGCTCACAAGGTAAAAATTCTTCACCTTTGGACCTTGTCACTGTCATAAAAAATCACAAGAAAGATTCGAATACCACAGTCCTGGATATATAATCAGCTACGATACCAAATTTTCTTGAAAGAATTAGAGCTTCATGACTGATTATCTAGTGCTATAGAGAGGAAATTGTAGAGAAGGAAATAATTCAAAATTCAACACCAACAATTTTATCCTAGAAACCTCCAATGGAGGAAAACCAATCGGGAAGGGAAACTGCTCTTTCTTCCCACTTTTATTGGTCTAACATAGACAATTACATATTACAATAAGTATGAAAAGAAGCAACAATGTAAACCTTCTCTCCAATTACTTGCTTGCTCTGTTTCTACACCTTGCTCCTATAATTCCACTCCAGCACTGAAGATCTTGGTCACTGCTCTCATTGTAGTCATTTTTGCACCCTACCAAGAACAAGGGAACCTCATGCATGCCAGCCTATCACCCAGTGGGTGCTGGGTGCTCACCCGAGGTGCACGAGAGGGAGCCGAGTCTCTCTTTTATGTGAGTTCAATGGAAGGCATAATTCAGGATTCTGACTTAGTGATTTAACAGACATGAAGAAGCTATAGAGATCAGGACGACTTCTACACCCCTTCAGTCATAACAGAAACAAGCGCAACAAAATTAATAGAACTAAGAATTGCAAATCCACAAATATACTCAATCATTTAAGTAAGGTCCATGATTATACAAGATCAAAAGCAGAGTAAAAACATGCAGATAATACAGAAGGAGATCTTAATATAAACATAGTGGTAACCTTATCATATTCATTCATAGTCTTACTACAAAGCATCACAGAGAGCAAACCATAGTCATGCACCATATCTGGATCCATACATGTATACTCACAAGATAAAATTTTCATTCCCCATTTCCCCATTACATTCTTCCTAGAATCATCTACCCATTTATCCCACAGTTCTTGTAGTAATTCTACAGAGCTTCGCTACCTCACTTGTGTCTCTATTCTTTGCCAAGGGCGTGCGTATAAATAGGCATCTGAGCTCTAAAAACTCCTCTGCAACCTCAGATCTGGCCCCAAGTGTCAAGGTGTGGGTCGCCCAGTGCGCATGCCTCTCCATATCATGATTAAATTTTTGGATCTTCCTATCGCAAGGTATATTCCTTCCAGGACACCCTGTCGCCAGGCTGGAACCTTATCCAAATGGAACACGTTCTTCATGTGTTCTGTCCAAAAGGTCAAAACGGCTAAGTCCCGAATTTTCTTCACGTGCACGCATGTCCTTGGTTCTCCAAGAACCCTTTTTGAATTTTGCCCTATGCGCCTTCACTTGCACGCTTCCTCCGGTCATGCATACCTACGTGCCTTTAAGATTTGGAAGCTATATCAAGGGCCCAACATTACCCCACACTTCACCTGTTCTCCACCCTTGGGAACCTTCTCAAAGAATGTAGTACAAAAATGCAAGGCCTTTCCTTGGAAAAGAATGGAGGGAAAGAATAAAGAATGGGGGAGAGGAAGAGAAAGAATAGAAGGAAAAATTTCCTAAAGAAGCAGAAGGGGAAAATTCTACCGTAGGTCGGCCTCCAACGTATCCCACACGCTGACCTCATCCTACGCCCTTTTGCAAAGGTTTCCAACCAATGCGCTCACCTCATCGAAGGTTAACCCTTCCCCCTTTGTGGTGATGGTCTCCACCACGGTTTCTAGTTCCTTCGCAAGATCCTCTAAGGCATCCATCTTCCTTGTAATGGTCTTGTAGAGTTCTTTAAGCCATGTTTTGATTGAGACCCAAAGGGCCTCAATAGCTTTAGATCTTCTTTCTACCTTGGCTAAAATCTTTTCTCATTCTAGCTCTATTTCCTTTGTTCTTCTCCCTAAAGTCTTTTAGCTCGGCCTCGTTGTCTGCAAGTAGCATGCCTGTCACCTTGTCTTGATCCGCGTAGTGGTCATAGGTGACCCCTACGGTTTGTGTAGCTACTCTTACATCAGCCAGGACCCTATTGTATTCAGCTATGAGCGCGATTACCTTCAGCTTATCCTCCTTCTCCAAATGTGTAGCTATATCCTCTGCCGACTCCAAGGCCAAAGGCTGCCTTTCCATGGTGAGGATCCGAGTCAAGTCCTCAAGACATTCCAGGGAGGAACCATACTTTTACACGGGAGGGTTAAGGTTTGGGTGCTTCATGATAATAGCTGGGAGATGAGCTCCACCTTCTTAGAGACTTCATGCACTTTAGCTTTCTCCTCCTGTAACTCCCGTTGTAGTTGAGCGTTGATCAACTTTTCAAGGCTGAGTTCCTTTGTCAACTTAACTACTTCTTCCTTCCTCTTTTCCAACAGGTCCTCCAAGGCTTTAATCTTGTCATTTCTACAGAAGAGCCTTGCCTCTACCTCCATGGAGACCTTGTTGAGCGCATTACACACTTGCTCATCCAACAAGTGTTGTGCATTTATGAGGGGGTTGACCCCCTTTGTCTCGAGAGCTCTAGTATTTCCTCTTGGTTAACTTCGAATTGGGCTCATCAATGTGGGAGTCAAACGCCCACGATAGCATTTTCCTCGTGCATGGGTATCCACCCTCAGGATCAAAGGACTCCATGGTGGTGAGCTCCTTGGTGGGCACGGTACTCTAGAAGTGCACGTGCAAAACTTTGTTAGGGTCATTAGCATACCCCATCACCGATCTTCCTTCCTCTGCACGTTTACTTCCCATGCGCACGCCCTTTGGAACAATCACTGAAAGAGTTGGGCCTTTTGTGCTACTTCCACTCTTCTCCCTTTGTTCTTTCTTGAACTCACCGAGCACGAGCTCCGTGTTGTACCCCAACTCCTCATCGACCAAGGCATCAATCATCTTTTCCACCTCCCTTGTCACTTTTTCATCTATCTCCTCCTGGGTGAGCTTGGGCATTTCTTGCTCCTTGGTGCTTGCCCCTTCGCTCCTTTCTTTACTCTACGAGTCCTCCTCCTCCCCCTAGGCGCTCTTCCTCCATGCAAAGATGAATGCATCAATGTCTTCCTCTCCTCCCTCCCCTGAGTCATCTATACTTATCCTCCCTTGGGTCACCTCCAGCTCTTCTCCTTCGCCAACATTCTTCTTGCCTAAAAAGGCGCTTGTGCCTTCGGTCTTCTCTACCTTCTCTTCTTCTTCTTCCACTGAAGACTCGGCTCGAGAGATGCGGTCTTCTCTTCATCCGAGGGCTCCTCAGGAGATGGTGGCTTTACCGGTTCCAGGGTCTTCTCCCTAACTACCATCCTCTTCTTCTTCCAGACATAGGTACTTGGCCCCGCGGTACCTACATCCTGCTCCTCCACCACCCTCCATTCCTCTTTCTCTTCTCTCTCCTTACGCTTTGGCGTAGGCTTATTTCTACCAATAGGGTCGTCAGGATGGATATCTCATTCTCCACATATGCACCCTTTTCAAACTTTGGCCTTATGCGTAGGTAGATCCTGGCAGCATCGCTCTCAGCAATAGGTAAGGTCATGGGCCTTACAATGTGCACATCTTGCGATACGTATCTTTCAACGTACGCATACTTCCCCAGGTAGACTAGCTTCTTTCTCATTTCCCTATGTTCACTGTCAAGGGTGGACAGGTCAAGGTTTAATTTCTTTGACTCCTTGTACCTGTTCACTCCTCGCCTGGAAAAATTGGGCAGTAAATGAGAAGGGGAGTTTACACCAGGGAATCCAACTGCCATCCCCAAGATGAATCTACCAATGCAGAAGTGTTGGTATACCGTGAACTTTTTCTCCTTCGGGTTTGTCGCGGGAGTTGTTCTGGATCTGCCATTCAGCCCCGAATGCATTCCTAAGGCACGTATACCATTTATCCAAGCACGCCTTGTGCACCCCTGTCATTGATTCACATGTATACTTCTGGAACCTCTCCGCAGCAAAGGGTCTTCATCGAGGTACTCCCATACGAACTTGTCGGATGCATCCGGCACCCCGACTTCTGAGAACACAATTGTTAACAGGATGTTCCCAAATAATATCTTTCCTCCCTTCTCCGCGCTGCTTATGATCTCATCTACTATGTACTAGGAGATGTTGTACACGGTGCCTTCGTGACCTTCCTATAGACATTCAGCCAGGGCTTGCTCACCTGGGTCCACCTCTCTTGTCCATTCAGCTTGGAAACAAGGTGCATGGCCATCTTCATCACTGGATCATTGATATCCATGATGTCGTAGTACCTTGATCCCTTCTTATATTCCTGGGATGCAATGGTTTCTTTAATTGCCTCCTCATCCAGGAGGTCATCTATGAGCGCGTCCCCTTTACAACTTAGGCCTGTAAAGTGTGAAATTAACTGGGGAGTTATGCATTTTACACCTGCGAAGCAGAATAAGTCTTCGTGCACACACGCATCGCCACTGGTATAAGTGCTCGGATTCTGAAATATGGTAACTCATAAAGCTAGAGAAGCCCTACCTTCTCCATTTTCACCTTGACTACGTCATTGTAGATTGGCATCCCATCAGGTGTTTGTTTATTTGTAGGGCGCACTAGCTCCAGTGCCATTTCCTTCACGATTGTGCTTGATCGGTGATTGTAGTCAATCACGGGCATCTATCTGATGTGGGACTCCCACTCTTGCCCCAGCAAAACCCCATCCGGTATTGCATTTCCGAGTACCATTCTTCATTGGTATCTAAGGGGATTTCTTCTTCTTTCTTCTTTCCTTTTCCCTTACCCTTTCCCCTCTTGGATTGTAATGCAGTTTATCAACTGGTTTTGTGGCCGTCATTTTACCCCTTGCTTTCATTCCCAGGTTAACTTGCAATTTTGTTTGAATGTTTTCCCGCACGCCCGTGACCTAAAACACAAACCCTAATCTCAGAATTTTCTCCTTTGATCACGGTGCTTCTTCACAACATTCCTCACACTGTGAATCACTTTTGCACTAGTTTGTAGATCTAACAAACCGGTTGTGCTTAAGTTTTGAGATTTTCCTTCACACGAGTCAGTCTTTGAAACCCTAGCTCTTGAAATAAAATTGCTCTTCTTGTTTTCGCAAAGTAAAATAATGAAATGCCCACTCTTGTATTTATAGCTTTTCCCACTTTTACGTATTAAAGGCTAGGCTACCTACCACCGTATGACAATGTTTAATGCGGCATTTTTCAAAAAACCCGACTTCCAGAGACTTTTCCTTATGTGTCAAATCCTTGTGCAAAAATTTTTCCACCCACACCCAATCCTTGCGCGAAAATCGTCCCACACCCAATCCTTGTGCAAAAATTATTTCCAACCTTCTGGCACGCAAATAATCCATCTTGACAGAAGACTCTTGCGTGCATGTTACCACCACCAAAGGCACCTCTTCTATCCTCATGATTCTTGCTTTCGCCTACCTCGTGTTTTTGCACTTTTTCTCCTTTGTACGTGGATTTCCAATGTAACCTTATCTTTCCATCCATCTGCCTTCTTTTCTCCTAATGCATCTTTTCAACAGGGCCAATTCAAATGGTCTACCAACCCAATCCTCCTGGCAGAATAACTCCATGCCTCTCTTTATCACCTCACCCCACACTAAAACGATGTGCGGTCCTCTACGCATTCATAAGTCAAAAAGTAATAAGGTTACCGGTGCCCAAGGTGCAAAACAAAACAACAACGCGAAAGGGAAATACAAGAAAGGAAAAGCATAAAAGGAAATTCTAAACTAACTGAAAAACTACCTTATTTACAAACACCAAGAAGCATTATTTATAGTAGGGATTCAACCTACTCCCATTGAAGTGTCCAGGTAATTTTGTTCCATCCAACGCTTGTAACTGGCACGCGCCCAAATCAAGGATGTATGAAATTACATAAGGACCCAACCAATGCACCTTCAACTTTCTAGGATGGCATAGAAATTTTGAATCATATAGTAATACCATTTGCCAACCTCAAACTGTTTGTTCTTAATGTGGCAGTCATGCCATGCCTTTTGCTTAGCTTTTTCAGTTGTTTGGCTCCATCTTGCTAGTGAGTGACTTTCATCCAACTTTATAAATTCATCAATTCTTTCTTCTAGCACTTGCTCGTCATCCAACCCCTCGCACGCGCTATACGCAACGATGGTAGCATGAATTCAATCGAAAAACAACCTTCGCCCAAACACCAATTGAAATGGTGTGGCCTTGTTCAACCTTTTATATGTTGTTCTGTATGCCCAAAGAACTGTTGATACCTTATCATCCCAATCCTTCCTACCCACATCACATATCTTAGTCAATGTGTGACTAAGGATTTTGTTGAATGCTTCTGCAGTCCCATTTGCCTGAGGGTGATAAGGGGTAGTCTTGTGATGGGCTACCATGAATTCTGCCAATAGAATCCTGATGGTTTCATTTAAGAAGTGAGTGCCCCTATCACTTGTTAAACTTAATGGGCACCCATACCTACTTATAATGTTTTCCCACAAAAATCTAGCAGCCGTGGCTGCGGTGTAATCCTTAGTGGGTGCGCCTCTGCCCACCTTGTCAGATAATCAGTACAGGTAATAATATACCGCGAGTTAGTCCTCCGCGCAGCTGGTGAGATTGGTCCAACAAAATCTATTGCCCATTTTTCAAAAGGTTCCACGTTGGTGATGGGGTGCAAGGGCATCTCATCCCTTCTTCTAGGTCTTCCGAGGCGCCGATAAAGTGGTCACAGGCCTTGTAGAATTCAATGCAATCCTGGTGGATTGTCTCCCACCATAGTTCGATGACTAAGATCTTGCGCGCAGTTGCATTCCCCACATAGTGTCCTCTAACAATCCCACCATGGGCTTCTTCTATTATAGCCACGCGCTCATGTTCTAATACACACCAGCGCAAAATCTCATCGTGGCCCATTTTATACAAATCCCCATTGATCAACATGAAGGGTGTGGTGCATATGGCTAACCTTTTCCTCTCTAGAGCATTCATCCCTTCGGGCACCACACCTTCCTTGAGAAAAATGGCAATGTCTTCTAATTCTGAGGGCGCATGCCACAACCTGAATAGTTGTGCGTCTGACATGGTTTCCTTGATACTTTGTGCGTCCTCTCCCGAATCAATCCTTGATAAATGATCCGGCCCATAATTATTCTTTCCAGTGTTTCACCATTACTTTGAATTCAAATTCTGAAATAAAAGTACCCAACGGCATATGTACCCTTACAACACCGCTTTGTTTACTAGATACTTCAAGGCCATATGATCGGTGTAGAATATGAAGGGAGTCAGTAGATATTATCTGTGAGAATGCCTCGCGCTCGGTCATTGTATAATTCTATTCTACTAGTGTCAACTTCCTACTTACTGCAAAACACAAGGGATGACCAACAATCCCTAGGTTGAGCAAGAACGGCTAGATATTATCTACCTTTTCTTTTAGAGTAATCACTCCACGTGGACATGAAATTTATCCCGGGATGGGAGTGCGTAGATCGCTCGGTGATGCCTTTCTTTTTAGAGTGTCAAATGCCTCTGTCATTCCCCACTTTGTATAATTCTATTCTATATTTCCAAAGGCGCGAATCTTGGTGTCAACTTCCTACTTGCAAAAATCACAAGGGATGACCAACAATCCTCTCTCCACCAGTAAGTTGAGCAAGAACGGCTCCCATTGTTGTACCATCCTCAGGCATCCACGTGGATATGGAAAGGTTTATCCTGGATGGGAATCGTAGAATAGGTGCGGTGATAAGCCTTTCTTTTCTTTTCTTGAGTGTCAAATGCCCTCTGGAATTGCACCTCTCCCCACTTTCGAAAAAGGCACTCTTATGTCCTAGAAATATTTCCAAATTCCTGCGATACCGATGCTATCTTTGGCAAATCTTCTTTAATGATCTTTGATACTTCCTAACCGTCGCGCACCATCTAGTCCCCCCAATGATAGCTTCCTTGGGCTCCTTCTCAAATTCGCAGCCGATGTTAACTTTCTTGGTTTTGAGTGGTTCATGATACACACACACACATGCATCCGCACTTTCAACTACTTGCATCCGCACTTTCATACACATACATCCGCACTTGCAACTTGCGCGCTTCAACCGAATGGTCAAAATTCAGGCTTTCCATCTCCTCTCCATCAATAACGTATACCATCTTTCCTTTCTCCTTTTCAACACACACGTGCTCAAATTGTATGTCTTCTGATTCCTCCTCTTCGAACCGCACTTCTAAGCTAGGTCCACCAAGTAAGTTTACTAATCTATCCTCCGCCATGGCATAATCCCCTAGAGTGAGGCATTTGATAGTCTATAATGCCTCATCAACCGGTTGTATGGTACTTCGGTACTTGAATGTGTGAACCAAGTCAGCCACCAATTCCTGCCAATTTCCTGTTTGGCGGCATGTTTTAGAATGGATGTACCAAGCGCGCGCACATCCTTGTAGTGTTGAATACAGTTTCTGCACCCAAAGGGAGGGTGGTAAAGCTTCCTTGCCTTCTCCCCAGACCCTCTCGCATGCCTGGATGTGGGAAGAGGCAGGTCCATTGCCATTGTAATCCTTGATAACAGTGGGTATGTTGCTCTTCGAGAATCAGACAATGAGCGTAATCCTAACTTTGTGCCATTCCAACAAGTTTTCACTATGCGCGGCCCACCACCTCGCCATCTTATGCCTATCAAAACATAACCTAGCATACCTCATCGCTCATCCTCCCTCCATTGAGCTTCCATTTCTCTTAAAAAGACCTCAGGGTATGCATCCCCATAATACTTGGTTATTGTCCTTCCTCCTGCACTTTGAATCAGACGCGCCATTGTTACCTTGGTCACTGATCCTTTCATATGCCACCCAATCAATTCATAAGTCCCATGCACCCAATTATCGCATGTTATACTGGTAGTATCACTGACAGATTGAGCATCATCAAACTAGATGACTCTTCTTGTAGGGTGGATGGTCTCTGGATCTCTTATGGAGCACACATATATTCTGTCCAGGACCTCCTCTCCAAGGGGTTCAGTATAGGGGGTGGACTTCCCATCAGCAAGCGGTATAATCACCCTCTCTTCCTTGTTTTCAAAGCTTATGTACCCCTTGTTAAACCGAAGATCTACATTATTCTTATAACACCATGGGCGCCCAAGTAAAGCTGGGAAATTATCTACCTCAGCAAGTGCCAAGACTTCAAAATCCCTAGTGAACCTAGTCCCTTGAATGGTAATGGTCGCATCCTTCAAGACACCTATGGGAATTGCCTTTGTCTTATTTGCCATATACAACACATTTGAAGATGGTTGTAATGCAGGTCTTCCCATTTGATGTCAGGCATCCAGAGTGAGAACATTAACCTTCGTGCCTATGTCAATGAGGATGTTGCTAAGCAACCATCCATCCACTACTGCATTCAAGGTAATCTCTTTGTCATAATCAAGGCTGTGAGGTGGGAGGTTTGCATGCAAGATCTGCCTTTCATGTTCTTCCCCGACGTGTGGCACCTTTTCTCTCAACCATGCTCCTAGCAGGGGAATAATATTCTCCTGCCTTAGTAGTTTACACACCTCCTTAACCTCGTCTAAGTCATCCTTTGGTGCTTATACTGGTCTTCTTTGCTCATCTATTCTAGTTTGCTCTTTTAAGCATTGGATCTCCCCTTGTAAGCTTCAAATTACGTCCATGGTTTCCTGGTAGACTTCCTTTTGGTGAGTTGGTTTTGGATACTTCCCGTGTACTACTTCTCTCAAAACCAGAGCTCTCTACCTAGGTGCTTCCCTTACGCACGTAGACTCCACCCTTTTTGTTACCATAACAAGTTCTAGTTCTAATTCACGTATTACTCACGGGAGCCATTGTGCGTTAGCCTTCTTAATACTCACCATGGCAGCACCCTTATCCTTCCAGTGATACTGCTGACTCATATGTTCATATAACTCTAGGCACTCTTCGTACTTATGTTTTTTTCCACACCATGAGCATTGTAGAAGATCTGGACATTCGTGCTTATAATGGTCTGTGGCTCCACAATTAAAACATGTCCCACACGGGAACTCACTTCTTCCTCCATGGTTGCCATGACCCGAAATCCTCACGAAACCCCCTCTTCCACGTGCATCTCCATCTCTGCACTCTTCATACCGACGTTCATCTCCTTTGGAACTGACTGCAATGCCAGTCTGGCGCACACCAAGATCAATTACCTCATGAATTTGGTCAATCAATCTACAATCCTTGGTGTCATGTGTGGTTGAGGTACATATCTTGCAATAACATGATACATTTTGTGGATCGCGCGTTGCAGTAGGGGGCACCTACTTGCATCATGGTCCTTGTGACATATTTCGCAATTTACCACTACAGGGCGCACCACCTTCCGAGTACATATCTCACCATTATCCTTTATGTGCCCTTCTATGTTACAATCTATGCACCACATCCCTCCACGAATCTCTCAGAATCGTGTTGGCATATACTTTCTCCAATTGCTTAGCCATGGAAGCAATCGAGCCTCCGAAATGGGCTAATACCAAAGTGTCAACACTACCAACCGCCTCAAAGCACACAAAGCAACTTCTAACGCTTCATACGGGTCTCATGAATGTTTTATGAGACAAATCCCTCCTAAAGGGTGTGATCAACCCTCCGACAAACCACTGAGCATGTTGTGAAGGGTGGATATCATAAGATAGTTTAGACAATAGAGTTTTAAAGTGGGCATCATACTCCAAAGACACTCTCTCTGCCATTCCTTCTTGGATTTCTTTGAGAGAGCTAATGCTCTTCTATTCAAACTCGGGATGTGGAATTCTGCCATGAGTGCATTTCTCAGTGCGGTATAATCCACAACAGTCTGATGAGGGTCATACTTTCTATACCAACTATGTGCGCGTCCTTGTAAATTTGTCACAAATTGACTGGCCTTTCGATCCTGGGTCATGATCCCTTTGCGCGCCATAGCAACTTGCACTTATGCACATGCTCTGCGGCATCTTCTATCCCACTGTAATCTAGTAAGTGTAGAGACATCTCGAAAAAGACTTGAGGAGGTGGTTGAGGTCCTTGTCCTCCCGACCCAGTCCCTTGGTTTCCTCCGGTGTTTCCTCCTCCACTGGACCCACTAGATCCTGAGCCACCAGCTCCACCACTTCCACCTCCAGATCCTCTTGTGTTAGGTACAGGGCCTGTGTTTGTTGTGTCGAATGCTCCCGTTGTCCCACTAAATTACGCGCCAATAGTTTGTGAACTAGTACCACTCCTAGTCGTATTTCCTCCACCACTTCCTAACACGCTTCCAAAACTAGCTATATATGTGCCTTGTCTAAACATTCCACCAAATACTAGAATAGTGTGTGAAGCCATATAAGTCCCAAACAAGAAATTGTATCTCCTGGGTGTCGACCGATTGCTTCTACTGATATCAAATGGATCAACTGTACTTTTCCCTCTTTCAAGAAAACCAAGCACCAAGGTTTGGTTGCTAGGTGGGGTCAAATGCACGCCAACGACTCTTCTCTCTCTACACATGAGACTCTCATCGAAGTCGCAGGTTTTCTCTCATGCGCTTACCAAGATGGGGTATCACAGACTGTTCAGGTTCCACATCCTCTGCATGAACCTCAACTCCTTTCCACCATGTTTGGCTCCATAACCCACTTGTAATCCCACACTGTCTATCGATCTCCTTTTCATGCACTTTGTTATACTTGAGCCATCTCTCCTCCCTTTCCCTTTCAGTTGTCAGATCAGCCATCCTTCCCCAACCTAGCTTCCTCGCCAAGCGCTCAGGGTGGTTTAGCCAACCATAGGAAATGCCTCTAAACCCATGGTTACCATCAAGATTTTGATTGCTAGGGGATAACACGCAGAAATGATCCTTTGGGCTCTCGCAAGAACTCAAACTTAGTAACTTCTGGACATGAATATGTGGAAATGGCGTATTCCAGAGTGTAGCTAGTCAATACTCCCTTCCACCAATGATCGATAGCACGGGTCCACGTTAGATCAGCATCTTGCAAGTTTTGATATGTTTCTTGGGTCCAAGGGTGTGACTTATAATACCACTCTGATCTAGATGTATAAGCCGAGAGCCACTCAAATAACTCTACTGGAAAACAACAGAAGAAGGTTTCGTATAACTCATGATAAAGAGTGTCTTCCACCCATCTTCGCGTATCAAACTCAAATCCAGTATTGAATCTCTGAGCGAATTCGTCCTCCATGCTTTTAAACCAATCTTCAACACCTTCAAGTGTTAAGCACTCGCCATCACTTTTTGCACAGATCATGATGTATGCCATGTTCCACTACAACTTTGAAAAGAGGTCCCAACAACGGAACCAAGATGTAGTCATTTTTGCACCCTATTAAGAACAAGGGAACCTCATGCGTGTCGGCCTATCACCTAGCGGGTGCTTTGGGTGCTCACCCGAGGCACGTGAGAGGGAGCCGAGTCTCTCTTTTATGTGAGTTCAATGGAAGGCATAATTCAAGATTTTGACTTAGTGATTTAACAGACATGAAGAAGCTATAGAGCTCAGGACGACTTCTACACCCCCTTCACCATAACAAAACAAGCGCGCAAATGTAATTAATAGAACTAAGAATTGCAAATCCACAAATATACTCAATCATTCAAGTAAGGTCCATGATTATACAAGATCAAAAGCAGAGTAAAAACATGCAGATAATACAGAAGGAGATCTTAATATAAACATAGTGGTAACCTTATCATATTCATTCATAGTCTTACTACAAAGCATCACAGAGAGGCAGACCATAGTCATGCGCCATATCTGGATCCATACATGTATACTCACAAGATAAAATTTTCATTCCCCATTTCCTCATTACATTCTTCCTACAATCATCTACCCATTTTATCCCATAGTTCTTGCAGTAATTCTAGAGCTCTGCTACCTCACTTGTGTCCTTGTTCTTTGCCAAGGGCGCACGTATAAATAGGCATATGAGCTCTAACAAACTCCTCTGTAACCTCAAATCTGGCCCCAAGTGTCAAGGTGTGGGTCGCCCCAGGTGCATGCCTCTCCATGTCATGATTAAATTTTTGGATCTTCCTATCGTAAGGTATATTCCTTCCAGGACACCCTGTCACCAAGCTGGAACCTTATCCAAACGGAACACGTTCTTCATGTGTTATGTCCAAAAGGTCGAAAATGGATAAGTCCCGAATTGTTCTTCACGCACACGTGCGTCCTTGGTTCTCCAAGAACCCCTTTTGAATTCTGCCTTGCGCGCCTTCACTTACGTGCTTCCTTCATCCGTGCGTGCCTACGCACCTTTAAGATTTGGAAGCTATATCAGGGGCCCGACACTCATTAAACTCTACTTCTCAATCTCTCCGATCTTCAATGATCATTTTCTTTTTGCTTTCATGCATTTATAGGCCTTCTCATGTCCTCCCATGCACTGGAGGATGTGAAAGGGCATGGAAGGGGAAGAGACACAGCTGGGCGCTTCATATTCGCGTCCATTCGCATTCCATTCTTATTTTATGTTCGAAAGTGTCAAGACCGTCGCCCCTGCAGAGCGGTGGTTTTGAAACCGCCACTTTGCACATGCAGTGGTAGTGCCTTCCCAAACCTCCGTTTACCTCATTTTATTCACTTTCTTGTTTCTCCTTCTGCGTGCTTTGATGGAATTGATGAAGTGGTGTGTTTTCCTAGATCCCTATGGATGACTTTTGATCAATCCTTCCCCTAAGACCTGTTTATTTTCATGGATTTGAGTGTTTATTTTTTTTGGTAGAGCTGATTTGAGCTTTGGCAATGGTGGAGTGGTGGTGAGAAGCAATGACGGAAAATTTATAGAGCAATGGTAGGGTGAACTATGAAGAAGAAATGGGGGGGAAATGGCTAAGTGTTGGATTTAAATTACTAAAAAAAATGCGCAAAAGGGGCTGGGTGCATTTTTATTTCCTAACATCCCTCACCTCAAAGGGACGTGAGGGACATCAATTTCGAAGATGATCAAGGAGATGACATGTGGCGGAGATCTGACGCCAGGGAATGAAGGCTTGACAAACACCTGGGGGCTAGAAATTTGCTCTTAAAGAGGTCAGATGAGAGACCAAGAGTCTCCTTAGGGGTTGGGTGAATTTTTCAAGGTTTGATGTCCCTGACATGTGAGGGATATGAGGGACATCAAATTCCATGGCGCTCACAGGTGATGACACGTGGCGGAGATTTGACGGTGAAATTTTAAGCTCCCGCAAGCATTTGTGGGGCTGAACTAGCGATCCCGGAGGTCATATGTGGGTTTAGAGGGATTCAAGGGGGCTGGGTTCATTTTCCTAACCTTGATGTCCCCGAGCTTAGGGACGTTAGAGACACAAAATCCCGCTAAGCTCCTAGAACCGAAAATTTGACTAACTCTCGAACCTTAACGACAACTTATGATGACAATATCTTGAGCCCCGATGGACTTTTTGATGAAATTTTATATGATATTGACTAGAAAAGGCCTTATAAATTAAATGGTAGGGTTTTCAGGTCTTGATTCATACATTTGATCTCTGAAAAAATGTATTTTTGAGCTGTTACTCCACTTGTGCATGAGAAAACCGCTTGTAAAACCATTACGCCAAAGTTCTACGAAAAACATAATTTCACCATATTGTATAGCTTGGAATTCCCTTTCGGATGATTTTTTTCTCCTAACTCTACCTCGAGCTCCCGAAATCGTCTTCCGAAGTGTAACAACTTTTTTGGCCTATGCACCGCCTAGCCAAGAAACCCCGATTTTGAACCAACTACTCCAAACTCCCCAAATCTTCCCTGAATCTTACAAAATCAATTCCATGATGTTTACAGGCCTTCAATTCACCTCCAAGTTGGATTTGGATCCTCTATTCCACTCCAAGGGGTTTCTCCAATCTTGGGAAGGCTAATGATAGCCCTTCCCAACACTTCCCAGAGATAGCATTTTTCGAGAACTCCTAAAATCACCTAGGGGATTGACTTGACTTTCCTAATTCACCTATGGGGTGAAATAAAACCAATTTGGAGGTTCTGGATTGACCGGGTAGAACCAATGTGCCTCGGAATGGTAAAACATGAAAAATTTGCTACAAGGGTATCATTGTCATGCTTGGAAATTGTCAATTTCCTGTTGCACATTTGCACAACAACAACTAGCTCTAGCTTGGGGACATGAAATGGACTGAACGTAGTGAAGACATGACATGGAGAATCCAGAATCTCAACTTTAGACCATATGATCTGTTGACTAGTGCCTTATCCATTGGGCCCTGCAGAGTCATGTACAACTTACAACAAGAGAGACAAAGAGCGAAGAAGGAAACACACAAACACCAAGAACAACGAAAGGAAACACACAACACACATGGAAAGGAAATGAAACACACAAAAAGGGAAACACACCTAGCAAACAAGTATGGAACAAGGCGGGGACAACCCACTTTCATTGAAGCACTTTTCATTCCTCAAAGATTACCCCTGAGTGGGAAACACTGAGTGATGTTGTTCTGTGAAGCCATTGAATGGTTCCAGAAAGTAGACTCCTCTCCTTAATTGTTTATGAAAGCTGGGTGCTTTCATGACCATCTTTGTTTTTATAGGAGTGAGTCCACGTGAGCTTCTTGATGCTTAGGTATTTGCTTGGAAATTCCACTACCTTCATGTTATTTGAAATTGGTTTCATAGTGCCAATTACCTTCCATGTTTATCAACATAGCTGATTCTTCATTGAGCATCTCATCACTTCCCCAAAGCTGATTTTCATTCAAATTTCTTGAATATTCTGAGTTACTTTCTTTCTCGGGTCTATACTCACTAATATCTTCTCCATGAGAAACCTTAGATTCATCCTTTATCTCTACTCCACTAAGAAATATTTGAGTACCGAATATGGACTTGGAGGATGAGGACATTCTAACTAAGTATTTAGGAGGACTTCACACTCACCTTTGGAGGAAGGTAATCTCCATGAAGCCCAAGGATATCAATGAAGCTTGTATACAAGCATACTACATTGATGACGAGAAGAAGCAAGGAGAAATAGAGCCAAAGGAGACCATTCAATAGAACAACATGACAAAGAACAAGGGAAGACAAGTAGTAGAGGTAAATGGAAAGGTAAACATGCCGCTTTGCTTTGCATACTTGTAAATATCCTAAGAATTTATGTAAGAATTGTGATGTAAATGGACATACTGACGCCACATGTTGGAAGTTGCATCCGAAATTGCACCCAAAGCATCGAACCAAGGATTCCAAGAAATCCATGGCCACTGTGAAGACAGAAGAGAGGTGGAGATTGAGGATGATTCAGATGTAGATGAGAGGCTGGGATGCATGGCCACTAACATGTACGGGCAGCGAGAAAAATAAGAGATGAGTAAGTTATTTCAAATTAGAATCCAAATCAAGAAGACTAAGGTAAACACTTTAGTAGATTTTGGTTCTCAGTAAAATTTGATTTCTGATGCGGTTGTAGAACAACTTGGTCTAGATACTTACGTGCATCCACATCCATACCCACTGGGATGGGTGAAGAAGGGTGTAGAAATACAAGTTACAAGGAAGTGTAAGTTTCAGTTTGGGATAAATACCCAATACATAGATGTATTAGAGGATGATATTATTCCACTTGATGCATTTGACGTTGTCTTCGAAAGTTCTTAACTTGTTTTCCAAGGATGGCATGTTCACAAGGAGGGAGAACTGTACGATGGGTCGAGGATGAAAGTTATTTTAACATCTGGGCACACCAGAGAAAATCAAAGAAGGCTATGGTAAGTGCCAACCAAGCACCAAGACTTATTCAAGAAAATCATCAGTTTTGTTTGCTTTCATTGGAAGAAAAGAAAAATGGACGTGAGAGCACAAATATTTTTGACCAAAGGATGGAGAATTTGGATAGCACTTGTCAATTTTTACAGAAGAAGCCACCACAAGAACTACTCATTTAAGGAGCAAAACAAACTTCCGCTATGCAGTCATTGTATCTACCTATGGATTCACTAGACCTAACCATGGGGCAGCAAGAAGAAGAGGAGATACAAGGAATGGTGGTGACTATAGCAGCAATGTACTTGGAGAGGATTCGGCCAATCCATCTCAAGAGACAAAGACAAGCAAGAAGGACTAAACCACTACAATATGGGACCTTTGCCATACTTGAGCAGGTTGGAGAAGAAACCTTCAAGCCATACTTCATGTAGATGCACATGATAACAAGTTGTAAGAGCTCGCATCCACTAACGCCATCTATGTCTGACAAAAGAAGGAAACATACAGAAGTTTCCTTCCAAAGAGGATTGTACTCAGGCAACTTAGAGGAGGATGTAGCACTGGAGCAAAAAACCAGAGATCCACAAGAGTCTTGGCAGTTTGATGAGAGAAGACACCAAGGCAGACCTAGTGGTACTCGAATGAGCACGAGAGGTAGTTGATTCCTCTACCACTCCCCCACTAAGCTTTTATGGGACCAAAATCCTCCTAAGTAGGGGAGGTATGATCCATAGGGATCCAAGAAAACACACCACTTCATCAGTTCCATCAGCACTAAGAAGGAGAAACAAGAAAAGTGAATAAAATGAGGTAAATAGAGGTTCTGGAAGGAACCACCGCTTTGAGGCTTGGTGGTCTTGTGATCGCCCGGTCTGCTAAGTGCGGTGGTCCTGACACTTTAGAATAGAAAATAAGAATGGAACGCGAATGGACACGAATTTGAAGTGCCCAACTATGTCTCTTCCCCTTCCACGCCATTTCACATCCACCAGTGCACGGGAGGACATGGGAAGGCCTATAAATGCATGAAAGGAGAAAGAGAATGATCATTCAAAGATCTAGAGAGATCGAGAAACAAAGTTTAATGAGAGCAGTGAGCAAGATCTTCGATCTTTAGAGTGGAATTGTAGGAGCAAGGTGTAGAAAACAGAAAGCAAGTAATTGGAGAGAAGCTTTACATTGCTGTTTCTTTTCGTACTTATTGTAATATGTAATTGTCTAGGTTAGACCAATAAAAGTGGGAAGAAAGAGCAATTTGCCTTCTCAACTTGTTTTCCTCCATTGGAGGTTTCCGGATAAAATTGTTGGTGTTAAAGTTTGAATTCTTTCCTTCTCTACAATTTCCTTTCTATAGCACTAGATAATCATCACGAAGCTCTAATTCTTTCAAGAAAATCTTACCTTGATCCTTATGGATCAAAAAGTGGAAGAAACAAAGAATAAGGAGAAAATGAAGATTTTTTGCCAGATAACCATGAAGTCACCCAATCAAAAATCTTCATATCTTGCAAGATACAAGCTAGATTGAGGTGCCGTCTTTTGCAGACTTCCACATTTTTCAAGATGATCAAGATGCAACAAACAGGAGGTCAAATGGTGCCCTGAAACATTTGTTCCAACAAAATCCCCATTTTGTGCACCGGCTCACATTTGTCGGATTTCCCATCAATCCAACAATGGAAACAAGCTAAAAACTTGCACACGGACTCCAAATGAAAAACCTATTGCAATGGAGTTGTTTTCATCGCGAACAGAGACAAAAACCAGACTTGCAAATTTTGAGCTCCATTAATGGCTGCCATGGTAGCTCCGTGCTCGAAGCCACTGCCAAGTGAAAATTTAAATTTTATTTCTAGACATTCTAGTGGGCAAAATTATGTGAAATTCAGAGGATGTGATTGTGATGACGAGACGAGTCCAAAAAAAAATGTTCCGTTGCAAACCGAGCTTTGGAAATCCACTTTCTAAAAATAGTAAGTTTTCCTATACAAACTTGCTATGTTTGGAAAGTCATCATCAAAAGTAGTTGTGGCGAAAGCAGTGTACCGAAGGTCACCAGGAAGTCAAAATGAGTGTTCAAAGCAGAAAACAGTGAAAATGAACACTTACTAAAAATAGTAAGTCAACCCAAGAAGTGGCCGAGGCGAAGGTAGTGTGCACAAGATTGAATGAAGAACTTCATCACATCAAGATGGTCAAGAAGAAGCAAGAATCACCTCTTACTATAAATAGTAAGTCTCCCATGTGGGTACTCGCTATCAATGGTAAGTCATACTCAAGGGGCAATTTTGGAACAATGGGACATAGAGGGATGATCATTCAGGTCAATACCATCATTCAGGATCATCCATGGGCATTTCTCATAGGGAATTCAAGACTCATCTTAGAGAATTCAACAATATCTCCCGACACTCACTTCATGGCTCGAGTTGCAAGAGTATCTTGTGCGGGGTGGAAGTTGCGGTCATCGATAGAACCATTTAGTAGTGTTTTTAAACACTCATTCCAAAGCATCTGTGAGCTAATTTGAAGGAGTTTCACACAAGTTTGAAGATTCAAAGTTTCATCGCATTAGGGCTTTCCATCAACGAGGATTGTCGTAATTCATCAAGGGCAACATCTTCTCTTCTTCTTCTTCTCTCTCTCTTCTCTTCATACCCCCAACTTTCTCTCTCTTCTCAATGTTCTAATTTTGCGTTGGGGTTGCACTTTATATGTCTTAATGTTTCTAATGTAATAAGTCACCTTTATGTTATAAAAAGGGACTTAAAAGTTTCCTAGGAAGTTGAAAAGTTTTAAGTTGTGTGAGGACATATGAAAAGGCATTGGGGGATAGACGATGAGTCACATCTCATTCTATAGACTATAAAGTCATTCCCATTTCAAAGGGTTGGTGATTGATTTTGTAAACTCAATAGTGTATTGTACTTTGAGAGAACAAAGGAGAGTCATTTTCTTCTATTTTCCCCCTCACTAATTTTCCTCCATTCCCACACTATGTACAACTTTTGTTTAAGCAATCAATACAAGGAATTTCTAGCTTTCTTTGACTAAGGGGTTTCTTGATACTTTGTGATCAATAAATTTTATTTGGTCTTGTTGCTATTTGCAGAGTTGTTTCTTCCCATAAATGCATGTGTTGAAATTTCTAACTAGTGTGTGCAAGAATCGATTTGCTACCCGCAATGCTAGTTCTCTTGAATCTCATTTCTCACTCCCCTTTCCTACTCTTCGACAAAGTCTTCCCTAACAAGAGATTGATAGCTTTGTTACGGGGTCGGTGAGTGCCCCTGGATCCCCGACCGTAAGACCACTGGAGAAAACTCACTTTCATTCACGCATGCATATACGACACCGCACCACCAATTAAGTAGAGGACTTACTCCGGAGCGTTGGCAAGAAATCCACAAGTTTGTCCACCCGACAAATTTTCTCGCCAACAGAGCGGGGTATTAATCATGACAACATTGATCGTGGTCAATGCTATCATCAAGGGAAATCCGCTTAATAGATGAAATCAACCACAATCGAAGATGTTTGGAAAGGGATTTGCGGGCATGGAAAAATCACTTATGGAGGTGAAATTGACAGAGAAGACTCTAAGTTGTTGAGAGGGAATGGATGTGTTGAAAGTAGGTGCAAGAGTGATAACAAGAGGATGATAAAGCAATATCACAAGGAGAACGTAAAAAACAACAATGAATGATACAAAAATTGACATGACAATATGTGTAATATATGATATAAATTTGGTTACACATTAAGCACTCTCGTAAGAACACTATTGACCAACCCAAAAGATACATGGAACCATTTATAGTCACTCCCCCTTCTCGACAACATCCTCGAGGACAATATCATCAAGATGAGTGCGTTATTGAAAAGACTATAACAAATTTCTTTTAGAGAGAGTATTCTTGAATGAGTAAATGAAGACATTTACATTGGTGCTTCCCATATGAGAATGCTTTACCTACCTATATCAAATCAATCTTAAGTGAACAATTTGTTTCTCAAATTATCTCCAAGTGGAAGCGGAAAACAGAGGCGTATGACGCCATTTGAGAAGGATTTGATTGTCCAACTTTTCTAGTGAGTAATGCCATCCTCTGTGAAACGACAGCACCTCCCTCGCCTGCACCACGCTCTCTTCGCTTATCTCAGCCCCTTCGCCGCTAAATCCACATTTTCTCGCAAGCTTACAAACCCTAACATCAATGGCGGAAGAAACAGATCTGCGGATCTTCGGAGCCAAGAAAATGTTTTCCATCGCAGTCCTCGCCAAACCCTGGTCCGGAAGCCCTGCCTCCAGCGATTCCAACGTGGCACAGTAGTACTCCACCGTGTCGCTGAGGTGGCCTCCACGCTCCCTCCATTCGCTTTCCACGCCAGCAGATGCTAACGTCAGAATTGCCGGTCGCAGGCCACGTGCGACCAACAGAAACTCCAAAATATGCTCTTTGCTTCGCTGGCACGTCATATGTGGCAACTCCAGCATCATATTAAATACCACACAAATATTATGTTCATCATCTTGCGCAGAAAACATATGGCGCTGGAGATGTTGTAATCCGATTTCTTCGTAAAAGAAAGGAATTCCGCGAGAAGCGGCGCAGTTTGCGAGCCTCGACCCCGTTTTTCCGGCGGCAATGCCGGCGTCGTCGTCGTCCCATTTGACGGCGGTGATCCGAAGCAGCTCCAAACATTTTGTGCAACCCTCGGCCAGAGCCTCCATTAATGGCGGCCACTGCAGCCCTCCGTCACATCGAAATCCACGATATGAATCTTGCTCGTATAATTATTGGACGCGAACCACTCCAAAATGCTCTGGTTTGCCGTGAAATGAGCAAACCTGCCGTAAGGGTAGAGCTGATACAGAGCCTGGAATGCGCTTAAACTTGCCTGCTCGCAAACCTCCTTCAATAACCTGGAGCCCGCACTTTCCGGCGCGTGATCGGGATCCCTGAAAGCCTCGACACAGTAGTATCCCACTCTCTCCACGTGGTTTCCGGCGAGGGAAACCCTCCGTCGCAGTCGATTTACAATAACTTTCACTAATTCCCACGCCTCCTTTTCCATGGCTTCCGCCCATGCTCTTAACAAATTCTCCACAATAATTTTGTTTCTCTCCACTCCATTGCCAACATTACAGGGAAGAAGCAACAGAGGATCATTTTCCTCTTCAAATTTCTCCAAATCCAACACCAAATTCATGAAATTGGGGCTCAGGGGATTCGCTAAGCACTCTGTATCGTGTTCGTAATCAAGCGACGAAACAATTTTGGTCTGGTTGTGCAGGTAGAACAAATTGTCGTCGAATTGGGGTTTCATGGCTTCCGGCATGAAATTGGAGGTCCGGAGATCGACTCCCACTGATGCCATGGCAGGGTAGGGGAATGTATTAAATACTCCGTGCGGATTCACATCTTTACACGCGGAATTGGTCCAAGGCTCCCAACACATTTCCGTGGCATTTGTAGAAGAGAAAAAGTTGTCCAGGTCGGGGAAATTCCAGGATGAATACGCTTCCAGAGCCATGGCAAATAAACAGACTGGTTAATTTCTATTTTGGTTTGGTTTTTCTTACAAATGACTGGTTTTATACTACTTACCCGAAAAGTTTGAAATTTGGAAATCATTTGCTTGTTTCTTCTGGAGATAGAAAATCCAGTTGGGAAGGATTGTTTGAATTGTGAAAATTCACGTCAAAACATCCTCCCAAATGTGATTTTTTACTCGCGACAAACATAAGACTAACACGGGACTAAATTTTGTCATTTCTACTTACAAAAGAGGTTAAAAATTATAACTTTGTTTTCTAATAATATATTTTTAAATTTTGTCTTCTCACAATTTCTAATTTAGTATATTTTTATGTTATTTATAGTTAAATGAAAAGATACTTGATTTTTATATGAATCATATGGGCACATCAAATGTTAATATATGCAATAAATATGAAAAATAAATATTTTGTGTATTTTTATAAATTTTGACTATTCGAAAAGAAAATTTATTTTATCTTGATTGTTTTGTCTAACAATACTTCTTTTTAAATAATCAACACAATTTGGTGGATATCTTTAAATATTTGTTTTTAACTTGTATATTGGTATTGTGAGTAGCTCATAGTATACAACAATTAAAGAAATCTTGACAAAAATCATGTACGATCCTTTAACACCTAAAGATGAAGAATATAAAATCTTAAAGACATATTTGAGTATCATATAAACCCCTCCCAAAGAGATTTCAATTTTATATTGAGATTGAATTTGTGTTGTGTTGGAGATTGTTTCTCAAAAGTATTTACTTATTTTTTTAATAAGATCAATATATTAAATGTAAACTTCCATCCAACAACTTGATGATTTAATATCTAAATCAAAGTTAAGACTTATGTAAGATAATAGGAAAAATTAATGTAAGTTGATAAATTTTAACACCATTGATGTTACATATAAATTACATTGTTAACATTCCATTCAACATTCACACCATGTGGTTCTACATTTTGCGCATTAATAAATTCTTTATTACCTTTCACATAATGGTATGAATAACATCATGTGGAATTGTTTTTACTTTTGTTCTAAAATTAAAATCTCAATCTTTCCCCTTAATCAAAAAAAAAAATTGATTATGATTATTCGTGAGAGGATGACATTTATTATTATCCACATAATTATTTAATATATATTTTTATGTCCATTTATACTTTTAAGTTCGATTATTTATTTACATAGACGTGGAAAGTAATTTTGTATTTAATAATATACCAAATTAACCACATTCGACTAAATTTCTATTTCAAGATATAAATAACTAATATAGATTTCATTAAAAAATTCAAATATCTACAACATATGAGGTAAATAATATATTTAAAATTAATTGAGATGAATAGAGTATCACAACAAGAAGAAATAAATCTAGACATCAAGATGAATCAAGCGTAGAAAGCAAGGACTACACAACCATCCCGACTCTAGAGTTGTGTATAGAATATGAAAATGGCACCCTCTTGAAACTACAAAATGGAAACTATGAGTGTAGTTGACTAGCTATGACCCTCAAAAACCTTACTCACTTTCTTAGTTTTGTCAAGTGTAGTAACCTAATTTTTATACAAGGCATTTCACAATATCAATTTTACTCGACTCTTAGGACATTTTAGTTTGAGTATAGAACATTTGAATCTTTTTACACACTTCCCCCTCGAGATTGAGTATAGCAATATTAAGTAATGGTGTGGCACAAAATCGTGTAAAAACATATGACAAATCTTGTGAATTGTTTAGATTGGGTGATTGGGCTCCATATTAAGTGAGCCCCTTGGTAACATTCAACAACAATTAAAGAAATCTTGACAAGAATCATGTATGATCCTTAACACCTAAAAATGATGAATATAAAATCTTAAAGACATATTTGAGTATCATATAAACCCAACCAAATAGATTCCAATTTGATATTGAGATTGAGTTTGTGTTGTGTGGGAGATTATTTGCGTCAAAAGTGTTTACTTATTTTTTAATAATCAATATATTAAATATAAACTTCCATCCAATTACTTGATAGTTTAATATCTAAATCAAAGTTAAGACTTGCGTAAGATAAAAGAAAAAAATTAATGTAAGTTGATAAAATTTAACATCGTTAACATTACATATAAATTACATTGTTCTAGCAATCTATTAAACATTCACACCACACGGTTCTACATTTTGCCCATAATGGTGCGTCCTATTTCCTTGCACATTAATGAATTCTTTATTACCTTTCACATAATTGTATGAATAACATCACGTGGAATTGTTTTTACTTTTGCTCTAAATTAAAATCCCAATCTTTCCCTTTAATTAAGAAAAGTTAATTATGGTTGTTCGTGAGGATGACATTTATTATTATCCACACAACTATTTAATATTTTTAATTATACCCATGTATACTTTTAAGTTTGATTATTTATTTATATAGACGTGTAAAGTAATTTTGTAGAATAATATACCAAATTAACCATATTCAACTAAAGTTTTTTTCAAGATATAAATAACTAATAGATCTCATTAACATAATATTCAAATATATACAACATAGGAGGTAAATAATATATTTAAATTTAATTGAGATGAATAGAGTATCACAACAAGAAGAAATAAGTCTAGATATCAAGATGAATCAAACATAGAAAGCGAGGACTACACGATCAACTCCGACTGACCGCTTATGTATATTATACGAAAATGACATCCTCTTCAAACTACAAAACAAAAACTATGAGTGCAATTGAATAGTTATGAACCTCAAAACCTCGCTCACTTTTTTAGTTTTTTTAAGTGTCATAACCTAATTTTATACAAGGAATGTCACAATATCATTTTTTAGTGCCTCTTAGGACATTTCAACTATTGTGCACATTTGACTCTTTTTGACACACTTTCCCCCTAATGATCACCTCCACATCACCTTAGTCACCACTATCTACCATGTTCACACTCCCAACATCATTTCTATTTTTTAGGACTCATAATAAATGTCTCATAGATGACTCCATTTCCTCTTGAGTTGTTTATGTCCTTTAAACATGTTTGAAGACACAAGATAAGTTCATGGTTGATCCTATTGAGGAAGAGGATGACAAATCATTAGCTAAACATTCCCTTATCCTTTTCAATAATAATCTTTTCAAATTGGGTACTTTCGTTAGGTCTCCCTAAGCGTGCATTTTGGGTTGAATTGCTTGAGAAATTCAACATATATAGTCTCATATATATAGAGAACCCTTAGAGGTCATTTGGAGAATAAGGAAAACTATCCTACACCTTGGAGATTACCACTCTAAAGGAAATACACATCATAAATATTTTTTGAGTAGTCTACAACTTGAATTCTAATAGGAAGTACACTTATGTCTAAAGTTGCATGTTGTCAAGTGTTTTGAGAATAATTGATTTGATTGCTCATATATGATAATGAGTGAAGAATATACACTACACTTGGATGAGGAGAATTATACAAGATTTAATAGTTTTGATAAAGAAGTGTAGTGCATTCATTTGGGGACAAGTGGGAGGTTCGTTTAGACCTAATATATGGATTTATCTCTCCTGTTTAATTGAGTTTTGAAAGGGTTTGAACCAAGTATAAGGAAATTATAGAGTTTCACATCCCATCGTATAAATTCCGAGAGATATTCTTCAAGATTAGAGACATCCAAACACACACACACACACACACACACACACACACACACACACACACACACACAATTAATAGTTTACATATTTAAAAATTATCAAGTTTGGCAACACATGGAAAAACCTTTCCTAGATGACATTTCGGTGATTAAATGACTTTTAGGGTATTTTGAAAACATGTTCCCAGATTTTGATTTTTCAACATAGTCATCCATTAACAAAATCAAGTTCGGTCTTTCCTTACTTATGCTCACGCGCTAATATATCTAAATAAACTAACTACACTTCCTATTATTTTAACATTTTTTTGTAGACACAATAATATGCACATAGTTCTATTACATTACGTCCCAAAGTATGCTATTAGATGCATGATTCCTAAATAGAGAAAATTAGACGTTGATAACACTTGTTTTGTTTTACATTGACATTGTTTATTTTTTCAATTCTTTCATCCTCTACTTTATTACATAATTATCCTTTCACTTTTGGATATCACATAATGTGTTAAACTCATCTAAGCATTTCCCGATTCATCTTTGGATATTTCTAGACATAAGTGCCCAATATGGGACAATAGTGGCCAATGTTTCCATCCCCATGTCGGCACTTCTATCACCTCGTTTGTGTTCTTATATTTTAAAATTTTACACTCGCTTGTTTATCTTTTCTAAACTTGTATAGATCACTTTGGGTCAACTTCTAGCATTGTTAACATGCCAAAATTCAATCAAAGGAATCACACACACACACACACACACACGACCTACTAACTATTCTAAGGGGCACTAGGTTACTATTTTTCTATCTACTACTTGGGAAAAATGAACAAATTGAGGATTGCATTTGCGATGCATTATTCACTGCATAGGACACGCAAATTTTGAATTCCATAACACACATTATTTTGTAGGAAAAGTAGTTGTAGCCCACTATCTTAGTACAAATTGCACAAGCCCAACCTAGTTTCAAGAGACACGATTTCTATCACACACACACACACACACACACTAGAATTACACATAATCTAAAATGTAGTGCAACACTTGGTGAAAATCACATTTGGATGACCTCCAAGGTCGGTTTGAATCAAACATTTACATATTTTATTTATCCTAATCTGTGCTTGAGTCTTGTGTAGGTAGCTAGGGTTTGTTTTGTAGGAACATGTGTGACATGAGAAACCTATAGCAAAGTGGATGTGGAACAGAGAAAATTGAAGGTAATATTTTCAGACACTAAAAGAACCATATTTGAATCCATCACCGTGACACTAGTGTGCCCTATGCGAACACTAGCACCATGAGATATTGTCTTCTTCTCGGGTGATATTGTCCCAAAAAAACTTCCGTGATTGCTATTTTTCGGATGAAGCATACACTATTCAAATTGACTCTATTCTATCATCATTCTAACCCAACTCTAGTCTAGATAGCCATATATCAACTAAGTCACTCTTATCCTCTTGTTGGTTGTACTTGATCATCATTGTATTTTGATAAATTACATCTTTCTCGATATACCCGATTTAATGACTAGTAGATCACCACCATGAGGAAAATAGTTGGATGGAGAAGGAGTTCACGAGGATATAGTGTTAAGGAGAAGGAAAAGAGTGACCTACAATCACAAACGACGAGTTGTGTGTGGAAGAGATGTGCATGATTTGAAAGGATGAAGCGTAAAGATAATTGTGTTAGAAGAAGACCATGAGAAGCAAGTAAAGAAAAATGAGGTGCAATAATAATAATGTGTATGAGAAGAAGAAGAAAATGGTATGAAAGAATTAGAGGGCACCCATGAAAAGATAATACCACAATTAAAGGAAGCAAAGGAAAAAAAAAAGAGGAGCGAAAAACATGGAAGAGAAGACCAATGGAGAAGTGGTTATGGATGGTCCCACCCTATAAGTGTGTAGGGAAGTATATGTGGAGAAGGAAGAGCTCATAGTGGAGACATAACAAAAAAAAGAGTCATAAGGGGAAGGAAACAAGAGAATAAAAGAAGATGAAAAGATAAAAGCGAAGAGTGCACACATTGGGAACGTAAAAGAAGAGAAATCCTAAGGATAAAGTGGGATTGCAAGAGAAAATTCCGAAGGATTTTAGTAGAGGAAGAAAGATAAGGGAAAAAATGGATGCACATAATACTATTAAATCCTAAAGGAGTACAGATCGAAGGAAGCACACAAAAGTGTTGAGAGAAAGAAACAATGAGTGTAGAGAACAATGCCCGAATAGGAAAGGATGTAATAACAACTAACAAAGGGAAGGATGAAGAAAACATATATGCTTAATCATGTGGGTGAAAGTGACTTGATGATGGAATGAATGATAAGGAAAATATAACCACCAGAGTGATGTGGTGTGAGGAGTTTATCCAGAGGAAGATTGCATGGATAGGAACAATAAAAGAACCATATTTAAATTCAAGTTTAAGATAGAGTTTTGGAGGATCCAACACATAGGAGAGAGAATCGGAAGATCGGGAGCATGTGCATATAAATAGTAAAATAACCACTAAATTTGTGGTTGGTTGGTGGAAGGGTTTGGAGTAGTTTGAATTGAGGGCTGCGGGTTGGCCACAATTGTTGAAGATTAGTTAAGTATTTGGTTGCATATGTAGAAGAGAGGATGAGTTGTTAAGGGGGCCAAGAGATAAAGGATATAATCAGCCGCATAACCAAATTATGAGAGTTAGGAATGGTTATCCCTATGAGGATCCAAAATTATATATCCCTTAGAGGGAAGAACATGTAGATTCCATATGGCCAATGAAAATAATATCGAAGAAACATAAATATTTTTTCCATCCACCGTGTTGACTATATAAACAACAAGCTCAAGGAGTACTTGACAAAGCCCTCCTAGATGTCAAGTGGTATCATATTTGGTTCTTTCCCGTAGGAAAGCAAGTAAGTAGAAAAATAAGCAAATCACCAAATGTGAGGAAGATAGTGTAGAATTTGTGTTCTCCATCGTGAATGAAGGTGGGTAGAGGGCATAGAAAATTCTAAGGAATGCAACAAAAATGAGGAAATATGGTAAAGGGTTGGTAGATCGCCGAACTTGAGGTAACTAGTGCAGGATTTCATGTTTTCCACTATGTTAAGGTGAGTAGAGAACGCAAAAATAAAACTGCAATGAAACCAAAGAAAGAAAATGTTTTTGATGTGAAAATCATGAAGAAGCTTGAGGAAATGATGAAGGAGCTTCAGAGACTCCCGAGGTATGGGCTTGAATAGAATGTGTAAAATAAGACCACCCAAGGAAGAGATGTCTCTTAACCAAGGGTGGTGATGAGGTGAATACGGTGAAGGAATCGATGCGGGGTAAAAGGTGCGATGGAGTGAACATGCAAAGGATGCTTAGAGAGCATCGGAAGAATGTTTGCATGGAAGCACAACTAAAGGATGCACGAGAAGAGTGTAATAAAGACAAATAACTTGGTGTGGAGTATTTCCAAGAGAAAAGGGTTCGACTTCTGGGAGTACCACAAGAATATGTGCAAGTGGAGGCGCATCACGTGGCAATGTGTGAGATTATCATGCTAGTGAAGGAAGATTATCAAGAAGAAAGAGAGACAGTTGTTAGAGACCATGAGCACACAATGATATGCAAAAAACAAGAGAGGAAACTATGGCGATGGGAGAAGGAGAAAAGAAATAAGGCATACAAAATAAATAAATGCACACATAATACATAAGAGATGTATGGGAAGGAATCTTAAAGAAACTAGAGGTGGAATTTTCCATGAGAAACACAAGAGAAGAAACCTTGGTTGAGAGGAGAAGTGCAGAAGGGTGGGTGAAGAAGTAAGCTCCAGAGGATTAAAGGAGCATGACGAAAAAAATGCTTAGCAAAATGGGAGCATCATCATGCGGGAGAATTTGAGTACTCCTAGGAGATTGTGAGAGTATGCATGAAAAAGTGTGTACCTAATAAGGAGATAAAAGGATATATTGAGAGGAGGCATGCATAGAATCAAGTAAAAGAAAAGGAGCACACAAAATGAAGAAAATGAGTGCACAAAATGAATAAAGTGTGATGAAAATTTAGAGGAACTATGGGAGAATGTGAAGGAGGGAATTGGGATCAAAGAGGCTAGGAGTGGTCTAACCCAAAATAAGTTATCCCAAAGGAAACAATTGTAGAGTATGTAAAGATAATTGTTAAAGTGCACATGTTAAGAGGCACACAAAGGGGAAAAAGATCGAAAGAGATATCAAGGGGTCGTTGTACATCAAAAAAACAACACATAATTCTAAGTGTACTTGACTTCCCAAGGTCATGCCGAGATAGTTGAAATGTGAGAAATGATACGAGGATTAGATAGATATATGTAGTAAAGGTGGGATGGGTAAATATGGGGATGAATCGAGGGTCTAGGGTTGAGCCACTTGCAGATGATCAAATTATAAGCTATGAACATTCTTGCCAAAGGAGAGAGATTTCTCATATAACCTCTATGGGAGTAATGTTATGGTCAAGGATAATAGTTGTGCTTAGTTCTCGGACTGTGTCCGTGAGACTCGAAAATTTCTTAACCCTATTATTGGACTCAAGGAAAATATCTATTTTCCTCCATATACTTTGCTCTGAGAGGATCATGTAAGGGCGAATACGAAGGAATCAAAAGCAAACTAAGGATTTTGGCGTCAAATTTAGTTCTCTTAATCAACGCAGATTTTCTTAGCTATGGTCAATTTTTTTGTTAAGATCATCTAGCTCGCTAATGATCTCGAGGAGGAAAAGGTGTATATCTATAGACTAATGCTCAAAACCCAAGTCTATATCTCACCGGTATCGTTTTATGCCTAGAGGATGAATAATCGTCTCAAGGATCCTCAGACGAGGTTCATGTGGGTCGGGAATGGTCATATGGGACACCAACTTGTGAGCAAGGCGAATGAGGCCAAAAACTGGTTGAAGGGGCTAAGGACTAAGAAAGGGCGCTTTAAGTTGCTAATAATTGAGATGTTGTTTTTCTCTAAATGTCTACACTATTTTAAATTACCAATTTTAAATAAAAATGCTAAGAAACCTAATTTATATAAAATACGCTTAAATTATTTTTTAATTAATTAAACTATGCTCATCATTCTCTAAATAAAATAAACACGTCAACTATTATAACTTCTTTTTATGATATTTTTAATAATGTTTTTGAAAAAATAACCAATTAAAACAATCTAGGTTCTTAATGTTTTTTTATTTTCCAAGATAAATTAAAATAATAACTCTACAAACACAGGGAAATGAATTAAAATAAAATACTATTTCTTCTAATAAAATGAAACTAAAACGAGAAATAACCGTATGTGGTTATTCCTATTTTGAGGTTATGATAACACTACTCTAAGAGAAAGCACTCAAAAGTTATTATTATGATAAAATAAAGCTTCCTCTCAGTAAAGCTTCACCTCAAGTTTTCTAGAAAGGAAAAAGCTTCTCTCGAACCAATTTCTCCTTTTCCGTATGAACTTTCCCTGACAAAAGTAATTCTAAACTAATAGAAAGAAATGAATAATAAAGAAGTGCAAGGATTTCTTCAATTATTCCTACAACTAATTTCCTATTTTGAAAACAATACTTAAATAAAGAATGTATATGGGAAGTGATGAAATCTTCCGCTTCTAACAATCTAAATACAAAATTTCTTCTAATAACAACAAATAACAACTATGCAAAGCTTTAAATAATTTAAGTACAACCCCAACTTGGTTAATATTATACTTGTGGAAACTTCCTAGAGGTGAGATGTACATGTTATCTCCTTAACTTTATATTCTCTTCTAATGATGAAATCCAAATGATCCAAGGATGCAATATTAGTGACTAAAAACAAAGAAATAAAGAATACTGGTTTTGGCTAGCTTTGTGTAAAGGAAATGACTCAATGTGAGAAGCAAATAAGAACAAAGTAAATGTACTAGTTTATCTATGTGATCCCTCTCCAAATTTCAGTAGTATAGCACCACCAAAATATCAAATGTCTAACGCATCATATGAGTAAAAATGTGATTTTTATAGACTATCGAGAGAGAAGATGTCAACTACAAGTGTCGTTTAAGAAATGAAAACTCATCCAAAGGAATGTTAGGACCGAGGTAATAAAACTAGCATATTAAATATTTATTAATCTAAACATTATAACACGTTAAACATGAAATAAAAACACAAAGGCAATATTTAATGTGGAAAACCCTAAGGGGTAAAAACCACAAAATAAAAGATATTTCCATTATGCGAGAAACATTATTATAGTCCAGTAAATCTCCCTCCTCACTTCTCTCCACCAATCCACCCGAGGTGAATCCACAATATGACCCAAGGTCTTATTTATTTGACCCCACGGTCATAAATATTATTAAGTGACAGGCATGAATTTATAAAAAAGTATCCCGATTTAATATACTTGATTAAGTATAATCAATTAAACATAAACAACTAAGTTTATATTAAATAATTAAGATTATAACTATTTTAATTATTTAATTATAATATAAGGTTTATAGGCACTTAATATTACGTTTTAACACTCCCCCTTAATATTAAGTGGGGAACATATGCCAACATCACCTGTTTATACAACAAGATTTATAAATCCATTAATCATAGTGATGGTTTAGGATAACATATCACATTTGAAGGATTTATACACCTTTATCATGCTCAACTTAACTTTTGGTACAAAAGGATTTGGAATCCATAAATCAGAAGTTATGATTTAGGCTAAGTATGATTTGTGAGACTACATCTCACAATTTTTCATGGAAAATCTCTACCAAAGATCTCTAGGAGCCTTTCATAACATAAGGACCTC